>JAVJIF010032472.1:0-334967 GCA_038442645.1 Agave tequilana | reverse complement strand
TACAAATGAGCGTTTAGGCACAAATATATAATAATCTATTTGTGGCTCACTAGTTGTACAAGTATATACTCAAGTTTTAATGAAAACTAACATCTAAACATGTAATCAAAACATGAACAATAGAAACCATAAACAAAACTCAAAGTGATCATTATGTAAATGCACATGTCTTAGATCTATGAATACACCAATAGCTAAAATAAATGTGAGAACACAAAGGTATAAGTTCATATTAACATGGTGATCTCAAATACTAATTATGTATGTCATAGGACTAATAAACATGGCATATGGCATAATGAGCATTAAAACATGACATACTAAAAATGAACAATATGAAAAGCATATAAATATAATGGGAGTTAGGGATCGTTACCAAAATCATTAGGGCACATCTCTATGTCTCCAAACCAAGGTGGTCTTCCCAATAAACTCCCCTTAAAAGTGATGCAATCCAAATTAGTCATCGTCATCTTTACGCTCGGAACGCATCCACCTCAAGGCACCATCACTCTCACGTCATGTGAGAGCCCACACCTACATCAAATAAAATAGGGGTGGTTTTGGTACCCACACTCTTTGGTGTCTATGGGGGTAGCTCCTTTCCTAACCCAAATAAATTTATTTGCTAAATTAGAATCATGTATCCTATCATAACAAAATTTAGCAAGGTGGCCCTTACGTCCACAATGTGTACATGTGTACGCATGAGCATACATGTGTGATGGGTGTGAACGTAAGGAGCATGTGTATGCCGTGGTTTGTGTGCATGTATAGGAGGAACTTGTTTTTTTTTTGAACATAGATTCCAACCGTGAGTGGTTCATACCACAATGGCTCAAAGTGGAGCCCAAACAATCAACACTCTTCTTAAGAATGGATATATCATTTTCAATAATAGAAGAGGTGCATGCAATAGGTGATCTAGATGATGAAGCTACACTAGTATGGCAAACATGTGAATCTATATCAATTTTCAAAGATTTATTTTCATTTAAGCAAACTTCTAATTCTTTTGAAATCAAATCAATTTTATTTTTCAAAGAATTATTCTCTTTTAAAGTATCAAGTTTTGAAGATAAGGTTCATTTTTCTTCAAAACATTTTCACCATCTTTTTTATTTTTCAAAATTTCATTTTCTTTTAGCACAAGGTCAAGTTTGGATTTCAATGAATCCCTTTCATTAGAAATATCCACTTTCTCTTGTAAAATCAAATCTAGTTTTGAACACAACTTGTTAAGTCTAAAACTCTTCTTTTTCAAAAGTTTATATTTTTCTAATAATTTTTCACAAACAATTGAAAGTTCTTCATTCAAAGCATCGGCATCAATATGATCATCGCCGAAAGAACTAGCACAATCATCTAGTTGGGATTCCGAATATACCTCAAGGGAGTCATTCCCTTGGACCATATAGCAATATTGTTCGGATTCTTCTCCACTAGATTCCTTCTCCATAATGTTTGGCGTTTGAAGCTCGGAGGAGGTCAACGTGTTTCACACTGTAAAGGCGGAATCACAGTTAGAAACTATCATAAGATATTCTTTGTTAAGAGTGCTTCTAAGTGCCGTTAGGCTTGTGCATTGGCCTCTATATGCTTGCTATTATCAAAATAGGATTTCTTGGTAGCGGCAAGGAAAACATGCAAGCCTAGGGTTTTTAGGTACATGGACATCCTAGCCTTCCAAACAACAATGTTGGAAGTATCAAACATAGGTGGGGTCATGAAGTCCATGAGTGTGTGTAAACAATATAGTGTGCAAATGCAAGTCTAGATTAGTAAAACAAAGATCACACTCTTAGGTGGTTAAACCTAATATCAGGAGCGTAGGCTCTGGTACTAATTAAAAGTACACCTAGAGGGGGTGAATAGGTGTATGGCTAATCTAATGATCAATAATGCGGAATTAAAAACTTAATTGCAAACACTTAGTGTAACCAAAAAATGTAGCCGAATTCCCAATGAAGGGCTCTGGACTAACTCCTCTGAATTCCTCTAAATAAGAGTTGAGGTGTTATGTAAAGCTCTCTTGGTTAAACACAAGTATGGGCACACACAAAACAAACACAAACATGTATATGATATGACAATATGAATCAATGCACAATGTAAGAGAGAGAGTTAGAGAAAGTGGATCAAACGTAAATGCCAAGATATGTTTCGAGGTTCGAGCACACAGCTCTACGTCCTCCCTTCACACAGAAGGATTTCCACTAACTCGTCCACACAGGACTTCCCACACAGGGAACCTCCACTGAGGATTTGGGGCAAATACAATTGGGGGTACACAACTTCTCTCTCAAACAATACAACCTCTCATTAGAGGCAAGGCACAAACAAATAACCTCTACACTTAGAGAGATAGGCACTTAGCCACAAACAACAAAATCACCTCACACTTGAGGGATTCCAACACAATCTCCACCTCTCACTAGAGGGAGCCAAATACCACTTTCACTATCACCTCACACTTGAGGGATAACAACTCAATCACCTCTCACTAGAGGGATATCACAATCAATGGAAGGTTTACAACTTGGTGGTCTAACAACCACAAACCAATTTTTTCACTAAAACAAAGATCCTATAGATAGGATAGAATGATAAACTCAAGTGTGAGAAATAAAAAGTTTGGAAATCAAAATCACAAAGAAAAACTCTTGGGAAAACTTCTAGAATTGATATAAAAATGAAGATAAAAAATAATCCCAAAGACTTTCTTTTTCTTTGAATTTTCCAACCCTTTAAAACAAATAAAGATCAAATCTTTAAGATTAAAAACTCTTTTGAAAACTTGTGTTAAAACACATGTAAATGAGAGAAATTTTGCTCTTGAAAATCTTGTTGAAAAACCAACTCAAATGGGGTATTTATAACCCATTTGGAAATCTGCCCGTTGGCAGCTGAAAAGGGCCAGATTGCTCTTCCGGTCGACCGGTCAGTCCACTGGCCAACGGTCAAAATTTTGACCGTTAAGCCAACGGTCGACCGGGACTGGATCCAGAGAGCAACGGCTCTTTGACCGGTCAACCGCCCGGTCGACCAAGCTGATATAGAGAGCAAATCTTTCTGCCGGTCGATCGGGTCGGTCGACCGAGGCCATTTCCATAGAGCAGAGGCTCTCTGGCGGTCGACCGTTCCGGTCGACCGGCCCATCAGCCTGGTTGCGTGAACGTTCTATGCACGTCAGTCGACTAGCACGGTCGACCGCCCACTGCGACGGTCGACCGGCTCGGTCGACCGAAAGTCAGCCAGTCCAGCTTAATCAGGTCTAAAAAAACTTGAGTTTTTATATCATTAATCCCATAAAACCACAAAAATTCCACAAAAATCAGTTCATGTTATATCTTTGAAATACAAACATTTGTGACAAAAATTCAACACATATTTCAAACTTTTTGAACCATTTTTGTGACTTGAAAAATTTGCCTTAAACCAAATTCTACATTTTCCAAAAATAGAATTTTTGAAATTGAAATCCGATTTTTCCAAAACACATGTAAATACAAAAACATGATATTTAAATAACTTTGAAGCATATAGTATATGGATAGAATCCAATATACATGAAAGGTATTATATCTATATTTTTGACATTAAATCCAAAAATAAGTTTTGTCTAAATACAAAACTCCAAACACATGAATAGTGTATCAAAATAAGTTTTTCTAAGTATATGAAGCATAGATGTATATAGATCAAATCTAATATACATTAAACCATGTAAACTTATTTTGATTCTATCTATTCATGAAACCAAGATCGGTTAAACCGAAAACCAAAACCAAAACATGAAACTTAAAAAAAGTGTGTGTGTGTTGGAACTTGAGCATATCACATTATCTAATCTTTACAATAGATCTAAACTAAATCTTAACTAAACAAACCGAAGTCTTTTTGTAGAACGCCGTCTCTAAGTTGACTCAATTCAAACACGATCCAACGAGCTTGACTCCAACCGAGTGCTAGATGTGAACTTGATGCTCGAGCTCTTGAATCACCATATGAAAGCTCCTAAACACCTTTGTTGAAGCTAATCACCTACTAATATCTTGATCAAATATCTGAAGCTAAATATCACAAGATTAATAGTAAACTATAACTACATGAGTTAATCATCATCAAAACTAGAGTGGAAGGCCTTTGGGCCAACAGAGTTGTGGCCAATTGGAACTTCACGTAGAGGTGAAATGTTGTACCTAGTTAGACTTCACGTAGAGGTGAAGCATTGTGATCTCGATGAACAATTGATCTTCTGGTGAGAAGATGGTTAAGCTTGCATAAGGGGGTGTGCATCCAGATTGTTGAAGCCGATGATGGTGTTCGGTGTGCTCTACTCAGACTTGGTTGGACCGTTAGCTGAAGACCAGTAGACTAGAGAGAGCCAGTCAATTGGACAGTCAGTGTTGGCTTATGATGAGTTCTTTGTAAGGTCATGAAGTTGCTGAGTGAGAGACACGTTCATTGGTCAGCTCGTACGGTATTTCTCCTAAGGGGAAGTGATGGGAATGCATGTATGGTGCATTCCAGTTGAATAGCTGAGCTAAAAGTTTCAAACTGAGATCATGTGTTGATTTCGTCGAGATCGTGTGTTGATTTCGTCCGGAGCGCTTAAGTCAAAATCGTGTGTCGATTTCGCCGAGATCGTGTGTCGATTTCGCCAGATGATATAATGGAGTTCGTTGGAGATCAGCTCAGACTTGAAAAATCTTCACTGAGGTGGAGAATTGTAAGGAGAGAGGAGATAGGAAGAGATCACAGAGATCGGAAGACAAAGGAACGAGAAACGACGCATACAGCAGGCTACCGGTCGACACGGTGGGCATGAGGTGCACAAACGCAGAACGGTCGACCGCCCAGTCGACCGCTGCATGGAAGCGGTCAACTGCCCGGTCGACCAACTGAAAGGAGCCAAGTCTCGGTTGGAGACGGTCGACCGGCGCGGTCGATCGTGGACATGGGTCGGTCGACTAGCCCGTCAACCGACAGACGCGTTTTCTGTTGTCTTTTAAGGATTCAGATTCCTTTTCTGTATAGGATCGAATCTAGCTGGGGTTTTCAAAACTCAGAGACTCTGTGGCTAAAAATAAGGGCTAGATCCCTCATGTATTGTATCCCTAAAAATCCTTTTGAAAATCTTCCTGGAAATTCCTTGAAGAAGGAATAAGTTGTAATTGATTGCTGAATCAATAAAATTTCTCTCTCTTGCCCCGAGGACGTAGGCATATTGCCGAACCTCGTTAAATACTGCGTTGATTACTTTTCTCTATTGTTTCTCTGTTCTTATCGTGTTGGGTATGTCTCCAGCTGCATCAGTCTCCACCTAGTTGGTGGATTTCTCGGAGAGGTTGTTGTCCTGCGCACAACAACCTGAAGAGTTCAGAGTGATTTTCCTTCGATCTCGTGTGAATGACGGTGCTGGCGAGGGATGGCAGTGTTAGCCCAAAGGTCTATAACTCTAATTTTTATGATGACTAACTCTTATAGTCATAATACTAATAATCTTATGTTATTTAAATTTTAGATATTAATCAAGATCTTAGTTCAGTGTCAAACTTCTTCAAAGGATTTAAAGTCAAGTTTGAAGCTAACACGTGTTGATTCAAGAGCTCAAGCATAAAAATTATATCAAGTACTCAAGAAGAGTCAAGCTCAAAAGAATTAAGTTTGATCGAGTCAAGATGAAAAAAATGATTTCAAGAAGAAGATTCTAGTTTGTAGGGATGTTTAGATTTTTGTAAAGTTTAGATTAGATTTGATTGCTCAAGCTTACACATACATACCAAAGTCTGATATTATTTTCAAGATCTTAACCCAAAAACTTTTGGTCAATCTGTTTTGATTTAACTAGTTTGTATTGTTAAAAGAAATCCTCAATAACAAATTCATATTGTTTTATATATTTATTGGATTTTATACATATACATTGGTGTTTCAAATGAGTTTGAAAAACTTGTTTGATTTATACAAAATTGAAAAAACTTGTTTTTTAATTTAAAGTTTAGTTTTTGAAAAAATAATTTTTTATATAGTTTATGTTTTTAAACTTAAGCTCAAAAAGAAGTTCACATGTTTGTAATATATGTAAATTTTAATCCCACATATTTGTACACTAAAGTATTTACATAGAATTATTTTGTAGATTTTTAGAAATTTAGTTTGTTTCAAAAAGATTTTTAAAATTATAAAAGAAACCTTTTGACTTAGGTCGGTTAACCTTGTGTGTCACAAGCAGACTGCTTGTGCACGCGGTCGACCGAGGTGGTCGACGGTCGTGCGCACAATCAAACTGATTGTGCACGTAGTTGACCATTAGGCAGCGGCGCTGGGCGGTCGACTGGGCGCTGGGCGGTCGACTGACCGGTCAACCGCCGGTTATGCAGAGCAGAAAAGTTTGCTCTAGACAGTCGAGGGGGCGGTTGATCGCTGACTCCAACGGCTAGATTTCTAATTATTGGTGGTCGATTGCACTGCTACCAAAGGCAGCAGTTTGCCTATAACGACTAGTTTTTATTTTTCTAATTTTTATTTTATTTTCAAACGGCTATTTCTTACTTTTTATAAGTTTTACATGTTTTAACACCTGCGATTAATCTTTAATGGTCCTAACCTATTGCCTATAAATAGGAGCCATTTGTAGAGAGTTTAAACAAGAGTTTTTGAAGTTTTCGAAAGAATAATTCAAGGTTTAGTTTTGAAAAGATTTGAAAAATCAAGATAATAAGTTTTTGAAAGAAATTGTTTTTTCTACTACAATTCTTACATCTTCAAAGAAGTTTTCCCAATAGTTTTTCTTGAGCTTCTACTTTAAAATCTCTATGTTTTCCTCACACAAACTTAAGCTAATCTCCTCTATCTACTCTATAGAAGCTTTATTTGTTAGAGTTAACTGCTTGTGGTCAAGGAGATTGATCACCAAGTGTTCATCATTGTATTTAAAGTGGTTAGAGGTTGCAGCCTTGAAGTGAGCTTACGGGCTCGTGATTGTAGGTGTTACAGTACCGAGTGAGAGACTTGCGGATTCAAGAGTTATTGAGGGAACTTGTATTGTTGAGTGATCTTGTAGGATCATGCATAGTGAAACCTTTCTTTGTGGTGAAGGTGAGGATGTAGAGCATGTGGCTCGAACCTCAAAACAATTCTCTCGTGGTTGTGATTGCATCATCTCTCTCTCTCTCTTTCAACTCACTCTAGTTAATATCTTACTTGCTATTACTTACCTATCTCTACATGCTTGATATAGTTTCGTGTGCACTTGTTTGAACTAAGAGAGAAATTATCCACCTCAACTCTTATTAAAGAGGAATCTTGAGGAGAAGTTCTAGAGCCTTCACCGAGAATTCGGCTTCACTATTTGATACCTATTTGTGTGTTAGTTTTAGTTATATAAGTTTTAAATTTCGCATTTAGTTAACACATCACCTATTTACCCCCTCTAGGTGATTTACAGGTGGAATTATCATAATTGTAGGTCGGCGATAATTATATTGATGCAATGATGTTGCATAGTCGACGATGTGACAAAAACGACGATGTGGCAGAGATGGCGATGACATGGCAGATCATCGATAATGTTGTTGCATGTGATTTGGTTGATGTGTTAGTGGAAATGAAGAGATCTGAGAGGGGAAGATGAAGGGGGAGAGGGAATGAAGTCTGACCGCGAGTGGCTGCATCAACGACAAGGTCAGATGATAGATCAATGGAGATGAAATCTGGTTAAGATGAGAGGTGAAGATGAGCGGGTCTGGAGAAGATGAGAGGTAGCGGTAGGACAGTGGCGGTGGGACCAGGGTTTGAGAATTTAGGGGTTCGGGTTGGGAAGAGACGTGGGAGATAAACATGAATTTTTTATCTGATCTAGGGTTTTAGATCTTTTTTGTGTGGAAATGAATCTAAAAAATGAAGAGATTGAGAACGACTAGGGCTTTGGAAAGAGGACGAGTGCTAGAGTTTTGAATTTTTTTAATAATAAAAAGAATAGAAATTTGGCTCGGTAGAGTTTTGAATTTTTTTTATAATAAAAAGAATAGGAATTTGGCTCGACACCAAAATTGATGTGAGATCAATGGCTAAAATTTTGGATTGAACACGGATTGCAACCCAATTTAGGCTCACCACCAGTTATTTCAATCAATTAGTTTAAGCCAATATCAAAACAGAATTTTCTTACTAAATCTCAATGCTTTATTCATTGAGTTTGGCTCTTTAAATAGGCTTCACTTGACTACAAGTTTCAACCCACTTTTGATTTGAGACTAAATGAAAAGTAACAAAAATAAATACAATACTAAAAATAAACATAACCCACTAAACTCAATCTTAACCCTAAATACTGACTGAAGCGACATCCAAATGGGCTCAAATGAAAACCAAGCACAGCTACGACACGTAGACTAAATAGTTATCCAATAAATTCAAAATAAACAATGTCAAACATATCTCAAAGCTAAAACCAAAAATGGATCGATGTAATACAACGACGACGATGCTAATAGATGCAAAGAGAAGTTGGTATAATGTTCCCATCAAACTCTAATACTTAAAGGGGAATAATGGGTATAGGTGGCACCCGAGGAAATTTCCTCAAGTGGTGGTCAACAAGTCAACTATATTTTTATATTTGTTTTGATTAAGTTTTACCATGTTATTGTTCTTACCCTGTCACTGTACACAAAAACTTATGTAGATATTATGAGATTTGACAGTACATCAAGTGGATACAAACTTTATTTAAAGATATTAGCATATCGGGCACTTGGATGCACGTTAAAAAAGATAAAAATAAAATATGAATATATACATTTATGCTTATTAGTATTAATATAAGAATTATAAATATTTTTTATATAATGTTATGAGGCAATAATAAAATCAACGTTAGATTAATTATTATCTAAATTTAGGCATGATTTAGCTTACAGAAAAAAACATTAAAGATTAAAATAAGTATAAATTAATTCTTATCAAAAATAAAATAAGATATAGAAAAGGTAATTAATAAAATTATAATTTGATATGAATTTTTCAAATCTTAATGTTTTGTTATTAGTTTCTATTTATTTGGATTTTCTTCTATGAGGGTGAGAGGGGGGCTGTTAATTTTTCTACCTGTTAGTTAATCTAAGATTGATTGATTTATATTTATTTATCTTCAATTGTATTATAAATATTTTTTTTCATATTATTAATGATATAAAAAATGATAACAACATTGATGAATTATTCAAATGAAATTTTCTTAAAATCTGATAAAGCATAAAAAGTTTGAGATTAGTTTTCTTAACTTTGCTATGCGCTTTATTTTTTTAAAAAAATTACTTTGTTTATTTAGAGTAAGAAATATAGTTTTTATATCATCTTTTTATTTCGTATACAATTATTTTTGATGCTGTAGATATATCTATCAATTATCAATAGCTTCACTTCAACTTTAATTGTGACACTGAGCATGTGGTTCAAATAGACACAAAATGATATAAATAAAAATCTAGCTTGAGAGATTTAGGGGTTGTTTATTTGCTCTGAAAATGGGTGGAAAGTGAGTTTTTTGGCATTGTTTCATGGGCCCTACGACATTTACCTCTTCAAAATGTGTTTGTTTCACAGGAAAGGATAGGTGGTGTAACACCCAATTTTAATTAATCTTGATTATCAACATTTTGGATTATATATGTATTTTCCATTAAATTTTATCATATGATTAATGAAAAATTAAGAGAACAAATTTCTATTTATTTGTGAAAATATAAAAGTTGGAATCGCGTGATTTTTTTATTGGTAGTCTAATTAGAGTATGTAGATAAAGATGAACGGTTCGGATCATCCATAAAATCTCTCTTATATGATTTTCTCATGAAGCTTATTATGAGAAAGTTTCTCATTTGAAAATTTCCTATATGTCTGTGTGTGTGTGTGTGTGTGTGTGTGTGTGTGTGGTGTGTGTGTGTGTGTATATATATATATATAGAAATGTAAATCAGCTGACACAGGAGGCAACTCCTCCTATGTCGCACTCAAAAATCATATTTTCCGAATGAATTCTCAAGATCCGACCACACATTATCATCTTCATATTCTATGATATATGCATATAAAAAATCAAGTGATTTGAAGTTGTTTACTACATTTTTTTGGGTTCAAACATTAACGGTTTTTTAACAATAGAACAAAATAGAACATTTAGATCAATGAGTAAACGAACTTCAAATCACTGATTTTTTATATGTGTATATCTTAGAATATGAAGATGATAATGTACGGTCGGATCTTGAAAATTCATTCGGGAAATATGATTTTTGAGTGCAACATAGGACGAATTTACCTCCTGTGTCAGCTGATTTACATTTCTCTCATATATATGTATGTATGTATGTATATATATATATATGTATGTGTATATATATATGTATATATATGTGTGTGTGTGTGGTGTGTGTGTGTGTGTGTGTGTGTGTGTATGTATGGTGTGGGATATAAAATGTTAGTATATATAAGAATATATACCTTGGTGTACATGTTTTAATACATGTATATATAGTTGTATAAATACAATGAGTGGAATAGTAAGGTATACAAGAGGTGGCTTGGATGAACAATGAGGTGGTAAAGAGAAGGTGACATGGTAAATGGGTGAAGCTAGGTGTCTACATGAGAGAAAGTAATTGCAAAATATTTAAGTGTTTAAATGAGAGAAAAATCTCATATCTCATCCTCACCCCTCTCTAGTTCTCTCTCTAGCTCACTCTCCCTCTCCCTCTCTTGGTGGCCAACGATAGGTGGTGTCGGCGGTGAGGCTTTGGTGGTCGATGCATCTCTCTTGATTTCGCCCTCATTCTCTAGTTCATTCTCTCTTAAACCCTAACCCTAGATCTCCTTTTCCCTCTTCTTCTATTGATGGTCGGTAAGCGGCGATGGCAGCGACAGCTTGTCGACGATAGATGCTAGTCTGTAGAGGTCGGGCACAGACGAGCAGGTGCACGGACCAGGGCGAGTGCGCAGGGCGCGCGGGCGCGAGGTAGGGCATGGGCACGCAGGTGCTTGCGCAGCCAAGGGGCTGAGCAGACGGTTAAAGCCTATCGAGTATGGCCAGCGGTCACGTGCACATCAGTGTACAGGTTTTGGCATTTGATTAAGGTAATTAAACCCTAAAGAATTTCTAATAATTCTAACTTTAATTGAATAATTAATATTATACCAAGTTCAAATTGTACACTAGGAATCCTTGTGTAAGGTCGTGATCCAACTGTTTGAGTATCGAAGAATCGATAATTCAGGTTAGATCATATCTCTGATTATTAGAATTCATTGAGAAAATAATTAAGTGATGAGTAGTAATATACATGAGTAACTGTAAACTTTGATTAAGATATTGATAAGATCATAAATTTGTAATTAACTTAACTACATTAAATCTAATCAAGTGGTGATGATTATATTGTAACTGGGTTAACAGATTGATATATTTATTCATGTATATGTGTGATGATTGTTTATAACCAAAATTTATATCAAACTTGTGAAACTAATGTGGTTATATCATGAAACCTAATCGAAAACTGTTATGTGGATATTAAGTTGGAATCAGATACTGATTATGATAATTATAACTTGATCAATAAACATGTGATTATGTATTGATAAATTTTTGATAAATTGAACATCATGTCATTTATGAACTTGATAATACATGAATATAGTGGTGTGTAAAATATTGGCATGTATGTGAATGAATGATTTCATAAGAACCTTCAAAAAATTATCTGATAATGAGTAAACTCATGACTACACCAATTGTGATTTTGCATGATTTTATGAATGTGGATGTAAATTATGTGTGTGTGTGTGTGTGTATGATGATGAATTAGAGGAGTTATTGATGGAGGTTAATGATAAAATAGAAGTTTGTATCAATTCATGGAGGAAGAGAAGTGCGAATAGTCTAGTGTGCTTATGTGATGTATACATTCGTAGAGGAAGGATGTGCGAATGGTATATATATATATATATTTACGTTTGTTACCCATATATGTAGAGGAAGAGGAGGGCGAATAGTGTACACGTGTGATACATGTGTAAATATGTGTGTGGTTCATTTACTAAGTGTGATGATTGGATTGTTGTCTTTAGGTAAACTTATAATTGGTATATGCGATATACAATAACCTAAACTATTAGCCTTGAAACACTTAATAATGTGAAGTGTTTGTGCATTTTAAGAATTTAGTATATGACTAGTGTACTACAAACTAGTATTATGAATCACTTTTAAAGATAATTTGTGTGTGCCATAAAAGTTCGATATATGATCGGAATATCACTATTAAGAAATTGATAAGATATGGAGTTACATCTAGTAGTTGAGATATCTATGTTCTAAGAAAAATAAAAGAAAACTAGGTAAGATTTCAAGAGTTTAGAATTATATTACTTATACAACTGAAAATCGATATCAAAAATTTAAAACTGTAAGTTAATTAATCATGCATTCATATAAGTTTAATTGGAGTTTACTTTACTCACTGAACTGTTAAGATGACTCCATTATTGATAACCTCTCTTTCAGATACTAATAAAAGTAAAGATCATGCTTGAAGCCCTAGAATGCCTCGAGGGAGGAACGAAAAACTTACTTGCAAAAGAATTGATAATATTTTTGAATTGTTTCTTTATAATATGTTTTCAGATACCTTTTGAAACTACTTTTATGTATAAAGTATGTACTATATGATAAGACTTGAAGAAGGATTTAGGATGTATATGTGCATGTTGATCACAAACTTAATTTTGGACCTCAGATCTTGAGGTAAGTAATATATATAGTTTCTGTTCAGAGATGTATTCACGTGGACATATTTTCAATATATGAGTTAAGTTGTTGAAATTTAAGTTTTGAAGTTGATAAGTAGCCTGATATTGACAAAAAAAAATGAAAATTTGTATCAAGGTTGACTCCTAATTATAAAGGAGATGCCGTCGAAATTATCGGTGATTATCAGAATATTTATGTATAATAGTTATTTTTTATGATAATTCAGTGATTAAAATTTGGGTTTTTACAGGGGGAGTTGGTGCCACATCAACATTTTGGGGTGTCAGTTTTCCGCCCCAAGGGGAGAGAAAAAGTTGGGAAATCTGATGTTGGGTACTTAATTATTACTTAGCTGCCTCTCTTTTTTAGGGTTACCCACTCTCTCCGTCACTTCAACTTCGCTCTCGCTCTCTTCCGTCGCTAATCTCCCTTCTTGCACCGCTTTGCCTTTCCTCTCCCCCTCTCACAGCTCCCATCTCGTCGCCATGATCTCCTTCTGTCACCGTTGTGATTTTCCTTATTGTCATGCTCTCGTCGCTGGCGCTGCAAGTCTCCATGCTTCCTCTGCTAGGCTTCTCAATGAAAAAAAATCAATTGGTGGGCTCCTCTCACTTAGGGTTACTCGCCCCCATTCTCTTCCATCGCTAAGCTGCCCTCTTTCGCCACTGAGCTTCCCTCCCCTTAACTCACTCTTCCTTTTCTTGTTGCCAGGAGGAGAGCAGTTGTTCTATCTTCATTGTGAGTCTCTCCTCCGTGACCATCTCTCCTTTTTGTCGCCGCCTGTCTCCCTCTCTCTCATTGTCAAATTAGGTAATATTATGGGCTTCAGATGACTTTTTGGGTGGCTAGTCTTGTTGGGTATTCGAATTTGAGCTTGTTATTGTATTGGGATGAATATCTGAGAGTTGACTTAATGTGGGGACTCTCAAAATGGGTTGTTAGGTTTAAAGTCAAAATTTTTGTAATTCACTGAATACCCAATATTAAAAATAATACTATATTCAAAATCTTTAAAAGATATATAACATGAGCATTGCAATTAGATTTCTTGAAGATTTTAAAAAAAATCTGATATTACAACATGCAATCATTAATAGTTCCCGAGAAAACCATTTCAAATGAATTCGAACCATCATAAGTTGTCAACACTAAAAATTTTAAATAACTTTTGACGCAAGCTCATAAACTACATTTAGTTTTGCTTTGTTCAAATATATCACTAATTTCCTGTGTGTAGATCATACATGTATGTGAAAATATGACGCAGGCTCAGATATGCAGACTCATAATACTCTATCATGACGAACAATAAAGATATTTACTTAGTGCCTAACATGTGCTAAAAGGGTCACTTGACTCCTTATTGTACAGAAAAACTCTAGGCACTTGGTTCAATGGGTCAATAATAATCACGACCTTTATCAAAAAAATGATTAGGAGAATCATCCTAAATGTGTATGGCAGCTTGTTATTTTAACAATGAGGACAAAAGATATCTTAAAAGGTAGAGTTTGAGTAACAATACCCCTTTGTGTAACCGCAATGGAGGAAAAGATGATAAGTGTACATTGTCAGATTCTCCCATAACAATATCCTTCAAATTCTCGGATATGGATAAACCATGGATGATAATATCTTGACTTCATTCTTAGTCACAACTTCACACCATAACTTGTCCGCATAAATATGAGTATCTATTGGGACAAGGCACTACTGCTCGATATCTAGTGGTGACACATCAGTTATTGTCGAGGTCATTATGCTTGATAGGGTATACCTATGGCATGACAAGCTAGGAAGACTAGCTCTTGGGACTAAATCAGTGGCATGTTGGATGATAGTGGAGAACTTTGATTTTTAGACCTAACTATTGGCCCAGAAGCCCATCACTCTAGTTTTGATGATGATTAACTCATGTAGTTATAGTTTATTAATCACCTTGTGATATTTAGTTTCAGATATTGATCAAGTTATTAGTAGGTGATTAGCTTCAATAAAGGAGTTTTGAAGCTTTTACATATTTATTCAAGAGCTCGAGCGTCAAGATCGCATCTAGCACTTGGTTGGAGTCAAGCTCGTTGGATCGCATTTGGATCGAATCGGCTTGGAGACAAGAAGACTTCGGTTTATTTAGTTTAAGATTGTGTTTAGATCATTGTAAAGATTAGATAGTATTGATATGCTCAAGTTCACACACACACACAGGTTTAAAGTTTATTGGTTTTGATTTTTGGTTTAACCGATATTAGATTTCATGTCAAAAACATAGATATAAATCTTTACATGTATATTGAATTCTATCCATATATAATATGCTTCAAAATTGTTTAAATATCATGTTTTTGTATTTACATGAGTTTTGGAGAAAACGATTTTCCATTTCAAAAATTCAAGTTGGAAAATACCGATTTGGTTTAAGGAAAAATTTCCATATCACAAAAATGGTTCAAATAGTTTATAAAATATGTTGAATTTTTGTCACACATGTTTGTATTTCAAAGATCTAATAAGAACTTATTTTTGTGAAATTTATGTGATTTTATGGGATTTTATGGAAGTTAAAATACCTAAGCTTTTATCCCTAAAACAATTGACCTAGCCTTCTGCCAGTCGACCGGACGATCGATCGCAGCAGAAGTTGGTCGATCGGTCCGGTCGACTGAGATGCACAAACGGGCACGGTTGTTTGGGCTGGAAGGCCGGTCAACTGGGTCGGTCGACCGCCAGAGAGCTTCTGCTCTCTAAAAATGGCCCCGGTCGACCGCCCGGTCGACCGGCAGAGAGCTCTGCTCTCTGTTTCCAGGCCCAGTCGACCGGTGGCTCAACGGTCATAAAAATAACCGTTGGTCGGTCGACCGCCCGGTCGACCGGAAGGTCATTTCAGACCTTTTCTGCTGCCAACGGACAGAATTGTTGGAGGGTTATAAATAGCCCCCTCCTTAGCTATTTTCACACAAGTTTTTAGAGAGCAACTTTCCCCACCTTTACAAGTGTTTAACAGCAAGTTTTAAAAGAATTTTGGGTTTAAAAGATCAATCTTTATTTGTTTTAAAGGGTTGAAAAAATCAAAGAAAAATAGAGTCTTTGGGAATTGGTTTTTGTTCTTCATTTCTATAGATATTTAGAAGTTTTCCCAAGAATTTTTCTTTGTGATTTTATTTTTCAAACTCCTTATATTCTCACACTTGAGCTATCATATCTATCATATCTATTAGGATCTTGTTTTGCGAGGAATATTGGTTTGTGGTTGTTGATACCACTAAGTGTTGTAACCTTCCTTTTATTTGTTGGTATCACTCTAGTGAGAGGTGATTGTGGAGGTTGTGTTATCCCTCTAGTGAGAGGTGATTGTGGAGTTTAAATGGTACCCTCTAAGTGTAGAGGTGATTATTGAAGTGTTGGCTTTGAGCCTTTATCCCTCTATTGTGAGTTGATCTTGTTTGCTAAGTGCCCATCCCTCTAAGTGAAGAGGTGATTTGTGTTGTGCCTTGCCTCTTGTGTAGAGATTGTATTGTTAGAGAGAGGAGTTGTATACTCCCAGATTGTATTACCAAATCCTCAGTGGATGTTCCCTGTGTGGGAAGTCCTGTGCGGACGATATAGTGAAAATCCTTCTGTGTGAAGGCGGGGACGTAGAGCAATGGCTCGAACCTCGAAACATATCTTGTTATTTGTGATTGATCCACTATCTCTAACTCTCTCTCTCTCTTATATTATGCATTGCATCATATTGTCCATATCATTTATATTCTTGGGTTTGATTGTGTGCCTCACTTGTGTTAAACCAAGAGAGCTTTACATAGCACCTCAACTCTTATTTAGAGGAATTTAGAGGAGATAGTTCAGTGCTCTTCATCAGAAATTCGGCTACACTCTTTCGTTACACTAAGTGTGTTGCAATTAGTTTTTAATTCTGCATTATTTGTCATTAGATTAGCCATGTTGGAACCTATTTCGATGAAGACGTTTGTGAAGATCAATTCATTTGGAGCTCTTACACATGATGAATCAAGAGTCCGACATGATCAAGATGTGCCAAGAAGAGTTGATAGAGTGTGGGTTGTATATGTGGAATAGCATGTAAAAGCTTTGACACAAACACACACTTCTTTGGTCCATTAGTCGACTTATACATAAGTCAAGTCGACTAATCCTTGATGTAGTCGACTAACCAGAAACCCAAGTCGACTAATCCTGTGTCCTGAAACAGCCCAACTCTCTGTTTCTGTATTAGTCGACCAACAGTCAACTATAGTCGACTAATACATTTTTATAGTCGACTAACCTTGTTCCTAAGCCGACTAATAACTGGTCAAGTCGACTATCAGGTAGTTGCAGTCAACTTGAAGTAGTTATCCAGAAAACTGTCAGGCCAACGTCTCTTGACTAGTCTACTAATAGCCAAACCAAGTCGACTAATAGAAGGAATTTTGCCTAGGTTAGTCGACTAACTCTATGGGCAAGTCGACTAATAGGCAGTTCTGACTGTTGGACAGTTTTCATTATCTGGTCTTTTGTGCAACTGTTTTCAACGTTCCTTTGATTCAAAATGCACCTGTAACTACCCTAACTTACCCTAGTCTTCAGCTATATAAGGGGTAGTTAGTCCAAAGGCCATTTACCAAGATTTTCCATCAGTTTTCCAAAAGTAAAAATCCAGAAAACCTGAAAACTGATTTCTAACTTCAGTTCTTCACCAAAAGACAATTCCTATTGTGAAGTTCTCTGAAGTTCTTGTTTCCTATACTGAACCTTGTCCACATACACATTCAGTACCAAGGCTATAGGAAAAATATTGTAATTCTCAAAGTGTTCATTGTACACGGGAGGCTTCTTGGTTGAAGAGGCAAGTTGTACAAGGTGACCATTGTACACGGGAGGCTTCTTGGTTGAAGAGGTAGTTGTACAAAGGTAAAAGGTATTCTCTTGGTGGAAGAGAAGGTGTTCTCTTGGTGGAAGAGAATGTAAGATCACCTAGAGGGGGGGTGAATAGGTGATGGCTAATCTAATGGTCACTTATGAACAAATAATGCGGAATTAAAACTAAGTTGACCAAATTAAAACTTCTTTTAATTAAACACTTATGTATAACTCAAGAGTGTTGCCGAATTCCCCTTGCGAGGCTCTGGACAAGCTCCTCTAGATTCCCCTTGAATGGGTTGAGGTGCCGCGTTGGCTCTCTTGGTTGAATACTAGTGTTAACAACAATCCCAAGCAAGTATGTATATCAATTAAGCACAAGGGTATATCAAGCATGTAAAGTAAAGACAATGAAAGTAATGCAAGATATAAAAGAGACAAAGAGAGAGAGAGGGATAGAGTAAGCAATTGCAAACACAAGGGTATGTTTCGAGGTTCGAGCACACTTGCTCTACATCCCCGCCTTCGACACACGAAGGATTTCCACTATGTAAGATCCCACCGGATCTCTCCTCGGTGCCGTACACCTACAAACCCTCGGACTCCCAAAGTCCCTTACACACCACAAGCCCACCGGCTTGACGAGGACGCACCTCGCACCACAAGTTCGCACCCGAACTCAACCACAACGAGCACACTTGCCGTTTCCTCAAAATACAAGAAAAGATCTCTTTGATGATCACGACTCTTGATCACCTAAAGAGTACTCTCACTACAACACACCTATAAGAATATCTAGCAATGGAAAGCTCAAGTGTGTGGTGAGAAAATGAAGGAAAGAAAGCTTTGTTGGAAAACACAAGAAATCACTTAAACACTCTCTTGATAAAAACTCTTCCTTTTGATTGGAAGTATTTGCACTAAAATCTTGTAGAGAAACTCCTCTAAAAGTGTCTGAAAAACAGCTCAAGAAGTCTCCTAAATGTTCACCTCAAAACAGATGACAAAATCCCAATTTATAGGCTGCCAGAAAATAGAGCCGTTGGGGTTCTGTCAGAGCTGGCGGTCGACCGCCGGTCGACCGGCCAACGGTCATTTTTCTGACCGTTGCAGCCACCGGTCGACTGGTGAGTCGACCGATCTTCTGGAAAGAACTGTCGGTCGACCGATCCGGTCGACTGGCATTTTCCAGAGAGCAACAGGTTTGGGTCGGTCGAGTCCCGGTCGAGTCCCGGTCGACTGATACGCACATGCACAAAACTGTGCATGTCGGTCGAGTGCCGGTCGACTGCCGGTCGACCGGTCACTGAGAAATTCTGAAAAATCAGAACTTCCAGGACCTGGAAAATTTGGATTTGGTTTTGGGTCTTGGATAAAATGTTTTGGTCTTGAAAAATCATAGAGTATGAGCATGTGTCATACTACTATCAAGGTAAAATACTTGGTAAAAATTCTTTTGATAAAAACCTAATTTTCCATGAAATGTTTTTCCAAACCTTTATCAAATACAAAAACAAGATATTTGAGTCCATTTAAAAGCATGGTGTGTATGGATATGATCCACTACACAATCAATATGAAATATCTATGTTTTTGAAATCTAGTATACAACTTGGTTTTGGTTAAAGAATATACATGATAGAAATACAAAAACCAACAAATATTTTGTCTTAAAGAAAAATCTTTTCTAAAATAAAAGTTCTTTCTAAACAAAATCTTTTATGAAAGCACTTTAAATCAAGAGTTCTAATCAAGAGTGTGTGTGTGATATAGACTTGAGCAATCCACCAACTATCTATCCTTTACATTTTTACTAAAACAAAAATACAAATTCTATACCTAGACAC
This sequence comes from Agave tequilana, assembly GCA_038442645.1. Lineage (NCBI taxonomy): Eukaryota > Viridiplantae > Streptophyta > Magnoliopsida > Asparagales > Asparagaceae > Agave > Agave tequilana. Next base: position 315,446 of record JAVJIF010032472.1, on the reverse strand, counting down.
AAGTCTTCAACTTCTTGAAGTCTTCCCTTGAAGGCTTCTCATCTTCTTGACTTGGTCCAAGCTTGATCCAAAAACTCCTTGGATCACCACATGCAAGCTCCAAATCTTGTTCTTTTATCCTTTGTTGAGCTATGCACCTACTAAGATCTTGATCATGAATCTGTCACTAATTAGCACAAGATCATTAGTAAATATAACTTCATGAGTTGATCATCATCAAAACTAGGGCGATAGGCCTTTGGGCCAACAATCTCCCCCTTTTTGATGATGACAAAACTCATGAAATTATATATGCATGGATTAAAGTAAAGCTTCAAAGAAGCTCCCCCTTAACTCATGCATACCAAATAAATAAAAGATATGGCAATAAAAGCACATGACATGTATGCAATGTAGGAGATGCAATCATATAAATCAAATCATAAATCAAATCGTTTGCTCCTAATTGCAAGACAACATATATACATAAATACAAATCTTACTCCCCCTTAAGAAAGGAACCAAATACTTCTCCCCCTTAAGTAAGGAAATCATGAAATCATGCATATAAAATCACAAATTCTTCTCCCCCTTTTGTCAATCATCAACAAAGGGTTCAAAGAAAAATACATCAAACAAATTTTTCTCCCCCTTTTTGTCAAAAACAAAGAAATCAAGGAGGGTAAAATACAAATCAATCAATAAAATTTATATGCGATATAAATTCATGAAGAGGAAGACGTTAAGTTAGCTTCCCGACACATATACATTACATGAAAGAGGGATGACAAGCCCTAATTCACATAACGTATAATATGTCATGCATAAGAGGAGATGTGAAGCTCCCCTACACACGTATATCATATAAAGAAGAGTTGTCAATCTCCTCAATTTATAATATACTCAACATGAATCTATATGTAAGAGAGATGTTAAGCTCTCCTTGCATATAGACAATACAAATCAAAAATTTTGAATTTTTCTTATGAAAACAAAATTTTGAAATATCTTAAAATACAATATTTTCTTTTAAGGTACCAAATGTAGAACAACCAAATTTTGAATTTTGATACCAATTATGAAATACAATGCATAAGCTTGAAGATAAATAAGATTTGAAGTAAGCTTAGCATTAACAACTTTGTGCTTAAAAATATAAGAGTCAATTTTAGCTAAAGCACAAGTACAAATCATATATATGTATGAAAAGAGTATATCAATTGAAGTAGATACATACATATATGAAAGAACAAAATATGAGTATATACAACAAGATTAAAATTGATACCAATTGAAAATATCCAATGATACCAATTGAAAAGTAAGTATAAGTGTATACATCATATAATCTACCATATGAAGAATTCGAACTAGTTAAATGAACTTGTTTTAAGAACTAGTACGAGATCCTTCCATCAAGGAATAAGTTAAAAAGTTTTTCATGAAAGATCAATGAAACACAAGGCACTAAAAAGCACTCTATCCATAAAGTCCATATCAAAAAGAAGTGAGTGTGATAGTGTTATGTGAAACATGGTATCATGAAAATTAGCAATAAAACTCAATATTCCTTAAAATCATAAATTTTGAAGATACGAAAATCATCACAAATTTTAATATATGAAAATCATCAAAATTATATTTCATAGCATATGTATGTTTTGACAAGACATTAAGTATACATACATATCCCCAAAATACAATTGAGTCCTCATAAATAGATTTGCATGAAAAGCAAATGACTCAAGGGTTATCCATGTATATTTTAATGTTTTGGCAAAAGAAACTTATACATGAAATGAAATCACATGATCATAACATAAATCCAAATGGGAATACAAGTTTAAGAATGTAATGATCATCAACATAAGGCTATACTAGTACATCTAATAGGCACAAATAAGCATTCAACCCAATCATATATAGATTTATTTGTGGTCCATAAGGTGTACAAGTATAAATCCAAGTGTTGACAAATACTAACATCTAAACTAATATTCAATACAATGTAGCATCAAAAATTTTGAAATCACAAAAGAATTTATCCATAAAAATAGAATCATGTGCAATACTTGAAGAATAGATAACTAGTTTAAATGGATTTTTGACAAACTAGTTAAAGATCCTAAAAAAATATAAGATCATATGTATTTCATGAATACTACTAAATACATAAAAGTTCAAGCACTCATATTCCATAAAGCTCCAAATTATATATTTTCTTAAAGATAGAGTGTTCAAAGGTTATGTAAATAGTGTCTACATGAAAATAGTCATTGAAGCCCAAAACGATCATAAGTCAAATTTTTAACAACAAATCATGAAAAATCATTTTTCACTAAAATCAACAATTTTCATGGTATATGTATGGTTTATACAAATCTAACAATATGCATACATATCCCAAAAATAAAAGAGTCTATTAAATGTTTGCATGAAGGCAAGAGACTCACGGGTATACATGTATATTTATTAGATTTGAATTAAGCATGCATATACATGAAGTAAATCACAAAATTGGCAAAACATGTATAAAAGAGAATCATCAAAACTAGATTATACACATGCATAGAGTGGATACAAGTGAGCATGAAGTTCAATCATATATGAGTCAATTGTAATTCACTATTTGTATATGTATACATACAAGTTTGATATATTCTACATCTAAGCATGTAAATACCACATGAAGCACAAATCAAACAAAAACATGAACATGCTATGAATGTACGAAATAAGTAAAAGCATGTATATAGAAATAGGAGTTAAGAAATTGTTACCAACTTCAAAGCTCCAAGCATGGTGGTCTTTTCCACCAAAATTTCCTTGATAGCAATGCATCTATAAGAGTGTCCATCATATCCATTGCATTCACTACCAAGGCACCAATCCTCTCACGTTTTGTGAGAGCCCTCACCTACATCAAAATCAAAGGGTGGGGGTTTTGGTACCCATATTTTCTTGGGTCCTTTGGGGTTAGCATTGTTATAAGGAACCCAAAATCTATTATATTTAGCAAAATATAAATATGGTTTCTTATCAAAACAATATCTTGCTAGATGGCCTTTGCGGCCGCAATGTGTACAAATGTACACCTTAGCATGATGCTTATGAGTGTGATTGTGATCGTGTTGTGCACCATAAGCATGAGCATGATGAGTATGTGCATGAGCATGGGGAACTTGTTTCTTTTGAAACAAAGATTCCAACTTAGAATGATTGAATGCACAAGAGTTCAAAGTTGAACTCAAATTATTCATATTGTTTTTCCTATTCTTAATCTCATTAGATGTGGCATGAAAAGCATGATGAGATGAAGAATCATTTTTCTTTTTCTTTTTAGAAACAAAGTCTTTTTCCTTTTCAACAAATTTTCTTTTCAAAGTAATATTTTCTTGAAAATATTTCTTTTTGCTTTTCTACCATAGCTATCTTATCCATCAAAATAGTGTTTCCTTCACAAAGATCATTCAATTTTGAAAATAAGGAAACATTCTCATTTTTCAAATCTTTATTTTCTTTTTCTAAACATGCAAGTTTATTTTTCAAGGAATCATTTTCTACATGCATGCAATCAAATTTCTTTTTCAAAATATTGTTATCTTTTTCTAAGCATGCAATGTTATCTCTAAAAGAGTCATGTTCTACATGCATGCAAGCAATTCCCTTTTCAAATTTTTATTTTCTTTCTTATCATGTCATATTTTTCAATAATCATATGGCAAAATGAAGTAAGCTCATCATATGACATGTCCTCATCATCGGATTCGGTATTTACCTCAAGGGGGTCATCCCCTTGGACCATGTAGCACTTGTTGGAGGTGTCGCTTCCAACATCCGAATCACTCCCCGCATAGTATTGTTCATTTTCGCCAAGGGAGATGAGGGTGTTCCAAGCTACAAAAGCCGATTCAATGTTAGAAACCCTAGATAAATAATCATCATTTAGGGTACATTTAAGAGCATGAAGGGCTTTTGCATTAGCCTCAATGTACTTGCTATTTGAACAATAATCATTATTAGTAGTAGCAAGATAGACACTAAATCCTAGGGCTTTGAGGAACAAGGACATCTTAACCTTCCAAGTTTGGATGTTAAGGATGTCAAAGGTGGGTGGTGACATAAAGTCCATGGTGAGGTGTGTGTGTACAACAAATATTGTGATTAGCCCAAATGTAGGATCTTTAACTCTTAGGTTGTTAGACCCTTATCAAGAGCACTAGCTCTGATACCAATTGTAAGATCACCTAGAGGGGGGGTGAATAGGTGATGGCTAATCTAATGGTCACTTATGAACAAATAATGCGGAATTAAAACTAAGTTGACCAAATTAAAACTTCTTTTAATTAAACACTTATGTATAACTCAAGAGTGTTGCCGAATTCCCCTTGCGAGGCTCTAGACAAGCTCCTCTAGATTCCCCTTGAATGGGTTGAGGTGCCGCGTTGGCTCTCTTGGTTGAATACTAGTGTTAACAACAATCCCAAGCAAGTATGTATATCAATTAAGCACAAGGGTATATCAAGCATGTAAAGTAAAGACAATGAAAGTAATGCAAGATATAAAAGAGACAAAGAGAGAGAGAGGGATAGAGTAAGCAATTGCAAACACAAGGGTATGTTTCGAGGTTCGAGCACACTTGCTCTACATCCCCGCCTTCGACACACGAAGGATTTCCACTATGTAAGATCCCACCGGATCTCTCCTCGGTGCCGTACACCTACAAACCCTCGGACTCCCAAAGTCCCTTACACACCACAAGCCCACCGGCTTGACGAGGACGCACCTCGCACCACAAGTTCGCACCCGAACTCAACCACAACGAGCACACTTGCCCGTTTCCTCAAAATTACAAGAAAAGATCTCTTTGATGATCACGACTCTTGATCACCTAAAGAGTACTCTCACTACAACACACCTATAAGAATATCTAGCAATGGAAAGCTCAAGTGTGTGGTGAGAAAATGAAGGAAAGAAAGCTTTGTTGGAAAACACAAGAAATCACTTAAACACTCTCTTGATAAAAACTCTTCCTTTTGATTGGAAGTATTTGCACTAAAATCTTGTAGAGAAACTCCTCTAAAAGTGTCTGAAAAACAGCTCAAGAAGTCTCCTAAATGTTCACCTCAAAACAGATGACAAAATCCCAATTTATAGGCTGCCAGAAAATAGAGCCGTTGGGGTTCTGTCAGAGCTGGCGGTCGACGCGGTCGACCGGCCAACGGTCATTTTTCTGACCGTTGCAGCCACCGGTCGACTGGTGAGTCGACCGATCTTCTGGAAAGAACTGTCGGTCGACCGATCCGGTCGACTGGCATTTTCCAGAGAGCAACAGGTTTGGGTCGGTCGAGTCCCGGTCGAGTCCTGGTCGACTGATAAGCACATGCACAAAACTGTGCATGTCGGTCGAGTGCCAGTCGACTGCCGGTCGACCGGTCACTGAGAAATTCTGAAAAATCAGAACTTCCAGGACCTGGAAAATTTGGATTTGGTTTTGGGTCTTGGATAAAATGTTTTGGTCTTGAAAAATCATAGAGTATGAGCATGTGTCATACTACTATCAAGGTAAAATACTTGGTAAAAATTCTTTTGATAAAAACCTAATTTCCATGAAATGTTTTTCCAAAACTTTATCAAATACAAAAACAAGATATTTGAGTCCATTTAAAAGCATGGTGTGTATGGATATGATCCACTACACAATCAATATGAAATATCTATGTTTTTGAAATCTAGTATACAACTTGTTTTGGTAAAGAATATACATGATAGAAATACCAAAAACCAACAAATATTTTGTCTTAAAGAAAAATCTTTTCTAAAATAAAAGTTCTTTTCTAAACAAAATCTTTTATGAAAGCACTTTAAATCAAGAGTTCTAATCAAGAGTGTGTGTGTGATATAGACTTGAGCAATCCACCAACTATCTATCCTTTACATTTTTACTAAAACAAAAATACAAATTCTATACCTAGACACAAGTCTTCAACTTCTTGAAGTCTTCCCTTGAAGGCTTCTCATCTTCTTGACTTGGTCCAAGCTTGATCCAAAAACTCCTTGGATCACCACATGCAAGCTCCAAATCTTGTTCTTTTATCCTTTGTTGAGCTATGCACCTACTAAGATCTTGATCATGAATCTGTCACTAATTAGCACAAGATCATTAGTAAATATAACTTCATGAGTTGATCATCATCAAAACTAGGGCGATAGGCCTTTGGGCAACAGAGAAGGTGTACACATTTGGAGAAGGGGATTCGACAAGTGGTGTACATGTTGTATTGATTTTGGGTGACAAAATCAAGGTTAAAGGAAAATCTCAAGCGGGTGGCTTGGGGACTGGATGTAGGTCACAAGGACCGAACCAGGATAAATCTCTTTGTTGGCGTTTGTCAATTTCTGAGATTTGTTTTCCTTTACATGCAAGTTATTTAGTTTATTTATTTGCCTAACGATTAATCCTTCTTGTCTAGTGTTTGTGTTGACTTGTGTTGTATTTTAGATCATTGTTGCCTACAAGAGATAATTCCGCAATTAGTCCTTATCTCAACGATCCAACAATTGGTATCAGAGCCCGGCACCAACATCAAGGTTCAAGGCAACAACCGGCGTACACGCTCTGATCCAACAATTGGTATCAGAGCAAGGGAGAGCCAAGCAACAACCATACCAATTCCTACATTTGGTATCAAAGCGAGGGCGGATACAAGTCAACAACAAAGATGGCAACGGAGTTCTCATCATCCTAATTCAAAGAAGGACATTCTACACAACGTCCACCGCTATTTGACGGAACCAATTACAACTATTGGAAGTGTAGAATGAAGATATACTTGTAGTCACTCAACTACGACCTTTGGAACATCGTAGAAGCATCATACACCAAGCCCACAACCAACTACAACGCTTGGAGTGAAGATCAAAAGAAGAACGCGAACCTTGACGCCAAAGCAATGAATGCTCTATTCTGTGCCCTTACCAAAGAAGAGTTCAACGTGTTTCAACAGCGACTTCTGCACATCAAATATGGCATACTCTTCAGGTAACACACGAAGGCACTAATAAAGTTAAGGAATCTAAAATATCTGTTCTTGTCCACAGGTTTGAGTTATTCAAAATGGAGGAGAATGAAACCATATCCGAAATGGTTACAAGATTCACCGACATCACCAATACTCTTGCATCCCTTGGAAAGGACTACACCCAAGTCGAAAGAGTTCGAAAGATCCTTCGTGCACTCACACCAGAATGGGAGAAGAAGACAACCGCCATTGAAGAGGCGAATGATCTCTCAACTATGACATTAGAAAACCTAATCGGTAATCTAATGGCATATGAAGTGCAGTTAGAAGAAAGGAAGAAGGACGAACGACAACATCGTTCAAAGAAGAAAGAACTCGCCTTCCATGCATCTTCCGACATGGACAATGATGACGAAGAGGAGATGGCAATGCTCTCAAAGAAGTTCAGGAAATTTCTTAAGCAAGGTAAATTCAAGTGTTTTAATTGTGATAAACCAGGACATATGAAGATGGATTGCCCTTTGCTCAAGAAGAAAGATAAGTACAAGAATAAGAAGTTCAGAAAGAAGAAGATCTACGAAGCATCTTCAGAATATAGTGATTACTCATCTTCTGATGAAGAAGAATCCACTGAACATGTTAACTTATGTTACATGGCCATAGAAGATGAAGAGGTATCGTTTTCTGAACTCTCTGATGCATTTAATGAGTTATTTATGAATCTGAAAAATGAAAAACTGAAAAACAGATTTTTGTTAAAAGAAAATGAGAAACTTTTACAGGAAAATTCTGTTTATGCTTTACAAGTATCTTCTATAAATTCTCAACAAGATGAAACTGAAAATGTCATATCATTCTTGAAAACTGAAAATGAGAAGTTTATAAAAGAAAACATTTTTCTGAAAATGGAAACTAAGTCTTTGAATGATAGAATTTCTATATTAGATAAAAACATGTTAGTTTTCAAAAAGAAATATGAAGATCTTTTGCAAAATGTGACTAAGTTTAATAAAGGAAAAGAAAATTTGAATGCTTTTTATCTTTTCAGAATTTGTCACATGATAATCATGGTATTGGTTTTATTGCAAAATCTTCATGTTATAGTAATCCATATAGTTCTTTTGTAAAAAGAAAGCCTAAGAAAAGTAAGTTTATATGGATTCCTAAAAATTTAAGTTTTCATGATAAAAATACATATATTGCTTCATACATGCATGATATATGTGATTCTTGCAATTATGTATATATTAACAGGTGGAAACCAAATTCTAAATGGATTTGGAGTCCTAAAGGTTAGATATGATCTTTTATATTTGGTACCAACTAACGTTTATCTTGCAGGTACCATATAAAAAATTTTGATAAAGATCAACTATGTATATATGTACTAATATATTTGTTGCAGGGGGAGAATAACATATTTCTCTGTCTGTTATAACCCATTTCTGCAGGGGGAGGAAAAGATAACATATTTTCTGCAGGGGGAGGACTTGTGCACACAAAGCGTCGTCATCAAAAAGGGGGAGAATGTGGGAACCTATTTCGATGAAGACGTTTGTGAAGATCAATTCATTTGGAGCTCTTACACATGACGAATCAAGAGTCCGACATGATCAAGATGTGCCAAGAAGAGTTGATAGAGTGTGGGTTGTATATGTGGAATAGCATGTAAAAGCCTTGACACAAACACACACTTCTTTGGTCCATTAGTCGACTTATACATAAGTCAAGTCGACTAATCCTTGATGTAGTCGACTAACCAGAAACTCAAGTCGACTAATCCTGTGTCCTGAAACAGCCCAACTCTCTGTTTCTGTATTAGTCGACCAACAGTCAACTATAGTCGACTAATACATTTTTATAGTCGACTAACCCTTGTTCCTAAGTCGACTAATAACTGGTCAAGTCGACTATCAGGTAGTTGCAGTCAACTTGAAGTAGTTATCCAGAAAACTGTCAGGCCAACATCTCTTGACTAGTCGACTAATAGCCAAACCAAGTCGACTAATAGAAGGAATTTTGCCTAGGTTAGTCGACTAACTCTATGGGCAAGTCGACTAATAGGCAGTTCTGACTGTTGGACAGTTTTCATTATCTGGTCTTTTGTGCAACTGTTTTCAATGTTCCTTTGATTCAAAATGCACCTGTAACTACCCTAACTTACCCTAGTCTTCAGCTATATAAGGGGTAGTTAGTCCAAAGGCCATTTACCAAGATTTTCCATCAGTTTCCCAAAAGTAAAAATCCAGAAAACCTGAAAACTGATTTCTAACTTCAGTTCTTTACCAAAAGACAATTCCTATTGTGAAGTTCTCTGAAGTTCTTGTTTCCTATACTGAACCTTGTCTACATACACATTCAGTACCAAGGCTATAGGAAAAATATTGTAATTCTCAAAGTGTTCATTGTACACGGGAGGCTTCTTGGTTGAAGAGGCAAGTTGTACAAGGTGACCATTGTACACGGGAGGCTTCTTGGTTGAAGAGGCAGTTGTACAAAGGTAAAAGGTATTCTCTTGGTGGAAGAGAAGGTGTTCTCTTGGTGGAAGAGAAGGTGTACACATTTGGAGAAGGGGATTCGACAAGTGGTGTACATGTTGTATTGATTTGGGTGGCAAAATCAAGGTTAAAGGAAAATCTCAAGCGGGTGGCTTGGGGACTGGATGTAGGTCACAAGGACCGAACCAGGATAAATCTCTTGTTTGCGTTTGTCAATTTCTGAGATTTGTTTTCCTTTACATGCAAGTTATTTAGTTTATTTATTTGCCTAACGATTAATCCTTCTTGTCTAGTGTTTGTGTTGACTTGTGTTGTATTTTAGATCATTGTTGCCTACAAGAGATAATTCCACAATTAGTCCTTATCTCAACAATCCAACAAGCCATACACCTATTCACCCACCTCTAGGTGTACTTACAATTGGTATCAGAGCCTACGCTCTTGATATTAGGTTTAACCTCCTAGGAGTGAGATCTTGGCTACTAATCTAGTATTTACTTTTGCACACTTATTTGTTTACACACATTCATGGTTTACCTTGCCCCTCCCATGTTTGATGTTTCTAACATCGATATGTGAAAGTTAAGATGAGTATGTATCTCAAGACCCTAGGAATGCATGTTCACCTTGCCGCTACTAAGAAATCTTATCTTGGTAATAGCAAGCATATAGAGGCCAATGCACAAGCCCTTGAGGCACTTAGGAGAATTCTAAATAAAGAATATTTATGTATAGTTTCTCATTGTGATTCCGCCTTTACAGTGTGGAACATGTTGACCTCTCCAAAGCTTCAAACGCCAAACATTATGGAGAAGGAATCTAGTGAGGATGAATCCGAACAACATGCTACATGGTCCAAGGGAATGACTCCCTTAAGGTAAACTCAGATACTCATCTTGATGATAGTGCTAGTTCTTCCAGCGATGATTATGTGATGCCAATACTTTAAATGAAGAACTATCTATTGTTTGTAAAAACCTCTTATAAAATACCAACTCTTGAAAAAGAAAACCTTTAAATTAAATTAAAAAAATAAGAATTTGGTTTCAAAACTTGATTTGACTTTGCAAAGAAGGTTGAGATTTCAAATGAACGTGACTCATTGAAATCTCAACTTGATCTTGCCCTAAAAAAAATGAAATCTTGAAAAATAAAAAATACTTGTGATAAAGTTTGAAGAAAAATGAAGTTCTATCTTCAAAACTTGTTTTTGTTTTAAAAGAAAATAATTCTTTGAAAAGCAAAATTATTTCTATTTCAAAAGAATTGGATTTGATTACAAATGAAAATAAATCTTTGAAAAATGATTTTGATTCACATGTTTGCCATGCTAATATAGCTTCACCAACTAATGCAGCCATAGCATTCTCCATCTCTTCTTCTATTATTGAAAATGATATAAATATATTAAAGAAGAGTGATGATTGTTTGGATCCACTTTGAGCCAATGTGCCATGAACCACACACAGTTGGAATCCATATTTCGCAAGAAACATGCTCCTCCTATGCATGCACACAAACCATGACATACACATGCTCCTCACGTTTATACACATAACACCATGTATGCTCATGTGTACACTTGTACACATTGTGAACGTAAGGGCCACCTTACAAAATTTTGTTATGATAGGATACATGATTCAAACTTTGCAAATAGGTTTGGTTGGGTTAGGAAAGGTACTAACCCCCATGGACCCAATAGAGTATGGGTACCAAAAGCTACTACTATTTTATTTGATATAGGTATGGGCTCTCACATGACGTGAGATGTATTAGTGCCTTGAGGTGAATGCGTCCGAGCTAAACGGTGAAACTTTTAGATGCATCACTTTCAAGGGTTTTTGGTGGCTAGACCACCATAATTTGGAGATATAGAGATGTGCCCTATTGGTTTTGGTAACTATCTCTAACTCTCATTTAGTTTACATGCTTTCATATTATTAATTTTTAGCATGTTTTGTTTTTCTAATGATTATTATGTTAAATGCCATGATGATTAGACTTATGACATATATGTATAGTAATTGAGATACACCCATGTTTATATGGACTTATATTTTTATGTTCTCACTTTTGTTTAACTATTGTGTATATCATAGATCTAAGACATGTGCCTTTACTTAATGACCATATTGTTTATGTTTTGTTTTATGTTTCATGTTTTGACTACTTATTTAGATGTAGCTTTCATTAAAACTTGTGTCAATACTTGTACAACTAGTGAGCCATAAATAGATTATTATATGTTTTTACTTGATTGCTCATTTGTACTCATTAGATGTACTAGTATAGCCTAGTTTTGATGATTCGTGCATTTCAAACTTGTATTCCCTTTTGTACATGTTTTCATATGTTTAGCTTCATGTATATGTTAATTTTATCTAAAACTATTTAATATACGTGTATACCCTTGAGTCATTTGTCTTTTATGCAAAATTCTTTGTGGACTCATTTGTGTTTAGGATATGTATGTATACCTTTAGTTTTTACAATACATACATATACCTTGAAGTTGGTATTGTTTTAATGAAAATTAAATTTTCATATTTTTCATGTTTGTAAAGGAATTCCATATTGAGCCTTATTGCTTATTCCCATGATTATGCTTTTCACATCATTCTTGTACACTCACATTACTTGATATTTTCTCATGACTTTATTTTCATGAGTATTATATGTGCTATATAGACTTTAAGTGTTAATGATTGTGTGATTTTCATGTTTTCATGGATATATTCTTATTTTATTCCTTTCTTGAAGGATTTCGTACTACTTTCAAGTTTATCATAAAGCTAGTTGCGTATTTCTTCATTTTGGAAGAGTTTTCAAACTCGTCAAAATTATTTTCAAATCCCATTTTTGAAAACCCCTTCCATTGAAGGGTGGTTGGATGGGCGACCATGCCTTATATGCTCAAATTAAAAATCATTTTAACATGTGCATGTATAGGATGGTAGGTATGAGTTATACAATTGATTCTCATTATATTTTCAATTGGTATCACAATGATATTTTTTTTGTATACTCATATTTGTGTTTTCTATATATGTATGCTTCAACTTCGAATAGTATCAATTTTTATTGGTATTTACATTCATATATATATATATATATATATATATATATATATATATATATATGAGTTTATTGTGCTTATTATATCTTTATATCTTAGAGCACAAATTTTGTTATGCTAAGCTTGATTTAGTCCTTAATGTCAATTATTTCTCAATTGGTATCTTATACAAGTTTATGCATCGTTTTCATTAGTATTTCATGAAGGGAGAGAAAATTCATGTTTTATCTTTCAATCAGTTTTGTTTACAAATTGGTATCTTACTCCCACTCTTTATGTTGAAAAATGATATTGATATCTTACTTTTCAATTGGTTCCCTACGTTCCTAATGAAAAATATTTTCAATTGATATATGTTTCATTTTCAATATTTGTATCAAGAATCTTAAATTGATATTATTCTCTATTTGGTATCTCTATTGCAAAATGATTTTAGTGTTTGACCAAAAAAGATTGGTTTATATTTTTTAACTGGTATCTTGCTTCATTTAATATTGGTATCTATATGAAATGAGTTGTGTTTACCTAAAAATTTCATTTTTTTACTTTTAATTGGTATCAATACTTACAATATAAATATTTTCTTACAATTGGTATCAAAATTACAAAATATTTTCAATTGATACTAATATTTACAATTGGTATCAAGATTTACAATATATATTTATTTCAATTGGTATCAAAAATACACAATGTTTCATTCTCTATTGGTATCAAAACTTTACAAGATGTTTTCAATTGGTATCTTTTGGTACCTTAAAATTTTGTGTAGTTTCTATTGGTATCATAATGTTTTGATATTTATTGCTTATATGCAAGGGAAGCTTAACATCTTCTCTATATGTAGATTCATGTTGAGTGTATTTTTTATATTGAAGTGATTGACCTCTCTTTGGTATGCAGTACACGTGTGTAGAGGGAGCTTCACATCTCCTTTTATACGTTGCATATTATGCTTTATGTGTTAGGGTTAGTCGTCTCTTTTCATATAAATACATGTATGCAGGGGGAGTTAACTTTACGTCTCTCTTCTTCATGAATGAATCGCATATGTATAACTTTATTGTTTGATTTAACAAAAAGAAGAAAATTTCTTCTGAGTTTATCTTGTGCCCCTTTGTTGATGATTTGACAAAAAGGGGGAGAGAAATTTGAAGATTTATATATGCAAGTTTATGCATGTTTACTTTTGTTTACTTTTACATTTAGTATAATAGCAATTGATATCAGAACATGTTTATTTCATTTTCATGTTTATTATGCATGCTGATGTTGAGCATTCATTGCATCTCTTTATTATTTATTGCTATGCATGAGTTAAGGGGGGGCTTCTATGAAGCTTAACTTTAATCCATGCATATATAACTTCATGAGTTTTGTCATCATCAAAAAGGGAGAGATTGTTGGCCCAGAGGCCCATCATCTAGTTTTGATGATGATTAACTCATGTAGTTATAGTTTACTAATAATCTTATGATATTTAGTTTCACATATTTGATCAAGTTATTAGTAGGTGATTAGCTTCAACAAAGGAGTTTTGGAGCTTTTAAATGTTGATTCAAGAGCTCGAGCGTCAAGATCGCATCTAGCACTCTATTGGAGTCAAGCTCGTTGGATCGCGTTTGGATCGAGTCGGCTTGGAGACAAGAAGACTTCAGTTTGTTTAGTTTAAAATTGTGTTTAGATCATTATAAAGATTAGATAGTATTAATATGCTCAAGTTCACACACACACACAAGTTTAAAGTTTATTAGTTTTGGTTTTCGGTTTAACCGATATTGGATTTCATGTCAAAAACATAGATATAAATCTTTACATGTATATTGGATTCTATCCATATACAATATGCTTAAAAATTATTTAAATATCATGTTTTTGTATTTACATGAGTTTTGGAGAAAACAGTTTTCTATTTCAAAAATTCAAGTTTGAAAAATATCAATTTCGGTTTAAGGAAAAATTTTCATATCACAAAAATGGTTCAAATAGTTTATAATATGTGTTGAATTTTTATCACACATATTTGTATTTCAAAGATATAATAAGAACTTATTTTTGTGAAATTTATGTGATTTTATGGGATTTGATGGAAGTTAAAATACCTAAGTTTTTATCCGTAAAATAACTGACCTAGCCTTCTGCTGGTCGACCGGACGATCGACCGCGGCAGAAGACGGTCGACCGGTCCAATCGACCGACATGCACAAACGTGTACGGTTGTTTGGGCTGGAAGTCCGGTCGACCGGGTCGGTCGACCGCCAGAGAGCTTCTGCTCTCTGGAAATGGCCCCGGTTGACCGCCCGGTCGACCGGCAGAGAGCTCTACTCTCTGTTTCCAGGTCCCGGTCGACCGGCCGGTCGACCGGTGGCTCGACGGTCATAAAAATGACCGTTGGCCGGTCAACCGCCCGGTCGACCGGAAGGTCATTTATGACCTTTCCTGCTGCCAGCGGGCAGAATTCTTGGAGGGTTATAAACAGCCCCTCCTTGGCTGTTTTCACACAAGTTTTTAGAGAGCAATTTTGTTCACCTTTACAAGTGTTTAACAACAAGTTTTTAAAAGAATTTTTGGGTTTAAAAGATCAATCTTTATTTGTTTTAAAGGTTAGAAAAATCAAAGAAAAATAGAGTATTTGAAAATTAGTTTTTGTTCTTCATTTCTATAGATATTTAGAAGTTTTTCCAAGAATTTTTCTTTGTGATTTTATTTTCCAAACTCTTTATATTCTCACACTTGAGCTATCATATCTATCCTATCTATTAGGATCTTATTTTGTGAGGAATACTGGTTTGTGGTTGTTGATACCACCAAGTGTTGTAACCTTCCTTTTATTTGTTGGTATCCTTTTAGTGAGAAGTGATTGTGGAGTTTAGTTGGTATCCTTCTAAGTGTAGAGGTGATTGTTGAAGTGTTGGCTTTGAGCCTTTATCCCTCTATTGTGAGGTTGATCTTGTTTGGCTAAGTGCCCATCCTTCTAAGTGTATAGGTGATTTATGTTGTACCTTGCCTCTTATGTGGAAGTTGTATTATTGAAAAGAGGAGTTGTGTACTCCCGGTTTGTATTACCCAAATTCTCAGTAGAGATTCCATGTGTGGGAAGTCCTGTGTGGACGATATAGTGGAAGTCCTTCTGTGTGAAGGCAAGGATGTAGAGCAGTGCTCGAACCTCGAAACATATCTTGGTTTTTGCGATTGATCCACTATCTCTTACTCTCTCTCTTATATTGTGTATTGCATCATATTGTCTATATCATTTATATGCTTGGGTTTGATTGTGTGCCTCACTTGTGTTAAACCAAGAGAGTTTTACATAGCACCTCAACTCTTATTTAGAGGAATTTAGAGGAGATAGTTCAGAACCCTTTACCGGGAATTCGGCTACGCCCTTTGGTTACACTAAGTGTGTTACAATTAGTTTTTAATTCTGCATTATTTGTTATTAGATTAGCCACCTATTCATCCCCCTCTAGGTGTACTTACATTAACATATGCTACAAGGGGAAAGAGGATGATATCAGCAATAGAGGGGAAGGAAGCCAGTAACAACAGTAGGGATCGGCAATAAAGGAGACGGAGAAGGTGGTGTCAGTAGTAGAGCCGAGGAAGGAAAAAGACAAACGACAGTTGTGGCAGCAACAAAAGGGACAATAACTATGTCAGCCAGGGAAACAACACTAAACTTATAATCATAGGAGTGACTTTTGGGAAGATAGTTTATCAGGCTTAAGGACTTCAATGGAAACTCCACCAGTGATGGCAATCTTAAATGGGCTTAGATAGTTGGCAGCAACTGATTGTTATTCATTTTTGCATATTTTACCACATCCATACCATGCATATTGTAAATAAAAATGTGATTTTTTAATCATTTTCTCTCTATTTTTGCAGGTCCATATTCTAATAGAGAAAAGGCCCAAAATCCCTTTAATTATCAAGAATTAAAGGAAAATAAATCAAAGCCCAAAAGAAAGCCAAAGGTTGAGGCCAGGATCTGGAGATATCCACGCGCCAGCTCAGACTTCCAGAAGGTCTACGTGGCTAACAACCTACGAGAAAATCGCAACAGAAATCTTGGCCTCAACGGCCAAGATTCTGCTGCATAGCCACGGCAACTGCCGCGATTCTGCGGCAGTTACAAGGCCGTTGAACCCGAGATTCTCTCCAACAACCTGGGTTCTAGAGGCTTCTCTCTGAGGCTATAAATACACCACCAGGGCCTTTGCAAAAAGGAGAGGAGAGATTAGAGGATAGAGCTTGTATTTTGTAGGTTTTTTCTCTAGGATTTTTGTTGCTCTAGTTCTTCTTCTTCCTCCTAGAAATTCTGCAAGAGAGAGATTGTGAGATAGAGAGAGCTTGTGTAAATCAAGGTGTGACAACTTGTGAAGCAAGATTTAATCCAATCTCCTTTCTCTACTTGAGCATTTTCTAGTATTTTACTTGCATTCTTTAATTCAAGCTTTACTTTCATTGCACTCTTATTCATGAATTGCTTTTCTTTTCTTGTAATGGCTAGTAGCTAATTTCTTCTAACATGATTAGCTAACAACTAATCTTGCTTAACTTCTAACTCTTGGGTGAATGCAAATTCTTCATCTTGCAATTGTTGAGTCTTCTTCATCCCCGATGGGTTACTTTCATGCTTGGCAATTTCTTGTTGTAATTCTCCATATGATTCATGTGTGCCTCATTTAGAGCCTTGTCTTTAGAACAAGTGCCTTGATGGAACATGGAGATGGATCACCAACCATATGCTATTTGTTGTACAACTTCTTTACTTCAATTAATGAATGTTGTATCTTCTTCCTTAGCATCCCTTGAGTGGCAACTCTTTTGATTCCACCATTGAAAGTCTATCTTGAAGGCCTATGACATCATTGAGGCTACAAGACAATTCCAAGAAGATCACCCGTCAATCAAGTGGGAAATTAACTAGACCAACACGCAAGACAAACATATGTCGATGAATCAACATGAGGCAAGCATCACCCTAACGGAGATTAGTAAGTTAGCAAGTTAGTAATGTTAGCTAGTCATGGCCTTTCTCATCTAAAAGTCTTCTACAAGTTTTCATTCTTTTAGTATTAATTTCAAAGCAAATCTTGTCTTCGATTCTTTTCATTTTATTTCATAGTTTTCATTTCATGTACAAACCAACCACCAATTCTTTCATTTCTTTTTCCATGTCTTTTGCATTCTTTTAAAACAAAGAAGAACTTTCGTTTTCTATCTTCACATTAAACCGTAAAGCTTCCATCGTGAGCTCTCCTTGTGGATTCAACCCATATAGCTTGTGCTACTACGGTGATTTGGAAAGGATACATCAATCATTTTAAATACATTGTGGAGTGATCAAGCACCTAAGGTTGACTCTAAACCTTCTTTCTTTTATTGAATATTTGTGCAATCTACCACACTATCCTTTTCCGATCAAATTTTTGGCGCCGTTGCCGGGAAGAGCAACGGTTTTTGATTTCAAGAGAAGAACTAAACGAATTTTCTTCTCTGTTGCAGGTTACAGGTGAAGAAACAGAAAAATTTACATTGCAGTAACATATAAGTGGCTCTGGGCTTCTGCTCTTGAAAGCAGAAACCAGTTGCCCTCTGAATTGCCGCGATTCCACGGCCAAAGCCGCGGATCCGCGGCAAGGAGGAGTGAACTACTGACCAAATTTCTGCAGGGTTGCTTGCTCCGCAAAATACAGCTGCTGCAATACTTAAATTCTTGTATGCTTCACCTTATGCCTGCTAATAATCAACAGTAAAAAATTGGTTGCAAAGTTAAAAATTGATTAGACATTTGCATTTCTAGGCACGTGTCTTTTTAATTCTTTTATTTTACTGTTGAAGAGTGCTGGAGCAAGGTACGTGTGCATTGCATATTGACTAGGACTTACTCCTTGTTTGATTTTTATAGCTTTGAGTGAACCTTGTTTGTTTATAACTGTACACTTGCACAAACTGATTTTAAGAGCATCACCCATAAATAAGATAAGGTGGGGGATTTCATCACCCTTTCCTTAGCCCAAAAATCATTTTCCAAGCACTCACAATCCCAAGCTTGTAATAAAATTTGATAGACGTTGGCCCTAGGGACATCCGGACTCACTTAGGAGATTATCCTAAGGGGGAAAGTGTTGGAAATTGACTTTTGTAAAATCAGTGTCTAGGAAAGGGATTGAGGGCCGAAAGCCCGAAGGTTGGTGGTTACTTAATTAAGGAACGTCTTTGACGGAAAACCTCCCAAAAACCTTGCCCTGACCTGGTGATTAGCTTGTGGTCAAAGTCTACACTAAACCTCCCGTGGACAGTCTAATCAGTTAGGAGTCGTCTAGGTCCAGGAATCCTAGATAGCTTGGATTGATTTTTCTTTTATTGTTTGTTATTTTTCTTTTTCGCTGGTGTGATCGGTGCACGTTGTTTGTGACTGTATATGCAAAAGTGGTTCCGTGATCCAAATTCTGCAAGACTTGTTAGAATTTCTACACTTGCACTTACACAACCACTTGACACAATGGAAAACAACGTTTCACTTCAAGATCGATTCTATCCGATTCGCACTTCCCAGCCATCATGCATTCTTCTCCCTGAACCCAATGGTAATCACTTCGAGCTGAAATCGCAATTCATTAATACACTTCCCCGATTTCATGGTCTAGAGTCTGAGGACGCGTATTTCTTCATTCGAGAGTTTGAAGAAGTATGTTTAATGATGAGAATTTTCCAGTTGACCGAGGATGCTATTAGGTTACGGTTCATACCGTTTGCACTTAAGGACATTGCTAAGAAATGGCTTTACAATCTTCCCGTCAGTTCAATATCTTCATGGGATGATTTTGTAAAAGTCTTTCTTAAGAAATTCTATCCCATCCACAAAACAGCCCTCACGCGAAAGAATATCATGCAATTCAAGCAGGAATCACACGAACCTTTCTGGAAATATTTTGAGCGTTTCAAAGACCTTCTAGCCCTATGTCCTCATCACGGCATAGAGAAATGGCGTCAATGCCAGATTATCTATGACGGTCTAGATTACCAAACGAAAACCCTCCTTGAATCCATGTGCCAAGGGGAATTTTTGAAGAAAGATGAGAATCAGGGGTGGGATCTCTTTGAAGCCTTAGCTGAGAAAACGATTCAGTGGGAGTCATGCCCTGATAAACCCACTTCCACCACTTTCAGAACTGGTATGCACTCCATAGAATCCTCTATAGCTGCGGAAGCCAAGATCACACAATTGATGAAGAGGATAGAACTGCTTGAGTCAAGGGAAAATTCTGTGGTCAATCAGGTAAACCCATCACCTCTGATTAAACCGGGTTGTACCTACTGTCATGATCTCAACCATGTTTTTGAGGAGTGTCCTTTGTATCAGCCCCAATCATATCAGGAGAACACGAATGCAGCTTTTACCAGACCCCCTCACAATCCATACTCCAATACATACAATTCGGGATGGCGAAACCATCCAAATTTTTTGTGGAGTCAGTCTGGTCCTGAGCATCATAGGCCACCAATTCCACATCCATATAATGCTCAGTCTCACCCATCCAGTTTCAATCGTAATGCACCGAATTTTCATCAATCTCAAAGTCCACCACAGTCACAACCTTATCAAAGTCCACCACACTACCAATCACAATTCCAGTCTCCATATCATCAACATCCACCCCAGAATGATTCAGAAATATCAGAGTTGAGGAAAATGTTAGAAACCTTTACAAAGAACTATCATCAGGATATGAATAAAGTTCAGGTCCAAATTGGGCAATTGGCTAATTCAGTAAATGAGAGACAAAAAGGACTGTTACCAAGCTAGCCATTGCCAAATCCCAAACATGAAGACACGGGCCCAAGTCATTGTCATGCTATTCATACCCTGAGATCTGGAAAACAGATAGACAATAAGGTTTCTAGTCAATCATCTCATCCAGTACCAAAGCCAACACCTCCTGTCCTAATGCAACCAGCTTCTGACAAACCATCCTCTAGTACAGAGCCATCCACTTCAAAAGCCAAGGGTAAAGAAAAGATAGATGAGCAACCTTATAAGCCTAGTGTACCATTTCCAAATAGGCTTACAAATCACAATTCAAATGCTCACATGGAGAAGATAAAAGAAATGTTCAACAAGGTCCAAATCAATGTCTCTCTTCTTGATGCCATACAACAAGTGCCATCATATGCCAAATTCTTGAAGGAAATGTGCACTAAGAAGAGGAAAACACAAGTCCCTAAGAAAGTCTTCCTAGCATCAACCATCAGCGAGTTGCTCACTGGTCCAACTCCTGTAAAATACAAAGACCCAGGGAGCCCCACCATTTCATGCATCATAGGACAGACTACCATCAATAGGGCACTACTTGATTTAGGGGCCAGCATCAATCTCCTACCTTTGTCTGTGTACCAACAATTAGGGTTAGGTGATCTCCGCCCTACCCAAATGACAATACAATTGGCTGATCGCTCTGTCAAGAAACCTAAGGGGAAGTTCACGATGTCCTTGTCAGAGTTGGGGAGTTCATTTTCCCTGTGGATTTTGTAATTCTTGAGACACAACCTGTGTCTAACACTAATCATAGGGCTCAAACTCCTGTCATTTTGGGACGACCATTCCTGGCTACAGCAAATGCCATAATCAATTGCCGGAATGGATCAATGAGGTTAACCTTTGGTAACATGACTCATGAACTGAATGTCTTCCACACACAACCTCGTAAGACAAAAGATCAAACATTCGAGGTCAGCTTTGTTAAAGACAATTGTGAGGAAGTAAGTGAAGATTCACAAGATGAGTCACAATTTTGTGATTCTCTTAAAATGGAAAATCCTACTGTCCGAGTACCCTTTCAAAAGGGAAAAGTTGATTTGGATATTTTCACTTTCACTGAGCCAACTGTGACTGTATCCCAAGAGGATATAGTTCAAGAACCTCCAATTGACATATCCTTTGAAGACCTTTTCGCTGATGAGCTCATGTGTCTGGATGAGCCAACTCGGGGTAGGTTAACTGATTGTACACTTCCTAAGGAAAATGTTGACCTGAGTTTTGAAGAATTGTATGGAGAGGAGCTGAAATTCCTTAACATTAGAAGTAATGAGATTCAGAGTGAAAGTGGTGATAAGGAATTCTTTAGGGAACATTGTGGTGAAATGCGGATGAATAACAGTGAGAAATTGAAGCTGGAGATGCCTAGGGCTAAGAAAATAATTCAATACGTTTCCCAACTGAGCCCGCGCAAACAAACACACTGGAACGATGGGAAACGGGCCAGGGGGAAAGACCAAAAGAATAGCCTAGGCACTGGACACACTTGTAAATATTTCATGTAAATAATTCTTTTGCACACTTTTGTAAATAAAAAAAAGAAATAAAAAAAATGAGGGACTTATGTGCTTAAAGGAGTTTCACAACTTTTCAAATTCAAAATTCCTAGGTCTCTACATCTCTTCCCTAGGGTCAAACTCATTTTCAAGATTCCATATCCCTAGGCTTGTAAATTCACTTTTAACCTAGGGCTAAAGTTGGAAATCTCATTCTACTTCCCTCCTATAAATATTCTCTTCACCTACCTCTCCTCCCTCAAACGCAAATTAACCCTCAGATCTTAACTCCTCTCCTCAAGCTCCGCCTTCAGTTTTTTTCTCTCCCACAGAAACCCTTTGTTTGCCGCATTCCCGCGACAATTGCTGCGCATCTGCGGCTTTCCTGCCACATCTGGAGCGCTAAAAATTTCTGGCCGGTCTATTCCTTTCTCTGGTGGCCGATCCAGCACAACATCTTCCAGAATCTGTCACCTGTGCCTCTGAACACCCGACTTTGGATTTCCCCCCACGAACTCCGGGGGTGGTTTGATCTTTCATCTCTTGATCTATTGCTTTAATTTACACTATTACACATGGTCCCAAATCTGTTTGTGGAAAAAGATTTTTCAAAAATTCTGAATGACCATGGGGGGTATGGACACATATTTGTTGATCGATTACATGCATGGAATTGGTATTCTCTGGTATATGATAACAGTGAGAATGATGCATATTACTATCCTGACCTAGTCACTACATTTTATAATGCACTTGATCATGCATCTGTTAGTTATGAGACGTACCAATTCGTAGTCCATATGCCGTTAGGGGACATCTTTATCACAATTCCTCTCCTTGAGGAAATTACTAATGTCCCAAGTCACCCCGATCATAGCGACCCCTTGCCACTGATAGAGTACATGACAATCATGGGGGCTCGTTGCACAGAGCATGACCGTGGGCTCAAAGCCAACACCACCTTTAGAAATGTGCACTGCGTTGGACGCTGGATCCAACGCAACATTTTAGGGCTTGAACATGCCACATCCTTTAACAGACCAGTGTTGCAAATAATTCATGATTTGATGACTCGGCAACACACGGTTTGTTTAAATAAAGCCATCTTCCACGCAATCCTTACCAATTCCTCCCGCACTCGGGGTGCCAAATATTCCCATCCCATCCTGATTACACGTCTGTGTAGAACCTTCCTACCGGACGATGTCTTTGATTCTTTTGACCGAGTGTTTGTTAATGCAGAGAGACCCACCAGTTCATATAACAGTTGTTTGCACACGGTTTGGACACCTAGTGTCCAACCCGAAGATATACCGGTGGAGTCCTCTTCGGAGGAAAGCTTAGAGGAAGAAGATGAGCCGCAATTTTGGAGGCAGGACTCCCCATCTGATTCACGTGCCTTCATGTCCACCATCTGGCGGGGCATGAAGAAGATCTTTCGGGGGCAGGTTCGTCTTAGGAAGAAGGTAGAGGAGCAATCCTCTAGGTTGGATAGTATCGAGGGTGCGCTAAGACGATCACAGTCGGCTGGACCTAGCACCACTGCTGGTCCAAAGCGACGGAGGGAGTAGCTTCATACCTTTACCTATTTCATGCATCATTTCATCTTGCAAACATTGGGGACAATGCATGAGATAGGTATGGGGGGTAGATGCTAACCTAGGATTTTTCATTTTCTTTTTAGGCTTTTTATTTTTATTTTTAGGATTTTCACTTTCTTTTTAGGTTTTTATTTCATTTAGATTTTACCTTTCTTTGTAGATTTTCTATTTTCTTGTTAGATTTTACTTTTTTTTAGAAAAATAAAATAAAATAAAATAAAAAAAGAAAAAAAGAAATTCTTGATCCATGTTTAAAGAATCAAACTTAACTTTAGGGATTAAGGAAGCTCTAAACTAAGATTTCTAATTATAAGTCGAAAAGAGGAGTTTTGTTAGATTTTTAGGTTAAGTAATAAAGGATTAGAAAAATTACTAGATTTTAATTCTTTCTTTAGGATATATACATTAAACATATTGAAGGATTAATCAAAGACTTTGTGACTTTATTTACATATATATATATAAAATAAATAAAAAAAAATAATAATAAAAATAAATATGTATATAAATAAATAATAATTACTTAGCCACTAATTAAGCTGGTTAGTCGTGCCTCAAGAAGCATTGCTAATCACGCCTAAAGGTGGTTAAGTCCTTAAATTCCTTCGTGGCCTTTTTTACTCGAGTCCTCTAACCTTAGGGATGTTTTCTCATCTGGTGCCCTAAGACCGTCTGGTTTGGGAGTCATCGGTAAGAGGCTCGTTACAAGGGTAAATTAGAAAGCCTAAGGATGCTAAGAAAATGTAAATAATAAATATTGTATATAAAAAAAATGTTATATATATTAGTAAATAAATGAACTTAGTCTAAGAAAGATCCTTCATATTTATAGATGTATATATCCTAGGATTGATGCAAAATCCGGTTTTTAATCTTTTCCCTAAAAACTTAACCTAAGATGAAAACAAAACTCCAAATAGACGCTTATAAAAGGAATGACAAGTTTAGGGTAACCTGAAACCTATAACTTAAGTAAGAATCTTTAAAACATGGATCAAAATTTTCACTAACCCTTTTATTTTTCTTTATGGATTTTGTGGGTGCAATCCGCTGAAAACCCTCAGGAGACAACACTCCTCCTCTAGGGTAACCTAGAGGTTTAACGGCTTGTTGCACGTGCTCAGTGCAATCGTGTCACCTACGAAAGTGGTGTAATAAACTAGTTAGGATTTTCTTTTTCTTTCTTTTTTGCTCGAGGACGAGCAAAAGCTAGGTGTGGGGGTGTGATTGTTATTCATTTTTGCATATTTTATCACATCCATACCATGCATATTGTAAATAAAAATGTGATTTTTTAATCTTTTTCTCTCTATTTTTACAGGTCCATATTCTAATAGAGAAAAGGCCCAAAATCCCTTTAATTATCAAGAATTAAAGGAAAATAAATCAAAGCCCAAAAGAAAGCCCAAAGGTTGAGGCCAGGATCTGGAGATATCCACGCGCCAGCTCAGACTTCCAGAAGGTCTACGTGGCTAACAACCTACGAGAAAATCGCAAAAGAAATCTTGGCTTCAACGGCCAAGATTCTGCCGCATAGCCACGGCAACTGCCGCGATCTGCGGCAGTTACAAGGTCGTTGAACCCGAGATTCTCTCCAACAACCTGAGTTCTAGAGGCTTCTCTCTGAGGCTATAAATACACCACCAGGGCCTTTGCAAAAAGGAGAGGAGAGATTAGAGGATAGAGCTTGTATTTTGTAGGTTTTTTCTCTAGGATTTTTGTTGCTCTAGTTCTTCTTCTTCCTCCTAGAAATTCTGCAAGAGAGAGATTGTGAGAGAGAGAGAGAGAGAGAGCTTGTGTAAATCAAGGTGTGACAACTTGTGAAGCAAAGTTTAATCCAATCTCCTTTCTCTACTTGAGCATTTTCTAATACTTTACTTGCATTATTTAATTCAAGCTTTACTTTCATTGCACTCTTATTCATGAATTGCTTTTCTTTTCTTGTAATGGCTAGTAGCTAATTTCTTCTAACATGACTAGCTAACAACTAATCTTGCTTAACTTCTAACTCTTGGGTGAATGCAAATTCTTCATCTTGCAATTGTTGAGTCTTCTTCATCCCCGATGGGTTACTTTCATGCTTGGCAATTTCTTGTTGTAATTCTCCATATGATTCATGTGTGCCTCATTTAGAGCCTTGTCTTTAGAACAAATGCCTTGATGGAACATGGAGATGGATCACCAACCATATGCTATTTGTTGTACAAATTCTTTACTTCAATTAATGAATGTTGTATCTTCTTCCTTAGCATCCCTTGAGTGGCAACTCTTTTGATTCCACCATTGAAAGTCTATCTTGAAGGCCTATGACATCAATGAGGCTACAAGACAATTCCAAGAAGATCACCCGTCAATCAAGTGGGAAATTAACTAGACCAACACGCAAGATAAACATATGCCGATGAATCAACATGAGGCAAGCATCACCCTAACGGAGATTAGTAAGTTAGCAAGTTAGTAATGTTAGCTAGTCATGGCCTTTCTCATCTAAAAGTCTTCTACAAGTTTTCATTCTTTTAGTATTAATTCCAAAGCAAATCTTGTCTTCGATTCTTTTCATTTTATTTCATAATTTTCATTTCATGTACAAACTAACCACCAATTCTTTCATTTCTTTTTCCATGTCTTTTGCATTCTTTAAAACAAAGAAGAACTTTCGTTTTCTATCTTCACATTAAACCGTAAATCTTCCATCGTGAGCTCTCCTTGTGGATTCGACCTGTATAGCTTGTGCTACTACGGTGATTTGGAAAGGATACATCAATCATTTTAAATACATTGTGGAGTGATCAAGCACCTAAGGTTGACTCTAAACCTTCTTTCTTTTATTGAATATTTGTGCAATCTACCACACTATCCTTTTCCCGATCAGCAACATATGCCCATAATCTTGACAGTTGTAGCACTTGATTATATGATTAAGTGTGGAGAAGTCACTTTCAGTGTTCTTTCCTTTTGAGTTATTTTCAACACTTTTGTTCTTGGTTTTTACCTTATTTGCTGGTGTTTGTGCATAAACCTGGTATGTGATAGGAGTGGATTTGAATTGGGACTTGGTGATTCTAACTCCTAAATGTGTAACCAACTTGAGAACATCTAAATTTTGGACCAAAACATGAGCTCTTTTAAGATTAGCGACTCCACGTTTACAAAGATCATGCTCTAAATCTATTCGAAGTAAGCACAAAATTGAAAAAAAAGACGTAGATGTCACTCTGTCTGCCTAGAATATTATAACGAGTGAGAAACTCATCGAATTTGGTAACATATTCCTTTGCGAATTTATTTCCTTAGGTAATTCAGCGACATCTGTTAAAAAGATGTTTGTAATAATATGGTGGCACATATTTACCCTTGAGTTTATCCTTCATATAAGACCAAGTGTCTATTGGTTCTTGGCCATGGAGTACTTGTCTTTTCACCACATCGGTCCTGTATTGGCTCGCTTGTTCAGTCAGTTAAATAATAGCGAACTTGACTTTCTTCATTTAGGAGAGCGGGTATCGGGTGAAGTACCGGTCCATGCTGTGTAGCCAATTTAGAAAATTTTGAGGATCTGACTGATAAAGATAATCCATATGACCATCAAAAATTGGTATATTTATAGTGGAGATGTGCAACTCCTTATATGCCATTTTTTTAAAAAAAAATTAATGCAAAAGAAAACAAAAATATTTTTTCCCTAATAAATGCCTAAAAGTAAAATTCAAATTTTTCTAGACCTAATGTAAGTTTCCTACCTAAATCATAATCTGATACCAAATTGATGTGAAATAGGGACTGATTGAGGTTTTACCTGCACAAGAATACAGAATTTCAGAATTTTTAAAACAATAGTGCAGGGTGCTCAATTCTACCGCTATAGCAAGTGGCTATGCGGGTCGTGATCCACAGGGAGGGACTAGCGATGGAAGCTTGTTTAGTAAGTTCTCTTTTATGCTACAATTAATAGTTGTTAAAGTTAGGTCAGAAAGAAAGTGGTAGATTAAGAAGATGGAGAAACTAGAAGTGATATTTATAATGAAATTGAACAAGTGTGAAAAAGATTGGGAATATTGTGGTGTTGATGATTTACACTAAAATTAAAAGAAAGACAACTAAAAAAAAAACTAAAAACATACTTACCTCTTCGGCATTTGCTTACCTTTGAACCGTGTCAACGATGTACCTTTCTTTGAAGGCGAGCGAAGCATGGCAGATGAGATCTTCCCTATTCCCGATTTACACTATGAAATAAAAAGGGCGAGCTATACTACCATAGATATAGATCTTCATCTTCATAAGCCATCAACGGCACTTGCAAGGAGAAGGTAACTTTGAGGCTATCGGTTTCATTTGGATCCACAAACACAAAAGAGGGAAACAAAAAACAAAATAAGAATAGAAGAAACAGAAACTTCGATTTGATTCAATTAACAATGGAAGAAAAGATTTACTTATACCGATGTCACCTCAGTACAAGCTTGATCTCCTTCCTCCATGAAAGTATCCTCTCCTCTCAGTTACATAATAAAACAAAAATTACATGAAGAAAATAAAAACCTAGGTTACAATCTAAAAATTAGCCTAAGAAAAACCATAAGTTCGTTTCTGCACTTGACACCCTTCTCTGTTGCTCTGTAGGGGTATTTATAGAAGCTGAAAGAAGTAGAGTCCCGGTACGACTCCTACACGAAAACTGAACGTCAACCTTATATGTATTGCCGCGGAAACGCGGCTATGGCCGCGTTTCCGTGGCCATTGTGTGGTCCCTGGCCACGCGCTTTGGCGCGTGGCCTCCTCTGGTCCGTTCATCTGGGTATATCCTTTTTAGATCTGGCATACCGACTCTTTATTTTGAAAATTCAGGATAACTTGGGAAGCAAGTTATCCTAAATCCAAATCTTTTAAAATGAATTTTTATCTTTGCACTATTCTCCTTTTATCTTTAGCCTTGTCCTGCAAGCAACTAGAGTTGAGTAGAAGTCCATCCTTTTCCTCTTCTTTTAGCAATTAGGAGTTCTTTCTTATCCTTCCTTTTCCTCACTTAGATTTTAAATAAAGAGTTTAAAAATCTAAGTTTAGATTAGGTTAGATAATAAGAAACTTCTAAATTACTACAACCTTTGCACATGGGCTTGCACATGGGCTTTTTGGGCTTCTGGGCTTCATTTAAGCTTTATTCTTTTATTTAAATATTACTCAAGGCCTGCACACATTAAATAACAAAACTTTAATAATAGTGCATAATTAAAAGAATAAATAGGGAAACATGATAGTAAATGTAGTGATAAATATGCATTTTTTACTACCTATCAGGGACCCTACTGTAGTTAATCAGTGGTAAACTTGAATTTTGCAATGTTTTACCAAAATTAATGATCTTCGGTAGGAAACTATCTAAAACTAATAATATCACAGGATGGATTTTAACAATTCAATTGTAAATATTAGTCCAGATAATCCTAATCTCAATAAATCACATGCAATATTAGTAACCAGAAATAGTCCTACTTGCAATATCTAGTCCAATACATAACAAATCCAAGCAGAATAACACATGTTCTCATAAATATAATGGACAATAATAATTTCTAATAAAATAATAGAGATAAACTCGTGGTAATCCAACAAATATACTAATCGATGAAAAGAGAAATTACGTACCGAGAAACTTCATTCTTGGGTATATGATGCTTGATCTTGTGACTTGTGTTTGTGTTACTGAAGTTGCGCTGGACTGTTGAACTATTGTTGCAATTATTGCTGATGAGTCATCATTATTGGAGGGCTATTGAAGTACCATTAGTCCCAGCGGTTGAGTTGTTGCGGGTCTGCGCAGGTTGGAAGCCTGGTTGTCTGCAAGTTGTCACGCGTATGTTGAACTTGGGCGCAGTGCTGGGCCTTGTCGTGGGTGATGGAACATGGGTAGTGCAGGGAAAATGATAGTAGACAAAGAATGGGATTGTAATTTGAGCTTGCATAGGAGAGGTGTGCATCCAGTTTGTTGAAGCTGATGATAGTGGTCGGTGTGCTCTACTCAGACTTGGTTGGACCGTCAGTTGAAGACATGTAGACTGGAGAGAGCCAGTCAGTTGGAGAGTCAGTGTTGACTCATGATATGTTCTTCGTGAGGTCATGTAGTTGCTGAGTAGAAGACATGTTTGGTGATCGGCATGTATGAAAGTTCTCCTAAGGCTAAGTGTAGAGAAGGCATGTATGGTGCATCCAAGTTGATAGCTGAGCTAAAGGTTCCAAGACGAGATCGTGTGTCGATTTCGTCCGGAGCGCTCAAGCCGAGATCGTGTGTCGATTTCGCCAGGTGATAGACGAGAGTTCGTTGAAGTTCAGCTCAGATTTGAGAAATCTTCACTGAGGTGGAGAATTGTAGGGAGAGAGGAGGTAGATGAGATAGAGGAAGATAGCACAGAGATCGGAAGACAAAGGAGCGAGAAATAGCGCATGCAGCAGGCTAGCACGGTCGACCGTCCGGTCGACCGATGCAAGGATCCGGTCGACCGCCAGGTCGACCGGTGTCCACGAGTTGCACAGACACAGAATGATCGACCGCCCGGTCGACCGTTACAGGGAAGCGGTCGACCGCCTGGTCGACCGACTGAAGGAAGCCAAGTCTCGGTTGGAGACGGTCGACCGGTACGGTCGACTGTGGCATGGGTCGGCCGACCGGCGCGGTCGACCGACAGACGCATTTCTTGCTATCCTTTATAGATTTGGATTCCTTTTCTGGTTGGGATCGAATCCAGCTGGGGTTTCCTAAAGCCCCAGGACTCTATGGTTATAAATAAGGGCTAGAGCCCTCATGTATTGTAGCCTACTGAAAATCTCCGTTGGAAATTCCTTGAAGAAGGAATAAGTTGTAATTGATTGTTGAATCAATAAAATCTCTCTCTCCCTTGCCCCGAGGACGTAGGCACGTTGCTGAACCTCGTTAAATACTGTGTTGGTTGCTTTTCTCTATTGTTCTCTGTTCTTGTGCATGTTGAGTACATCTCCGGCTACATCAGTCTCCGCCTGATTGGTGGATTCCTCAGAGGGATTGTTGTCCTGTGCATAACAGTGTGGTGGCGTGTGCCATACTTGATGTGTGTATGGTGGTGGTGGTGGTGTGGTGGTGGTGGTGGTCTGTGTGCGTGTGCGCCATACTTGATGTGTGTGTGTGTGTGTGGTGGTGTGTGTGTGTTACATGCTTGATGTGTGAGTGTGTAGTGTGTGAGTGTGTCTGTGTGTGTGGTGGGTTATGTGTGTTCCATGCTTGATATGTGAGTGTGTGAGTGAGAGTGTGTGTGTGTGGTATAGTGTTGGTGGGGTGTGTGTGTCATGCTTGATGTGTATGTGTGTGGTGGCTGTGTATGTACCATGCTTGATGGCGTGTGATGGCGGTAATGGTGGGGGTGTTTGTGTGCGCGCGCGCGCGTGTCATGCTTGATGTGTGCTTAATGGTATGGTGTTGGTGGTTGTGACAATTATGCACAAGTCAAGTAAATTTACTCTTTACATGATATGTGTTGTTTTTAATTCAATATATCATTTTTGATGTCTAAACTAGGTAAACATGGATCAAAAATGGGTGGATGATAATAGGTTAAGTACCGAATACAGGAATGGTGTAGAAGAGTTTATTAAGTTTGTTATTGAGTGTGTGAACAATCCTAATCGTATAAAGTGTACGTGCATAAGATGTGGTTGCCTTGAGAATATTACGGTTGAAGTATTATGAGATCATTTATTCATTAATATGATTGATAAAAGTTATACACGATGGATATAACATGGTGAGAGTGCAAGAGATTGACCGATTTATTTGATGATAGAAGATGTGATGAAAGAGAAGAAATTGATTATAGTGAGAGTGATAAATTAAAAGACATAATTCATGTTGTAGAAGATCACTTTATGAATCGCCTAAACTTAATTAGAGCTTGAAAGATGATGTAGAAAAATCTCTACATGTTGGTTTTAAATTCACTAAATTGTCCACAGTGTTGATATTGTACAATTTGAAAATAGGAAATGGATGGAGCGATAAGAGTATCACGGTCTTACTCAATCTCATGAAAGATATACTTCCTGAGGCTAATAAACTTTCATATCATAAATACGATGCCAAGAAAATTTAGGATTCATTCTAGTGGATCTTAATAAAGAGAGTCACAAAAAGAATACATTTATATTGACATCATAGGCAAAACAAGTATTTTACATCACAGATCCTGCTGATAAAAAGTGATATATTATTCTCTCGACGAAGCCAAAAATTACACCTGATTGTGATAACATGAACAATACTGAGAATAATATTGATGATATTCCTTTTTTCTCAATCAGATTAACAAGAGGGGATAATAGTGATGGTAATGATGGGAATAATAATGTCGAGGACAACGAGTTATACATACAAGAAGATCATTTTGAAGTAATATTGGTGGAGAAAAGTTATAAAAAATAGAAAAAATAAAAGTACAGGTCTATTTATTCATCTGATCATTAGTTTGCATATTTTATTTATTTACTTTTGAAAATTATTATTTCTTACTTTCATATATTATTGATGAGATTCTAATACATTGCGTGTATATTCCTTAACAGGCATATGAATTCAGAGGATAGCAGTGGAAGGGGCAGTGGATGTACTGATTAGTCACATATATTGCATATACATTGTCACCTTATCATACTTTTTAGCTAATAAATCATATTAATAAGTCTTCTTCTTCTTTGTGTAATGTAGGCCCAATTGCTAAAAGAAAAGAAAGAGAAATAAGCCCAAAAGCCAACCAAATTCTGATTTAATTCAGAAGAAATTTGAAATCAAGGAATCAGGGCTAAATCTTGGCATATCAAGAGGTTGAAAACCGGTTTAGAAGAATCCTCCCTGAATCAATCGATTGAAGCCAACAATCAAATGCTATTTCGTCAAATCCTGAAGCTGAAATGAGAAAATTAGCAGAAGATATGGGCAAATCATCAAACCGAGGATCTCCACCAATTGGTTGTGGCCACCTGGCCACACCAGGGCCGCGGAAATGCGGCCTAAGCTGCGTTTTCGCGGCCTTGTTACGTCAGTTGGGGGAGCGTTTGCTTCCCTAATCTTCGCGGGATTCCCCCTTTTGGTTTTGCCCTATAAATACTAGTTTCAGCAGAGCAAAATGGGACGATCATGCAGAGATAGGATTTAGTCCACTTTTCCATTTTTTAGTGTAGGTTTTTGTTTTTTTTCATGTAATTTTTAGTTTTAATTTATGTAAATCAGAGGAGATCAGAGTTTCATAGGAGAACGAGAACGAAGCTTGTGTTGAGAGTGACACTGGTGTAAGGTTTTTTTCTTTTCTCTTATTGTTATGAAATCGAATTTGTAGTTACCTTTTTATGTACTTCGTTTTAGTGTTCTTCTTCTTCTTCTTCTTCTTCTTTTCTACTTCACTCATTCTTGTACCAATTGCTATCCAAGTGAGTCTTATAGTATCGAAAGAGCCTTGCCTTTGCGAGTGCCACCGATAGCTCATGACGATGGATTTGAGTCTCTCTGTATCATTTCATGCTTGTTTTGTCTTGATGATGTAATGTGGAAGAGACAATAATCAACTCTTATGGGCTATGCGCTGATTGCCTCCACTTCAAGGTAACATCGTCGCCAAAGATTCAAGGTAAGCTTTTGATCAAAAGGAGGTAAGTAATTATTTTTAGTTTTTCTTTCTTTTCTTGTAACTTTTAGGTTAGATCACCAACACCACATCTTCCAAATCTTTTTCACTCTTCTTCAATTTATTTGTACATAGTCATTTTTCATTTTTCTCCACCTTCTCATTCTACCACCTTCTTCCTCACTTAACTTTAACCTAACTCTTTTTCATTTTCATTTCTTAAAACAAAGAAGAACCTTCGTTTTTCTTCACAAAGATTTCAATACAAACCTTGAACGCTTCTATCACTAACCCTCCTTTGTTGGCCCAAGATTACAATCACCCGTGTTTAGTGTGTTTTGATGATTACAAAACATATTAGTTATTTGTACTAATAAAGTTTGTTGTTTAAGTGTGTTTCAGGGTTCTAACCAAACTAGAAGGGTTCTTCCCTAAAGAAAAGTGTTTTGGACTCAAGTCAACTCATTTTGGGCTCAAGAATCAAGTATTGAAGACCTTATGGTGAAAAGCCCTCTAGAAGCACTTGTAGTACTTAAACCAATGTAAGAATTAGATTGTTAAAGTTTGAGTTTTGAAAATTGGCTCTAGGATACACTCACACGTTTTTGTATTCAAGTTTTCATGGTCAAAACTTTTGTTTTATGCCTTCATAAATATATATACATGACCCTAAGTTTTACAAATATAAATATCATGTTTAGATCATGTATGTATACTCTTTCCAGCATATTACTTAGCTTTCCTTTCTTCAAAACATTTTTTACAAAATTTTCCAACTTCAAAATCCTGCTGTTTTTCCTGTTTCAGGCTGACCGGCCGACCGGCACGGTCGACCGGCGCCAGTGCCAGGATGTGCACGTTTGTGCACGTCTGTCGGCCGACCGCCCGGGTCGACCGACTGTAAGCAGTTGCTCTCGGGTTTTCTGGGTCGACCGCCCCGGTCGACCGCCCGAAGAAAACTATGTTTTCTCTTAGAGGACGGTCGACCGGACCGGTCGACCCGAGCCCAACGGCTCTTTGCCAGCAGAGCTGGCGGCCGACCGGCCCGGTCGACCGCCAGGCCTGCAAAAGCCCAACGGCTCTTTCCTCTTTTGTGCAATTCTGAAATCTGTTTTATTGATCTGTTTTAGCAGGCTTTTTCTGAGGTTTTGAAGAACTTTTTCAGGTCAAATAAGATTAAAATAAATTGTTTTTTAACCTTTTTCTCTCCCTATAAATAGAGGAGAAGAGTCTCTTACAAAATACCAAGAAAAATCCTCAAGTTTTCATAGTTTTCAAAAGAGAAGAAAAGTGTTTAAGCTCTTCATTTTCAACTCTTTCTTGAGCTTGTTTTCAGTTGTGTTCTCCAGTAAAAATCATCTCTACAACTGAGTTTTCTCACTACACTTCTTAGAGCCAAAAATCCCTTACTCATTCTATAAGAAAGTTGTAAAAGAGTGAGAGTTTGTAAAAGAGTTTAGTGATCTTGTTGTGATCACTTTTGTTACTTGTTCCTCTTCTTGTTCTTGTGGAGACACCTCTTCGGTAGAGGTTATTGTAATTGGTGGAGCTCGGTGCTCGGGTCTTCGGTAGACCGTTGTAAGCGTCCTCGGTGGATAGTGGAAACCCTTCACGGAGGTGAAGGCGGGGAGTAGAGCGGTGGCTCGAACCTCGAAACAAATACTTGTGTTTGCGATTGTCTTTTACTCTTGCTCTCTATTTCGCTTTACTTTCAGTTGCTCTCTATTGCTTATTGTTTCAAGTATTTTTTCTTCCTCTACTTGTGATATCTTGTGTGCTCTTCATCATTGCCTATTATTCATTCATTGATATTTTGTCGATCAATTCTCATACAACAAGGTTGCATTGCGCACTTCTAACCCATTCAAGGGGAATTGGGAGGAAGGAGTTCAGAACCTCTCACGGGGTATTCGGCTCTTAGTATTGTTTTGAGAGATCGTTGCATCATTCATTCATCTTAATTTTAAAAAGATTGTTAGATTAGCAATTACACCTATTCACCCCCCCCCCCTCTAGGTGTTTTTCATCCTTGTGGATCACAACCCGCATAGCCACTTGCTATCGTGGTAGAATTGAGCACTTACACATCTCTATTTTAAAGTTCTGAAATACTGTTTTTTTGTGCAGGTTCAAGTTCAATCAAATTTTGGCGCCGTTGCCGGGGAGGGTAACGGTTTTTATTGAATTTTTAGAACTAAAATGAATTTGTCTTCTCTGTTGCAGGTTATAGGGCAGGAAAAGCAGGAAAAAAAAAAGATTGCAGTAACATAAGTGGTCTTGGGCCTCTGTTCCAAAAAATAGAGACCAAGTACCCTCTGAATTGTCGCGTTTGCTCGGCTCTAGCCGCGGTTCTGCGACAAGGAAGAGTTCACTACTAACTGGCTTTTTGCAGGGCTGCTTGCTTTGCAAAATTAGAGTTTTTGCAAACTTTATTTCTTGTATGTCATCACCAGGAGCCTGCTAATAAACCAACAGTAAAATACTTGTTGAAAAGTTTGAAAAATTGATTAGACGTTTGCATTTTAGGCACGTGTCTTTTCAATTCATTTACTTTACTGTTGAAGAGTGCTGGAGCAAGGTACGTTCGCATTGCATTTAGAATATGACTCATCTCTTGGCTGATTTACATCGCTTTGAGTGAATCTTGTTTGCATATCTTGTACACTTGCACAAACTGATCTTAAGGGCACCACCCCCATAACAAGATAAGGTGGGAATTTAATCACCCTTCCTTGGCCCAAAAATCAGATTCCAAGCACTCACTAACCCGAACCTAACTAAAAATGAGTAGACGTTGGTCCTAGGGTCATCTCGGACTCAATTAGGAGATTATCCTAAGGGGAAAGGTGTTGGAATTTGACTCCTGCCAAATCAGTGTCTAGGAAAGGGATTAAAGGCCGAAAGCCCGAATGTTGGTGGTTATTTAATTAAGGAACATCTTTGACGGATAACCTCCCACCAATCTTGCCCTGACCTGGCTGATTAGCTTGTGGTCAAAGTCTGCATTATACCTCCCGTGGACAGTCTAACCAGTTAGGAGTCGTCTAGGTCATAAGTCTACCCTAACTTAGTTTAGAATTTTTTCTTTTTATTTGTTTGTTTTTTTTTTCTTTGTTTGTATTCTATTGTGTGATATGGCTTATAATAACAATTTTTCCAATTTTAATAGTAATCCATATTACACACCGACCTCTTTTTCAGATATTACCAACCCGGTATATCATAACTTTAACCAACCTAGTGTGCCGGATTGGTCTTATCCGAATCGATATAACCCATGCCCCCAATCTTATAACTATAATTTCCATAATAATTTCAACTCTTCACAGAGTCAGTGGGGATTCACCTCCCTGAGTCCAATTTTCGACCAACTTGTCCCCCTTATCCACCTTGTCCACAATATTTCCAAGATTCATACTCAGTTCCACCAATCCAAAATAGAAAATCATCAATTTTGAAAATGAGTATGCGTGAGTCCAAACAAAAATCACAAAATCTGATGGACTCACAATTTTACCACCAATTCCAAAGCAACACTTCATCTTTTCAAGACCAATCGCAACAAAGCGATGAACCTATCAACTATGAAAAGATGCTTGAAGCCATGACTCAGGCTCAAAACGCTCGTAATCGCGACATAGATATGATGGTCTAATCTCTACGTTCTCACCATTTGACCAGTTCTGATGTCGGTAACCATTCTGTTAGAGCTAAAGAGTCATGTTGTTTTGGAACACAAGGTTCCATTTCAGCACAGTCATTTGAACTTGCCCAAACTATAATTTTGAAAGTGACATTGACAGTTTAGCAAGTTATTCCTTTCCTGAAATTGAACTTGAAAATGAATATGATCCTGAACCTCAACTTAGTGATTCAAGTCTACTTCCTGATTCAATAATGACTCTGGTGTCTTCACCTGATTTCAATCTTTTCCCGAGTCCACATTGGATCTTGTGCCAATTCATCATGAAATTGAATCACCCATCTTTGATGATCATATTGAACTTGACCAATTTTATACTTTTGAAAGTCCTATTGATAAATTGGCAAGTTCTCATTTTTATGACATTGAACTCAATGAGAAATGTGACCTAGATTCTCAAATCTGTGATCCAGTTCAAATTCTCGAATCAATATTGACTCCTGTTTTGTTAACCGACTTGAGTAATATTTTAGAGTCAGTTTTGATTCCCACACCTATCATTCTTGAACTTGAATTACCATTATTAAGTCACATTCCATTGTTGGAAACTGAATGTGGACTTGAGTTTCAACTTCTTAATTTGGACCCACTTTCTGAGCCAATCTCGACTCCTGAACCTTTACTTGACTTAAGTAACTTTCCTGAGTCGGTATTAGTTTCAGTACTTCTTGAGTCTACGTCAATCATTCTATCATTTCACACTCCATTTTGGGACAAGGCGGTTGACAAATTTGACTCCGAAATTAATTATGGAATTTGAAAATTTGATGGGGTTAAATTTTTAATAAAAATCCTTTATGGATACATCATTTTAATGGGTTATATTAGAGAGATTTCTGGTGGGTTCCTCTGAACTCCATGAAAAGTCGATTAGGTCGCATTTCGTGGACCAATCAGACCACCACTGGAACCACCACCTTAAGGTAGTATTTTGCTTCCCTTTCTTCTTTTTTATGCATCCATGCATTAATTCATACATTGAGGATAATGCATGAGATAGGTGTGGGGAGGGTCTAACATAACTTAGGTTTTTTTTCTTTTTATTAAAAAAAATTCTTTACTTTTAAAAACTTTTTGAAAATAGATACAATATTTTGACATATTTTTTGTAAGAAATTAAGTGAATTTTAAGGAATAGGAAAATCAAAATTAGAATTTCTTATACTTGGTCAAAATAAGATTATTTGTTTGATTTTTAGGGTTAGGAAGATAATTTGTCAAAGTAATTTAGTCTTGATCTTTACCTTAATGAAATATGCATACTTCATACACTTACACACTTAGGGTTCAAAAACAAAGATTCTTATGCCTTATATATAAAAAAAAAAAAGAAAAAAAGAAAAAAATATATCTATGAAAGATGAACAAATCTAATTATTAATTAGCTAGGTACTTTGGCCTAAGCAAGCCTTAGTATTTATGCAAAAGATGATTAGATAAGTTTGAGAAAAAAAAATATATATATAAATCCTTTAATTAAGCTGGGTATTTGTGCCTAATAAAGCATAAGTATTCACGCCTAAAAGGAGTTCAAATAATAAAATTCTTAGTTTTGTGGCCTTGTTTGCTCGAGTCCTTAAGTCCTTGGGGTGTTTTCTCACCTGGTGCCCTAAGACCGTTTGGTTTGAGAGTCATCGATTAAAGGCTCGTTATATGGGCAGATTAGAAAGCCTAATAGAACTAAGGAATAATACCACAAAAATATATATAAATAAATAAGGCATAAGAGTTAGAGTTAATGAACCCTTAGTCAAAATTTTCACGATCACAAGGTGCATATGACTTAGGATAAAGTAATAGACTAAATGAGAAGTACAATTTGACTCCTTACTTTGATTGATAACAAATTTTTGAATAGAGACTAAGTTTAAGAATGAAAAATTCAGTTTTCCTATAACTTATAGATTACTTAAGTCTTATAATTATATTTCAAATATTTTTCTCTTTCAAAATGCTTTTTGAAAATACTAACTCTTTGTTTCTCTTTCTTTATAGATTTTGGGGGTGTAATCCACTGAAAACCCTCACGAGACAAAACTCGTCCTCTAGGGGAAACCTAGAGGTTTAATGGCTTGTTGCACATGCTCAGTGCAATCGAGTGACCTGCGAAAGTGGTCAAATAATCCTTAGTATAGTTTAGTTGTTTTGCTCGAGGACGAGCAAAAAATAAGTGTGGGGATGTGATTAGTCACATATATTGCATATACATTGTCACCTTATCATACTTTTTAGCTAATAAATCATATTAATAAGTCTTCTTCTTCTTTGTTTAATGTAGGCCCAATTGCTAAAAGAAAAGAAAGAGAAACAAGCCCAAAAGCCCACCAAATTCTGATTTAATTCAGAAGAAATTCGAAACCAAGGAATCAGGGCTAAATCTTGGCATATCAAGAGGCTGAAAACCGGTTGAGAAGAATCCTCCCTTAATCAAGCGGTTGAAGCCAACAATCAAAGGCTGTTTCGTCAAATCCTGAAGCTGAAATGAGAAAACCAGCAAAAGATATGGACAAATCATCAAACCGAGGATCTCCACCAATTGGGTGTGGCCACCTGGCCACACCAGGGCCGCGGAAATGCGGCACAAGCCGCGTTTCTACGGCCTTGTTATGTCAGTTGAGGGAAGCATTTGCTCGCCCAATCTTCCCGGGATTCCCCCTTTTGGTTTTGCCCTATAAATACTAGTTTTAGCAGAGCAAAATGGGACGATCATGCAGAGATATGATTTAGTCCACTTTTCCATTTTTTAGTGTAGGTTTTTGTTTTTCTTTTCATGTAATTTTTAGTTTTAATTTATGTAAATTAGAGGAGATCAGAGTTTCATAGGAGAACGAGAACGAAGCTTGTGCTGAGAGTGACACCGGTGTAAGGTTTCTTTCTTTTCTCTTATTGTTATGAAATCGAAGCTGTAGTTACCTTTTTATGTACTTCGTTTTAGTGTTCTTCTTCTTCTTCTTCTTTTCTACTTCACTCATGCTTGTACCAATTGCTATCCAAGTGAGTCTTATAGCATCGAAAGAGCCTTGCCTTTGCGAATGCCACCGATAGCTCATGACGATGGATTTGAGTCTCTCTGTATCATTTCATGCTTGTTTTGTCTTGATGTTGTAATGTGGAAGAGACAATAATCAACTCTTATGGGCTATGCGCTGATTGCCTCCACTTCAAGGTAACATCGTCGCCAAAGATTCAAGGTAAGCTTTTGGTCAAAAGGAGGTAAGTAATTATTTTTAGTTTTTCTTTCTTTTCTTGTAACTTTTAGTTTAGATCACCAACACCACATCTTACAAATATTTTTCACTCTTCTTCAATTTATTT
Source organism: Agave tequilana (assembly GCA_038442645.1). Taxonomy (NCBI): domain Eukaryota; kingdom Viridiplantae; phylum Streptophyta; class Magnoliopsida; order Asparagales; family Asparagaceae; genus Agave; species Agave tequilana. The sequence goes on along the minus strand of JAVJIF010032472.1, from coordinate 275,287 downwards.
GTACATAGTCATTTTCCATTTTTCTCCACCTTCTCATTCTACCACCTTCTTCCTCACTTAACTTTAACCTAACTCTTTTTCATTTTCATTTCTTAAAACAAAGAAGAACCTTTATTTTTCTTCACAAAGATTTCAATACAAACCTTGAACGCTTCTATCGCTAACCCTCCTTGTGGATCACGACCCGCATAGCTACTTGCTATCGCTGTAGAATTGAGCACTTGCACATCTCTATTTTAAAGTTCTGAAATATTATATTTTTTGTGCAGGTTTAAGTTCAATCACGTACTGCAAAAAAGAAGACTCGAGACATTACTAAAATGGGTGATCTCATTTTAGTAAAGAATCAGAGAAGAAAAATTTATGTGGAGTTCAATGAGAAGAATCAACAATTAGAAAATTTGGGAAAAAATTGATGAGTTACCTTAGATGTGTGGCTCGTCATTATGTCCTTAGTGACATCTCAATTGGCGCGAGGTTTCTGAAGAGCTTAAGAATAAGATCTCGGATGATAGTTTTATAAGTAAATTTAGAATAATTCAATTATCTATATAAACTATATCAATTGTTTATTAAGTGCATTAATATTTTTTGTGATATACTGTAGACTGTATTCAAATTGGATGAGGAAAATCGACATGGTTTACTAATTTAAATGGAGAAAATGTGGAGGCAATTTAAAGATAAGTTGACTAGAGAGTTCATAAAAGAAGGTAAAATAGAAACGCCCTTCGGAGTATGATTTCATTGATGATGAATTTTGTGATCAATTCTTATTTCAACGTACTAATATTGCACCTAGAGGGGGTGAATAGGTGTACTAGCTAATCTAATGACAAATGATGCAGAATTAAAAATTAATTGTAACACACTATGTGTAACCAAATAGTGTAGCCAAATTCCCGGTGACGGGCTCCGGACTATCTCCTCTAGATTCCTCTAAATAAGAGTTGAGGTGCTATATGAAGCCTCTTGGTTCAACACAAGTATGGGCACACAAACAATACCCAACATGTATGAGATATGATCAATATAAAGTAATGCAAGATAAGAGAGATAGAGTTTAGAGATAGTGGATCAAACGCAAATACTAAGATATATTTCGAGGTTCGAGCCACTGCTCTACGTCCCCGCCTTCACACAGAAGGATTTCCATTATGCCCACACAGGACCTCCCACAAAGGAAACCTTCAACGAGGAATTTGCAATTACAAAGTTAGGAGTGCACAACTCCTCTCTCTAATACAACCACATTTACACAAGAGCCAAGCACAAAGTCAAAACAACAATCACCTCTACACAAGAGGGATAAAGGCACAAAGCTAAACTCCACCTCAATCACCTCTACACAAGAGGGACAAGGCATAAAATCAAACCACAATCTCAATCACCTCTGCACAAGAGGGATAAGGCACAAAGCCAAACCAAAGAAGAGATTACAAACTTGGTGATCACAACAGACCACAAATAATATTTCTCACAAAAATAAGATCCTATAGATAGGATCGAGATGATAGCTCAAGTGTGAGAAAACAAGGTGTTTGAAAATTAAAATCAAAAAGAAAAATACTTAAGAAAAATACTAGATAGAAATAGAAATAAAGATTAAAAACAATTTCCCAAAGACTCTATGATTTTTCTAACCCTTGAAAACAAAATAAAAGATAGAGATTTGCAGCACAAAAACTCTTTTGAAACTTTCTAGAAAACTTTCTTAAAACCCAAAACTTTTATTTTCAATGAAATTGTTTTTATGATTTTAATCCATCCTAATGACCCTTTATATAGGTTTTAGAAATGCAAATTTAGAATAGTTTTACCTGGTTTAAAAGGAATATAATTTCAGAATAGAAAGTTATCAATAAAATATAGAAAGGTGTCAAATCAGAAACTGTAAACTATTTCAGAACAATAACAGACTTAAACCCAATATTTGACATCTTTAACATTTGAAATTAGAAATTGATTATTGAGTAAGAAATCTAGTCTTGAAAGTTATTTTTGAAATTCAATTTAAATCATATTATTTGAATATAAGAATAAAATGTTATGATAAGAAATCTAAAAGGGTTTCGAGCAGATCAGCAGAACTAAAACTGGTTAAAATCCAAAACCTGATATATGTGTGCTTGAAATCCAAAATCGGTTAAACCGAGAACCTAACATATTGAAGTTGTGTGTGTGTGAACTTGAGCATATAACCAATAGACTATCTTACACAAGATCTAAACACAAACTTAATTTAAACAAACCGAAGTCTTCTTGAAGAACTCCTTCTCCAAATCAACTCGATCCAAATACGATCCAATGAGTTTGACTCCAACCGAGTGCGCTATGCGATCTTGATGCGCGAGCTCTTGAATCAACATGTGTTAGCTCCCAAAACTTCTTTGTTGAAGCTAAGCACCTACTAAAATCTTGATAGTAAATCTGAAACTATATAAGCACAAGATCATTAGTACTATAACTACATTAGTTAATCATCATCAAAACTAAAGTGATGGGCCTTTGGGCCAACAATCTCCCCTTTTTGATGATGGCAAAACTCATGGAGTTATATATGCATGAATTAGAGACAAGCTTCATAGAAGCTCCCCCTTAACTCATGTATAACAATAAACAAATAGATATTCAATGAAATACATAAACTAAACACAAAAATATATGCATAAACGAGGATATAAACATGCATATATAAACTCTCAAAATTCTTCTCCCCCTTTTTATCAATTCATCAACAAAGGGATGAGGACAATCAAACAATAAAGATGCATATGCGATATACATTCATGAAAAGGAGAGACGTAAAGTTAGCTCCCCTTGCATACATGCATTACATGAAGAAGGGATGACTAGACCCTAACTCACGTAAAGTATAATATACAATGTATAAGCGGAGATGTTAAGCTTCCCATACACACGTGTACCACATAAAAAAGAGTGATCAAGCTCCTCAATATGTAAACTACACTCAATATGAATCTATATATAGAGGAAATGTTAAGCTCCCCTTGCATATAGGCAATACATATCAACAAATTTTAAAATAACTTTTTAAAATAAATTTTGAAATTTCTTGAAGTAGACAAAATAAATATGATACCAACGAAATGAAATAGTAGCTGACAAAAATAAATGTTGGTACTACTAGTAAAAAAAAATTTATTTTTAAGACACCAATAGTAAATTTTGATACCACTTGAAGATGAAACATGAAATATATTTTTATACCAAATAAATAACAGTTGAAATCAATGTATAAGCCTGTAAAGATACCAATTAAGATTGGAAATAAAATCAAGCTTAACATTAACATAATTTATGCTTTAAGAATGTAAAGATATTATAAAACAAGCACAATCAAATCATATGTATGTATGAAAATTGAAATACCAATTGAAATTGATACTAATTGAAATTTGAAGCATATATATAAGAAACAAATATGAGTATATAAAAATGAAATAACATGAAGATCATGTGTATAACTCATACCTACCACCTTATTCATGTACATGATAAAAGATATTCAATAAGGGTATGAAAGGCATGGTCGTCCATCCAACCGCCCTTGGAAGGTAGGGTTTTCAAAAATAAGTTTTGAAAATATTTTAGTATAATTTGAAAATCACTACCACATGAAGCATAAAGACTAGTTTAAAGATAATTTTGAAAATTAGTATTAAATTATTCAAACATAAAAATAGATCATATATTTCATGAAGCATGCTAAATACACAAGACTTGACACTCGAAATCTATAAAGCTCATAAATGCTCAACAAAACAAAGTCATGAGTTAACACAAAACATAGAGTGTAAAAATCATGTAATAAGTATAATCATGGAGATAGGCAATGGAAGCTCAATGAAATTCCTTTATCAAAAGCAAGAATTCATCAAAACTAAATACGCTTCAAGGTATATGCATGTTTTGTTGAAACTAAAAGTATACATATATTTCCTAAACATAAACGAGTCCATAATAAAAATTTTGCATGAAAAGCAAGTGGCTCTAGGATCGACATGTATATCTATTAGTTTTAGACAAAATTAACATATACATGAAGATAAACACATTTTTATGAAAACATGTATAAAAGTAGGAAAAACAAGTAAAGATGTAAGAATTATCAAAACTACGTTATACTGTACATGTAATGAGTACAAATGAGTAATGAAGTACAAACATATAATAATCAAGTGTAGTTCACTACTTGTACAAGTATAAACACAAGTTTTAATAAAAGTTCCATCTAAACATGTAATCAAAACATAAAGTGCAAAATCATAAACAAACATGATCACTTGGGTAAATACACGTGGATTAGAGTTAGGATATACACAATAGTTAAACTATAGTGAGAACACAAAAATAATAGTTCATATAAACATGAGTTTATCTCAAAGACTATTTATGTATATCTCAAGTCTAATAAACATTGCATTTAAACATAATGAACATGAAAAATCAAAACATGTTAAAAGTCAATCAATAGAGCATGTAAATAAAAATAGGAGTTAGAGATAGTTACCAAAATCAATAGGCTAATATCTAGGTCTACAAGCTATGGTGGTCCTCCACCAAACATCCATGAAGGTGACGCATCCAATGTAGTGTCCATCAAGCTCAAACGCATCCACCATCAAGGCACCAATACCTCTCACGTCATGTGAGAGCCCACACATACATCAAATACAATAGGGATGGATTCTGGTACCCACACTTTCTTAGGTCCATGGAGGTTAGAACCTTTCCTAACCCAAACAAATTTATTTGCAAAATTTGAAGTATTTAATTTGTCATAACAAAACTTTGCAAGGTGGCCCTTATGTCCACAATGTATACAAGTGTACATATGAGCATACATAGATTCATGTGTGTGAGCATGATGAGCCTGTGCATGTCGTGTTTTGTATGCATGCATATGAGGAGCATGTTTCTTGCGAAACATGGATTCCAATCTTATGTGGTTCATGGCACATTGGCTCAAAGTGGAGCCCAAACAATCTACACTCTTCTTCAACATACATATATCATTTTCAACATTAGAAAAAGATATGGAGCATGCAATAGAAGCACAAGATGATGAAGCTATAGTAGCATAGCAAACATGAGAAATCTAAATCATGTTTCAAAGAAATATTTTCATTTGAAACAAAATCTAGTTCTTTTGGAAATTAAAACAATTTTATTTTTTAAAGAATCGTTCTCTTTTAAAACAATTTCAAGTTTTGAAGACAAAACCTCATTTTTCTTCAAAACATCATCACAATCATTTTTATTCTTTAAAATTTCATTTTCATTTAAGGCAAGGACAAGTTAAGATTTCAATTAGTCCCTTCCACTTGAAATCTCAACCCTCTCTTACAGAACCATATTAAGTTTTGAAACCAAATCCTTATTTTCTTCTTTTAATTTAAAACTTTTCTTTTTCAAAAGTTTGTAAGTTTTCAAAAACAATAGATAGTTCTTCATTTAATACTTGTGCATCCATGTTATCATTATAAGAAGAACTAGTACTATCATCTAGTTGAGTATCCGAATGTACCTCGAGGGAGTCATTCCTTGGACCATGTAGCAAGCTTCATCGGACTCATCTCCACTAGATTCTTTCTTCACAAAGTTTGTCGTTTCTAGCTCGGGAGATGTCAATGTGTTCCATACTGCAAAAGCGGAATCACAATGAGAAACTATAGATAAATATTCTTTACAAAGTGTACGCTTTAGTGCATCTAAGGCTTGTGCATTGGCCCCTATATGCTTGTCATTATCAAGATAAGATTTCTTGATAATGGTAAGGTAAATATGCAATCCTAAGGTTTTAAGGTATGCACTAATCCTATACTTCCATATATCAATTTTGGTAACATCATATATGGGAGGGGCCATGAAATCCAAGTGTATAAATAATATGTGTGCAAACGTAAATCTAAATTAGCAAGCCAAGATCTCACTCCTAGGTGGTTAAACCTACCATCAGGAGTGTAGGCTCTGATACCAATTGAAAATACACCTAGATGGGGGTGAATAGGTGTACTAGCTAATCTAATGACAAATGATGTAAAATTAAAAATTAAATGCAACACACTATGTGTAACCAAAAAAATGTAGCTGAATTCCCGGTGATGGGCTCTGGACTATCTCCTCTAGATTCCTCTAAATAAGAGTTGATGTGCTATATGAAGATCTCTTGGTTCAACACAAGTATGGGCACACAAACAATACGAAGCATGTATGAGATATGATCAATATAAATTAATGCAAGATAAGAGAGATAGAGTTTAGAAATAGTGGATCAAACACAAACACCAAGATATTTTTAAAGTTTGAGCCACTGCTCTACGTCCCCGCCTTCACACAGAAGAATTTCCACTATGTCCATATAGGACCTCCCACAAAGGGAACCTCCCTGAGAAATTTGCAATTACAAAGTTAGGAGGACACAACTGCTCTCTCCAACACAACCACCTCTACACAAGAGGCAAGGCACAAAACCAAAAAATAATCACCTCTACACAAGAGGGATAAAGGCACAAAGCCAAACTCCACCATAATCACCTCTACACAAGAGGGACAAGGCATAAAGCCAAACCACAATCCCAATCACCTCTACACAAGAGGGATAAGGCACAAAGCCAAAGCAAAGAAGAGATTACAAACTTAGTGATCACAATAGACCACAAATAATATTTCTCACAAAATAAGATCCTATAGATAAGATAGAGATGATAGCTCAAGTGTGAGAAACAAAGTGTTTGGAAATCAAAATCACAAAGAAAAATACTTGAGAAAAATAGTAGATAGAAATAGAAATAAAGATCAAAATCAATTTCCCAAAGACTCTATGATTTTTCAAACCTTGAAAATAAAATAAAAGATAGAGATTTGAAGCACAAAAACTCTTTTGAAACTCTCTAGAAAACTTTTTCTCTTGAAACCCAAAACTTTGATTTTCAATGGAATTGTTGTTATGATTTTAATCCAACCTTATGACCCTTTATATAGGTTTTAGAAAACAAATTTATAATAGTTTTATCAGGTTTAAAAGGAATAAATTGACTCTTAAAATTCAACAAAACACGTTTTAAAAACATGTAAAAATCAGCCTCCTGAAAATTAGACTGTTGGTCAAATTTGAGCACAGTTTTCAGGTCTAAAATTTCAGAATTGGAAACTAAATATATAAGATAGTTTGTAAAGCTTTAAGTATTCTTTCTAATGCAACTTAAATAAACTCAATATCATTTCGAAATACAAAGCTATCAATAAAATATAGAAAGGTGTCAAACCAAAAACTGTAAACTGTTTTCAGAATAATAACAGACTTTAACCCAATATTTGACATCTTTAATATTTGAATTAGAAAATGATTATTGAATACGAAATGTAGCCCTAAATGTTATCTTTGAGATGCAATTTAAATCATATTATTTGAATATAAGAATAAAATGTTATGATAAGAAATCTAAAAGAGTGTCGAGTAGATCAGCAGAACTAAAACTAGTTAAAATCCAAAACCTGATATATGTGTGCTTGAAATCCAAAACCGGTTAAACTGAAAATCAAACATATTGAAGTTGTGTGTGTGTGTGAACTTGAGCATATCAACACTAGTCTATCTTACACAAGATCTAAACGCAAACTTAATCTAAACAAACTAAAGTCTTCTTATAGAATTCCTTCCCCAAGTCGACTCGATCCAAAAACGACCCAATGAGCTTGACTCTAACCGAGTGCTAAATGTGATCTTGATGCGTGAGCTCTTGAATCAATATGTGTTAGCTCCCAAAACTCCTTTGTTGAAGCTAAGCATCATCAAAACTAGAGTGATGGGCCTTTGGGCCAACAATCTCCCCCTTTTTGATGATGATAAAACTCATGGAGTTATATATGCATGGATTAAAGATAAGCTTCATAGAAGCTCCCCTTAACTCATGCATAACAATAAATAAATAGATATTCAATGAAATGTATAAACTAAACACAAACATATACGCATAAACGAGGATATAAACATGAATATATAAACTCTTAAAATTCTTCTCCCCTTTTTATCAATTCATCAATAAAGGGGTGAGGACAATCAAACAATAAAGATGTATATGCGATATACATTCATAAAGTGGAGAGACGTAAAATTAGCTCCCCCTGCATCATGCATTACAGGAAGAAGGGATGACTAGACCCTAACTCATATGAAGCATAATATACAATGTATATGCAAAGATGTTAAGCTCCCCCTACACACGTGTACCACATAATGAAGAGAGGTCAAGCTCCTCAATATGTAAACTATAGTCAACATGAATTTATATATAGAGGAAATGTTAAGCTCCCCTTGCATATAGGCAATACATATCAACAAATTTTGAACCAGTTTATAAAATAAATTTTGAAATTTTTTGAAGTCAACAAAATGAATATGATACCAATGAAATCAAATAGTAGTTGACAAAAATAAATGTTGGTACTACTTGTAAAAAAATTATTTTTAAGATACCAATAGTAGATTTTGATACCACTTGAAGATGAAACATGAAATATATTTTTATACCAAATAAATACCAATGAAAATCAATGTATAAGCTTATAAAGATACCAATTAATATTTGAAATAAAATCAAGCTTAACATAAACACAATTTGTGCTTTAAGAAAGTAAAGATATTGTAAAACAAGCACAATCAAATCATATGTATTTATGAAAATTGAAATACCAATTAAATTGATACTAATTTAAATTTAAAGCATACATATATAAGAACCAAATATGAGTATACAAAAATGAAATAACATGAAGATCATGTGTATAACTCATACCTACCCCCTATACATGCACATGATAAAAGATATTCAATAAGGTATACAAGGCATGGTCGTCCATCCAACTACCCTTGGAAGGTAGGGATTTTCAAAAATAAGATTTGAAAATATTTTAGTATAGTTTGAAAATCACTACCACATGAAAAATAAAGACTAGTTTAAAGATAATTTTGAAAACTAGTATTAAATCCTTCAAACATGAAAACAAATCATATATTCCATGAAGTATGTTAAATACACAAGAGTTGATACTCGAAATCTATAAAGCTCATAAATGCTCATGAAAATAAAGTCATGAGTCAACACCAACAATAGGGTGTAAAAATCATGTAATACGCATAACCATGGAGATATGCAATGAAGCTCAATGAAATTCCTTTTAACAAAAGCAAGAATTCATCAAAACTAAATACGCTTGAAGGTATATGTATGTCTTGTTGAAACTAAAAGTATACATATATATTCAAAACATAAACGAGTCCATAATAAAAATTTTGCATGAAAAGCAAGTGACTTTAGGATAGACATGTATATCTATTAGTTTTAAACAAAATTAACATTACATGAAGAAACACATTTTTATGAAAATATGTACAAAAATAGAGAAAACGAGTAAAGATGTTAGAATCATCAAAACTAGGTTATATGTGTACATGTAATGAGTACAAATGAGCAATGAAGTATAAACATATAATAATCAAGTATAGTTCACTACTTCTACAAGTATAAACACAAGTTTTAATAAAAGTTCCATCTAAACATGTAATCAAGACATAAAGTGCAAAATCATAAACAAATATGATCATTAGGGTAAATGCATTTGCATTAAGTTAGGATATATACAATAGCTAAACTATAGTGAGAACACAAAAATAATAGTCCACATAAACATGGGTGTATCTCAAAGACTATTTATGTATATCTCAAGTCTAATAAACATTGTATTTAAACATAATGAATATAAAAAATTAAAACATGCTAAAAGTCAATCAATGAGAGCATGTAAATAAAAATGGGAGTTAGATATAGTTACCAAAATCAATTGGGCTAATCTCTAGGTCTCTAAACCATGGTGGTCCTCCCACCAAACATCCATGAAGGTGATGCATCCAATGTGGTGTCCATCAAGGTCAAACGCATCCACCATCAAGGCACCAATACCTCTCACGTCATGTGAGAGCCAACACCTACATTAAATACAATAGGGGTAGATTGTGGTACCCACACTTTCTTGGGTCCATGGCGGTTAGAACCTTTCCTAACCCAAATAAATTTATTTACAAAATTTGAAGTAATTAATCTGTCATAACAAAACTTTGCAAGGTGGCCCTTACGTCCACAATGTGTCAAGTGTACACATGAGCATACATAGAATCATGTGTGTGAGCATGATGAGCATGTGCATGCCGTGTTTTGTGTGCATGTTTCTTACGAAACATGGATTCCAATCGTGTGTGGTTCATGGCACATTGGCTCAAAGTGGAGCCCAAACAATCTACACTCTTCTTCAACATACATAAATCATTTTCAACATTAGAAGAAGATGTGGAGCATACAATAGAAGCACAAGATGATGAAGCTATAATAGCATAGCAAACGTGGGAATCTAAATTATTTTTCAAAGAAATATTTTCATTTGAAACTAAATCTAGTTCTTTTGGAAATTAAAATAATTTTATTTTTAAAGAATCATTCTCTTTTAAAATAATTTCAAGTTTTGAAGACAAAACCTCAGTTTTCTTTAAAACATCATCACAATCATTTTTATTCTTTAAAATTTCATTTTCATTTAAGGCAAGGACAAGTGAGATTTCAATGAGTCCCTTTCACTTGAAATCTCAACCCTCTCTTGCAGAAGCATATTATGTTTTGAAACCAAATCCTTATTTTCTTCTTTTAATTTAAAACTTTTCTTTTTCAAAAGTTTGAATTTTTCTAGCAAGTTTTCACAAACTATAGATAGTTCTTCATTTAATGCATATGTATCCATGTTATCATCTTAAGAAGAACTAGCACTATCATCTTGTTGAGTATCCGAATGTACCTCAAGGGAGTCATTCCCTTGGACCATGTAGCAAACTTTGTTGGACTCATCTCCACTAGATTCTTTCTCCATAAATTTTGTCGTTTGTAACTCGGGAGATGTTAATGTGTTCCATACTGCAAAAGCGGAATCACAATGAGAAACTATAGATAATACTGTTTACTAAGTGTATGATTTAGTGCATCTAAGGCTCATGCATTAGCCTCATATGCTTGTTATTACCAAGATAAAATTTCTTGGTAGTGGCAAGGCAAGCATGCAATCTTAGGGTTTTAAGTATGCACTCATCCTATACTTTCATATATCAATGTTGGTAACATCATACATGAGAGGGGCCATAAAATCCAAGTGTATAAACAATATGTGTGCAAATGCAAATCTAGATTAGCAAGCCAAAATCTCACTCCTAGATGGTTAAACCTAATATCAGGAGCGTAGGCTCTGATACCAATTGAAAATACAGCTAGAGAAGGGTGAATAGGTGCACTAGCTAATCTAATGACAAATGATGTGGAATTAAAAATTAATTGCACCACATTATGTATAACCAAAGAGTGTTGCCGAATTTCCAGTGACGGGCTCTGAACTATCTCCTCTAGATTCCTCTAAATTAGAGTTAAGGTGCTATATGAAGCTCTCTTGGTTCAACACAGGTATGGGCACACAAACAATACCAAGCATGTATGAGATCTGATCAATATAAAGTAATGCAAGATAAGAAAGATAGAGATAGTGAATCAAACGCAAACATCAGGATATGTTTCGAGGTTCGAACCACTGCTCTATGTCCCCGCCTTCACACAGAAGGATTTCCACTATGTCCACACAGGACCTCCCACAAAGGGAACCTCCACAGAGAAATTTACAATTACAAAGTTAGGAGTACTCAACTGTGCTCTCCAACACAACTACCTCTACACAAGAGGCAAGGCATAAAGCCAAAACAATAATCACCTCTACACAAGAGGGATAAAGGTACAAAGCCAAACTCCACCATAATCACCTCTACACAAGAGGGAAAAGGCACAAAGCCAAACCACAATCCCAATCACCTCTACACAAGAGGGATAAGGCACAAAGCCAAAGCAAAGAAGAGATTACAAACTTAGTGATCACAATAGACCACAAATAATATTTCTCACAAAAATAAGATCCTATAGATAAGATAGAGATGATAGCTCAAGTGTGAGAAAACAAAGTGTTAGAAAATCAAAATCACAAAGAAAAATACTTGAAAAAAATACTAGATAGAAATAGAAATAAAGATCAAAAGCCAATTTTCCAAAGACTCTATGATTTTTCCAACCCATGAAAACAAAATAAAAGATAGATATTTGAAGCACAAAAACTCTTTTGAAACTCTCTTGAAAACTTTATCTCTTGAAACCTAGAACTTTGATTTTCAATAGAATTGTTACTATGATTTTAATCCATCCTAGTGACCCTTTATATTGGTTTTAGAAAAATAAATTTAGAATAGTTTTACTAGATTTAAAAGGAATAAATTGACTCTTAAAATTCAACAAAACACGTTTTAAAAACATGTTAAAAATCAGCCTCCTGAAAACTAGACTGCTGGTTAATTTTGAGCACAGTTTTCAGGCCTAAAATGTCAGAATTTGAAAATAAATATATTGAAATAATTTGTAAAGTTTAAGTATTATTTCTAATGCAACTTAAATCAACTCAATATCATTTCGGAGTAGAAAGCTATCAATAAAATATAGAAAGGTGTCAAATCAGAACTGTAAACTGTTTTCAAAACAATAACTGACTTCAACCCAATATTTGATATCTTTAACATTTGAATTAGAAAATTATTATTGAATTGCAAATGTAGCCCTGAAAGTTATCTTTGAAATGCAATTTAAATCATGTTATTTGAATATAAGAATAAAATGTTATGATAAGAAATCTAAAAGGGTGTCGAGCAGATCAACAGAACTAAAACTGGTTAAAAATCCAAAACCCAATATATGTGTATTTGAAATCCAAAACCGGTTTAAACCGAAAACTAAACATATTGAAGTTGTGTGTGTGTGTGAACTTGAGCATATCACCATTAGTCTATCTTACACAACATATAAACATAAACTTAATCTAAACAAACCAAAGTCTTGTAGAACTCCTTCTCCAAGTCGACTCGATCCAAACATGAGCCAATGAGCTTGACTCCAACCGAGTGCTATATGCGATCTTGATGCAAGAGCTCTTGAATCAACATGTGTTAGCTTTCAAAACTTCTTTGTTGAAGCTAAGCACTTACTGAGATCTTGATAGTAAATCTGAAACTATATAAACACAAGATTATTAGTGTTATAACTACATGAGTTAATCATCATCAAAACTAAGGTGATGGGCCTTTGGGCCAACAGTCTCACCCTTTTTAATGATGATAAAACTCATGGAGTTATATATGTATGGATTAAAGAGAAGCTTCATAGAAGCTCCCTCTCAACTCATGCATAACAATAAACAAATAGATATTCAATGAAATGCATAAACTAAACACAAACATATATGCATAAACGAGGATATAAACATACATATATAAACTCTCAAATTCTGATCCCCTTTTTGTCAATTCATCAACAAAGGGGTGAGAACAATCAAACAATAAAGAGGTATATGTGATATACATTCATGAAGAGGAGAGACGTGAAGTTAGCTCCCCCTGCATACATGCGTTACATGAAGAAGGGACGACTAGACCTTAACTCACATAAAGTATAATATACAATATATAAGCGGAGATGTTAAGCTCCCCTACACACGTGTACCACATAAATAAGAGAGGTCAAGCTCTTCAATACGTAAACCACACTCAACATGAATCTATATATAGAGGAGATATTAAGCTCCCCTTGCATATAGGAAATACATATCAACAAATTTTAAAATCACTTTTTAAAATAAATTTTGAAATTTCTTGAAGTCAACAAAATGAATATGATACTAATGAAAATCTAATTGTAGTTGAGAAAAATAAATGTTGGTACTATGTAAAAAAAATTATTTTTAAAATACTAATAGTAGATTTTGATACCACTTGAAGGTAAAACATGATATATATTTTTATACCAAATAAATACCAATTGAAATCAATATATAAGCTTGTAAAGATACCAAATAACATTTAAAATAAAATCAAACTTAACATAAATATAGTTTGTGCTTTAAGAATGTAAAAATTTTATAAAACAAGCACAATCAAATCATATGTATGTATGAAAATTAAAATACTAAGTGAAATTGATACTAATTGAAATTTAAAGCATACATATATAAGAAACAAATATGAGTATACAAAAATGAAAAAACATGAAGATCATGTGTATAACTCATACCTACCACTTTATTCATGCACATGATAAAAGATATTCAATAAGGGTATACAAGGCATGGTCGTCCATCCAACCGCCCTTGGAAGGTATGAGTTTTCAAAAATAAGATTTGAAAATGTCTTAGTATTGTTTGAAAATCATTACTGCATGAAAAATAAAGACTAGTTTAAAGATAATTTTGAAAACTAGTATTAACTCCTTCAAACATGAAAACAAATCATATATTTCATGAAGCATGTTAAATACTCAAGAGTTGACACTCAAATCTATAAAGCTCATAAATGCTCATGAAAACAAAGTCATGAGTCAACACCAAATATAGAGTGTAAAAATCATGTAATAAGCATAATCATAGAGATAGGCAATGAAGCTTAATGAAATTCCTTTTATCAAAAGAAAGAATTCATCAAAACTAAATATTCTTCAAAGTACATGTATGTTTTGTTTCAAGTATACATACATATCCTAAACATAAACGAGTCCATAATAAAAATTTTGTATGAAAAACAAGGGACTCTAGGATAGACATGTATATGTATTAGTTTTAGACAAAATTAACATATACATGAAGATAAACACATTTTATAAAAATATGTACAAAAATAGGGAAAACAAGAAAAGATGCAAGAATCGTCAAAACTAGATTATACGTGTACATGTAACGAGTACAAATGAGCAATGAAGTACAGACATATAATAATCAAGTGTAGTTCAGTACTTGTACAAGTATAAACACAAGTTTTAATAAAAGTTTTACCTAAACATGTAATCAAAACATGGAGTGTATCATAAATAAACATGATCATTGGGGTAAATGCACGTGCATTAGAGTTAGGATATACACAATAGCTAAATTATAGTGAGAACATAAAAATAATAGTCCATATAAACATGGGTGTATCTCAAAGACTATTTATGAATATCTCAAGTCTAATAAATATTGCATTTAAACGTAATGAACATGAAAAATCAAAACATGCTAAAGGTCAATAAATGAGAGCGCGTAAATAAAAATGAGAGTTAAAGATAGTTACCAAAACTAATAGGGCTAATCTCTAGGTCTCCAAACCATGGTGGTCCTTCTACCAAACATCTTTGAAAGTGATGCATCCAATGTAGTGTCCATTAAGCTCAAACGCATCCACCATGAAGGCAGCAATACCTCTTACGTCATGTAAGAGCTCACACCTACATCAAATACAATAAGGGTGGATTTTGGTACCCACACTTTCTTGGGTCTATGAGGGTTAGCACCTTTCCTAACCCAAACAAATTTATTTACAAATTTTGAAGTATTTAATCTCTTATAACAAAACTTGACAAGGTGACCTTACGTCCACAATATGTACAAGTGTACATATGAGCATACATAGAATCATGTGTGTGAGCATGATGAGCATATGTATGCCGTATTTTGTGTGCATGCATATGAGGAGCATGTTTCTTGCGAAACATGGATTCCAATCGTGTGTGGTTCGTGGCACATTGCCTCAAAGTGGAGCCCAAACAATCCACACTCTTCTTCAACATATATATATATTATTTTCAACAATAGAAGAAGATGTGGAGCATGCAACAGAAGTACAAGATGATAAAACTATAGTAGCATAGCAAACATGAGAATCTAAATCATTTTTCAAAGCAGTATTTTCATTTGAAACTAAATCTAGTTCTTTTGAAATTAAAATAATTTTATTTTTCAAAGAATCATTCTCTTTTAAATCAATTCCAAGTTTGAAGACAAAACCTCATTTTTCTTCAAAACATCATCACAATCATTTTTATTCTTTAAATTTTCATTTTCATTTAAGGCAAGGACAAGTTGAGATTTCAATGAGTCCCTTTCACTTGAAATTTCAACCCTTTCTTGCAGAACCAAATTAAGTTTTGAAACCAAATTCTTATTTTTTTCTTTTAATTTAAAAGTTTTCTTTTTTAAAAGTTTGCATTTTTTGAGGAAGTTTTCACAAACTATAAATAGTTCTTCATTTAATACATGTGCATCCATATTACCATCACAAGAAGAACTAGCACTATCATCTAGTTTAGTATCCGAATATACCTCAAGGGAGTCATTCCCTTTTACCATGTAGCAAGCTTCATCGGACTCATCACCACTAGATTCTTTCTCCACAAAGTTTGTCGTTTGTAGCTCAGGATATGTTAATGTGTTCCACACTGCAAAAGCGGAAACACAATGAGAAATCATAGATAAATATTCTTTGTTAAGTGTACATTTTAGTGCATCTAAGACTTGTGCATTGGCCTCTATAAGCTTGTCATTACCAAGATAAGATTTCTTGGTAGTGACAAGGTAAACATGCAAACCTAGGTTTTAAGGTATGCACTCATCCTATACTTTCATATATCAATGTTGGTAACATCATACATGGGAGGGGCTATGAAATTCAAGTGTATAAATAATATGTGTGCAAATACAAATCTAGATTAGCAAGCCAAGATCTCACTCCTAGGTGATTAAACCTAATATCAGGAGTGTAGGCTCTGATACTGATTAAAAGTACACCAAAAAAGGGTGAATAGGTGTACTAGCTACTCTAATGACAAATGATGCAGAATTAAAAATTAATTGCAACACTATGTGTAACCAAAGAGTGTAGCCAAATTCTTGGTAATGGACTCTGGACTATCTCCTCTAGATTCCTCTACATAAGAGTTGAGGTGCTATATGAAGCTCTCTCGGTTCAACACAAGTATGGGCACACAAACAATACCAAGCATGTATGAGATATGATCAGTACAAAGTAATGCAAGATAAGAGAGATAGAGTTTAGAGATAGTGGATCAAACGCAAATACCAGGATATGTTTCAAGGTTCGAGCCACTGCTCACGTTCCCGCCTTCACACAGAAGGATTTCCATTATGTCCACACAAGACCTCCCATAAAGGGAACCTCCATCGAGAAATTTGCAATTACAAAGTTAGGAGTGCACAACTCCTCTCTCCAACACAACCACCTTTACACAAGAGGCAAGGCACAAAGCCAAAATAATATTCACCTCTACACAAGAGGGATAAAGGCATAAAGCCAAACTCCACCACAATCACCTCTACACAAGAGGGATAAGGTAAAAAGCCAAACCATAATCTCAATCACCTCTACACAAGAGGGACAAGGCACAAAGCTAAAGTAAAGAAGAGATTACAAACTTGGTGATCACAATAGACCACAAACAATATTTCTCACAAAAATAAGATCTTATAGATAGGATAAAGATGATATCTCAAGTGTGAGGAAATAAGGTGTTTGGAAATCAAAATCACAAAGAAAAATACTTGAGAAAAATACTATGTAGAAATAAAAATAAAGATCAAAAACCAATTTCCCAAAGACTATGATTTTTCTAACCCTTGAAAATAAAATAAAAGATAGAGATTTGAAGCATAAAAACTATTTTGAAACTCTCAAGAAAACTTTTTCTCTTGAAATCTAAAACTTTGATTTTCTATGGAATTGTTGTTATGATTTTAATCCATCCTAGGTTTTAAAAAAAACAAATTTAGAATAGTTTTACTAGATTTAAAAGAATAAATTGACTCTTAAAATTTAACAAAACATGTTTTAAAAATATGTTAAAAATCAGCCTCCTGAAAATTAGACTATTGGTCAACTTTGAGCATAGTTTTCAGGCCTAAAACGTCAGAATTTGAAATAAATATATAGTAATAATTTGTAAAGATTTAATTATTCTTTCTAATGCAATTTAAATCAACTTAATATCATTTCGCAGTAGAAACTATCATTAAAATATAGAAAGGTGTCATATCAGAAACTGTAAACTATTTTCAGAACAATAACAGATTACAAACTAATATTTGATATCTTTAACATTTGAATAAGAAAATGATTATTGAATAAGAAATGTAGCCCTGAAAATTATCTTTGAAATGCAATTTAAATCATATTATTTGAATATAAGGATAAAATGTTATGATAAGAAATCTAAAAAGGGGTCGAGTAGATCAGCAGAACTAAAACTGGTTAAAATCTAAAACCCGATATATGTGTGCTTGAAATCCAAAACCGGTTAAACTAAAAACCAAACATATTAAAGTTGTGTGTGTGTATGTGAACTTGAGCATATCAACAATAGTCTATCTTATATAAGATCTGAACACAAACTTAATCTAAACAAACCGAAGTCTTCATGTAGAACTCCTTCTCAAAGTCGACTCAATTCAAACACTATCCAATGAGATTGACTCCAACCGAGTGCTAGATGCGATCTTGATGCGTGAGCTCTTGAATCAACATGTGTTAGCTCCCAAAACTTCTTTGTTGAAGCTAAGCACCTACTAAGATCTTGATAGTAAATCTGAAACTATATAAAAATAAGATCATTAGTACTATAACTATATGAGTTAATCATCACCAAAATTAGAGTGATGGGCCTTTGGGCCAACACGTACTACTACAAATTTCATGTTAATACAAAATAATTACAAAACTGTTATTGATCGGTTGTTAATATTGCACATTCATTATCATATTCTCATACTTATTATAAAATAAACTCTATTTTTTCCTAATTATTGTTTAATTTATTTGCAGGCTCATTCCTAAAGGAGAGTGAAGAGAAATGAGCCCAAAAGCCCATCAAATTCTGAATTAAATCAAAATTAATTCGAACTCAGTAAATCAGGGCAGATCAGGTCAGTTCAAATCGGTTGAAAACCAGTTAGAACAAATCCCTACAAATCAATCGGTTGAAGCCAAGGATCAAAGGCCATTTTGTCAAAATCCCGGACTTAAACTGTAAATCCAGCTGAAGATAAACATCAATCGCGAAGCGGGGAAGTACCACCAACAGGGTGTGGCTGGCCACGAAAACGCGGCCAAAGCCGCGTTTTCGCGGCTTTTTAGAGAGTTAAGGGGAGCGTTTGCTCCCCTATCTTTATACGCACTCATAGGTTGGGTTTTGCCTATAAATACTGGAATTTTCAGAGCATACAGAGAACGACCAAGCAGAGAGTAAAACTTAGGCTAATTTGTAGTTTGTAACTTAGATTTTTATTTTCTTTCATGTAATTTTTATTTTCTTTATGTAACTGAGAGGAGAGGATACTTTTATGGAGGAATGAGAGCAAACTTGTACTGAAGGTGACACCAGTGTAAGTGATCTTTTCTTCCATTGTTATTTGAATCGAATCGAGATTTCCTTTTCTTTTCTATTCTTATTTTTGTTCGCTTTCCTCTTTTGTGTTTGTGGATCGAAATGAAACTGATAGCTTCGAAGTTGCCTTCTCCTTGCAAATGTCGTTGATGGCTTATGGTGATGGACATCCATTTCTATAGTAGTATAGCTCGCCCCTTCATTTTATAGAGCAAATTGGGAATGGGGAAGATCTCATCTGTCATGCTTCGCTTGCCTTCAAAGAAAGGTACATCATCGATACAGGTGAAAGGTAAACAGGCGCCGAGAGGTAAGTATGTTTTTTAGGTTTTAGTTTTTCTTTCTTTTCTTTAACTTTTAGTGTAGATCACTAACACCATAATCACCCAAATCTCTTGCACTTTTTTTCAATTTCTTTGTACATATCACTTCTATTTTCTCCACCTTCTCATTCTACCACTTTCTTCCTAACTTGACTTTAACTCCATTTTTCACTTTTCTTTTTAAGAACTAAAAGAAGAATTTTAACCATTAATTTTAGTTTAAAAGAGAACTTACTAAAAAGCTTTCATCACTACTCCCTCCTTGTGGATCACGACCCACATAGCCACTTGCTATCGCGGTAGAATTAAGCACCTGCACTCTTTAATCTTAAAATCTAAAATACTGTATTTTGTGCGCAGGTTCTCACTTAAACAAATTTTTGGCGCCGTTGCCGGGGTGGGACGGTAAGTAATTCTCATTAAAGTTTACATTTTTGGTTAACCTTCTTCTTGATTTTTGGTGTACAGATTTAACAACAAGGAACTTTTGCTACAGTGAACATATAAGTGGCCTTGGGCTCTGCTCAAGAAAGCAGAGCCAAGAAGCCCTCAGATTTGCTACATTCCTGTGGCAATCTGAGTAAGCTACTAACCTCTATTTTCTGCAGGTTAGCTGAATTCTAAAGTTTAATATCTGTAACTAATAATTTCCTTGTTTGTCTCACTGTACTTCCTTTCTAACCTCAATAGTAAAATGATATTTGTTAAATGCTAAAAATGATTTAGACTTTGCATTTAGGCACGTGTCTAATTCGTTTACATTTTACATTACTGTTGAAGAGTGTTGGAGTAAAAGGTACGTTTGCATGGCATATAGTTTAGGAAACATTCTTGAGTGATTATTTGCTTGTTGAATGTTATTTTTCTTTATCCTGCACACTTTGCACAATCAATCTTAAGGGCTTGTCCTATAAACAAGATAAGGTGGGGAAGTCATTACCCTCCCTTAACCGACAAATAATCTCCTCACTTACTAACCCAAGCTTAACTAAAAATGAGTAGACGTTAGCCATAGGGACATCTCAGACTCAATTAGCAGATTATCTTAAGGGGGAATGTGTTAGAATTTGACTCCTGCCAAATCAGTGTCTAAGGAAAGGGATTGAGGGGCGAAACCCCGAAGGCTGGTGGTTTGGCTTAATTAGGCCCATCGCTTTTGCGCGGATACCTCCCACCAATCTAGACCTGACCTGGCTGATTAGCTTGTGGTCAAAGTCTGCATTATACCTCCTGTGGACAGTCTAACCAGTTAGGAGTCATCTAGGTCAAAGGTCTACCCTAACTTAGTTTAGCATTTTTTTATTTGTTTATTTTTCTTTGTTTGTGTTTTATTGTGTGATATGGCTTATAACAACAATTTTTCCAATTTTAATGGTAATCCATATTACACACTAACATCTTTTTCGGATATTACCAACCCGGCATATCATAACTTTAACCAATATAGTGTGCCAGATTGGTATTATCCGAATCAATATAACCCATGCCCCAAATCTTATAACCATAATTTTCAGAATAATTTCAACTCTTCACAGAGTCAATGGAGTTTCACCTCCTCTGAGTCTAATTTTCAACCAACTTGTCCTCCTTATCCACCTTGTCCATAATATTTCCAAGATTCATACTCAGTTCCACCAGTCCAAAATAGAAAACCATCAATTTTAGAAATGAGTATGCGAGAGTCCAAACAACAATCACAAAATCTGATAGACTCACAATTTCACCACCAATTCCAAAACAACACTTCATCTTTTCAAGACCAATCGCAACAAAATGATGAACCAATTAACTATGAAAAGATGCTTGAAGCCATGACTCAGGCTCAAAACGCTCGTAATCATGACATAGATATGATGGTCTAAACTCTTCATTCTCACCGTTTGACCAGTTTTGATGTCGCTAACCATTCTGTTAGAGCCGAAGAGTCATGTTGTTTTGGAAAACAAGGTTCCATTTCAGCAAAATCATTTGAACTTGCCTAAACTCTAAATTTTGAAAGTGACATTGACAGTTTGGCAAGTTATCCCTTTTCTGAAATTGAACTTGAGAATGAATATGATCATGAACCTCAACTTAGTGATTCACTTCTACTTCCTGATTCAATTATGACTCCGGTGTCTTCACCTGATTTCAATCTTTTTCCCGAGTTAATATTGGATCATGTACCAATTCATAATGAAATTGAATCGCCCATCTTTGATGATCATCATATTGAACTTGACTAATTTTATAATTTTGAAAGTCCCATTGATAAATTGGCAAGTTCTCATTTTTATGAAATTGAACTCAATGAGAAATGTGACCTAGATTCTCAATTTTGTGATCCAGTTCAAATTCCCAAATCAATATTAACTCCTGTTTTGTTACCCTACTTGAGTAATATTTTAGAGTCAATTTGATTCTCATACCTGTCATTCTTGAACTTGAATCACCAATATTAAGTCACATTCCATTGTGGGGAAATGAATGTGGACTTGAGTTTCAACTTCTTGATTTGGACCCACTTCCTGAACCAATCTCGACTCCTGAACCTTTACTTGACTTAAGTCATTTTTCTGAGTTGGTATTAGTTCCCATACTTTCAAAGTCCAAGTCAATCATTCCATCTTTTCAAACTCCATTTTAGGACAAGGCGGTTGACAGAATTGACTCCGAAATTAATTATGAAATTTGAAAATTAGATGGGGTTAAATTTTTAATAAAAATCCTTTATGTATAAATCATTTTAGTGGATTATATTAGAGAGATTTTTGGTGGGTTCCTCCAAACTCCATGCAAAGTCATTGGGCCTCTTTTTGTGGACCAATCAGACCACCACCGGAGCCACCACCTTAAGGTAGTATTTTCCTTCCCTGTCTTTTTTTTTATGCATCTATGCATTAATTCATACATTGAGGACAATGCATGAGATAGGTGTGGGGGAGGATCTAACATAACTTAGGTTTTTCTTTTATTAAAAATAAAAAAATTAACATTTGCTTTACTTTTAAAAACTTTTTGAAAATAGAAAAAATATTTTGACATATTTTTTGTAAGAAATTAAGTCAATTTTAAGGAATAGGAAAATCAAAATTAGGATTTCTTAAACTTGGTCAAAATAAGATTATTTGTTTGAATTTTAGGGTTAGGAAGATAATTTGTCAAAATAATTTAGTCTTGATCTTGACCTTGATGAAATATGCACACTTATATACTTACACACTTAGGGTTCTACAACAAAGATTCTTATGCCTTAAAAAAATTAAAATATATATATATATCTATGAAAGATGAACAAATCTAATTATTGATTAGCTAGGTGTTTTGGCCTAAGTAAGCCTTGGTATTTATGCGAAAGATGATTAGATAAGTTTGAGAATATATATAAAAAAATCCTCTAATTAAGCTGGGTATTTGTGCCTAATAAAGCATAAGTATTCACGCCTAAAGTGGTTCATATAATAAAATCATTAGTTTTGTGGCCTTATTTGCTTGAGTCCTTAAGTCCTTGGGGTGTTTTCTCACCCGGTGCCCTAAGACCGTTTGGTCTAGAAGTCACCGATTAAAGGCTCGTTACATGGGCAGATTAGAAAGCCTAATAGAACTAAGGAATAATACCACCAAAAAATATTTATATAAAAAAATAAAGCATAAGAGTTAGAGTTAAAGAATCCTTAGTCAAAATTTTCACGGTCACAAGGTGCATATGACCTAGGGTAAAGTAATAGACTAGATGAGAAGTACAATTTGACCCCTTACTTTCATTGATAACAAATTTTTGAATAGAGACTAAGTTTAGGAATGAAAAATTCGGTTTTCTTATAACTTATAGATTACTTAAAACTTACAATAATATTTCAAATATTTTTCTTTCAAAATGTGTTTTCAAAATCTAACATTTTTCTCTTTCTTTACGGATTTTGTGGGTGTAATCCACTGAAAACCCTCACGAGACAAAACTCGTCCTCTAGGGGTAACCTAGAGGTTTAACGGCTTGTTGCACAAGCTCAGTGCAATCGTGTGACCTGCGGAAGTGGTCTAATAATTTTTTGTTTAGTTGTTTTGCTCGAAGACGAGTAAAAGATCGGTATGGGGGTGTGATCGGTCACTAATATTGCACATTCATTATCATATTCTCATCTTATTATAAAATAAACTCTGGTTTTTCCTAATTATTGTTTAATTTGTTTGCAGGCCCATTCCTAAAGGAGAGTGAAGAGAAATGAGCCCAAAAGCCCATCAAATTCTGAATTAAATAAGAATTAATTCGAACTTAGTAAATCAGGGCAGATCAGGACGGTTCAGATCGGTTGAAAACCAGTTAGAACAAATCCCCTACAAATCAATCGGTTGAAGCCAAGGATCAAAGGCCATTTTGTCAAAATCTCGGACTTAAACTGTGAATCCAGCTGAAGATAAACATCAATCGCGAAGCCGGAGAGTACCACCAATAGGATGTGGCCACCTGGCCACACCCTGGCCGCCGAAACATGGCCAAAGCCGCGTTTTCACGGCTTTGTTAGAGAATTAGGGGGAGCGGTTGCTCCCCCTATCTACATACGCTCTCATAGGTTGGATTTTACCTATAAATACTGAGATTTTCAGAGCATACAGAGAACGACCAAGCAGAGAGTAAAACTTAGGCTAATTTGTAGTTTGTAACTTAGATTTTTATTTTATTTATGTAACTGAGAGGAGAGGATACTTTCATGGAGGAATGAGAGCAAGCTTGTACTGAAGGTGACACCAGTGTAGGTGATCTTTTCTTTCATTGTTATTTGAATCGAATCGAGGTTTTCTTTTCTTTTCCATTCTTGTTTTTGCTCGCTTTCCTCTTTGTGTTTGTGGATCCAAATGAAACCGATAGCCTCGAAGTTGCCTTCTCCTTGCAAATGCCGTTAATGGCTTATGGTGATGGACATTCATTTCTATAGTAGTATAGCTCACCCCTTCATTTCATAGTGCAAATTGGGAATGGGGAAGATCTCATCTGTCATGCTTTGCTCGCCTTCAAAGAAAGGTACATCGTCGATACAGGTGAAAGGTAAACAGGCGCCGAAGAGGTAAGTATGTTTTTTCGGTTTTAGTTTTTCTTTCTTTTCTTGTAACTTTTAGCGTAGATCACCAACACCATAATCACCCAAATCTCTTTCACTCTTTTTCAATTTCTTTGTACATATCACTTCTATTTTCTCCACCTTCTCATTCTACGACTTTCTTCCTAACTTGACTTTAACTCTATTTTTCACTTTTCTTTTTAAGAACTAAAAGAAGAATTTTAACCATTAATTGTAGTATAAAAGAGAACTTACTAAAAAGCTTCCATCGCTAGTCCCTCCTAGTGGATCACGACCCGCATAGCCACTTGCTTTCGCGATAGAATTGAGCAACTGCACTCTTTAATCTTAAAATCTGAAATACTATATTTTGTGCGCAGGTTCTCACTTAAACAGTTATATAATTGGATTAATGTTAAAATTTTAATGCTTATTTAATAATTATTTTTTAATAGATTTTAAGTCAGAATAATAAAATTGTTTAGGAATTGAATATCTATCCCCACACAGTAACTCATAAGGGATATGCCCAACTTGAAGAAGAACTAGTAAAAGTATATTTTGTGTTGATTTTAATGTTTACATATTCTTTTGTAGATTATTAATATATCTTGTCTATATGTTTAGTACAACAGATATCCCAGAGATCAGTTAAGAATGATTCATCTGAATCCTCAGTTCTCCGACATGATTTGTGAGTTGAAGTTAGGACTAGAAAAGACAGTTCATGCCTAAATGATGATAGTTAAGATATTACAAATGAAATTGTAAGTGTTTATAATGAAATTATCATAATTGTTTCTTCTTGTTGAAACTTTTACAAATATTGATTATCAATTTTTTTGTAAGACCGTCTTTCTCAGTCAGCGTCCCAGGGAGACATTCATCTATCCCAATGAATGATATTCTCTTCGTGGTATTAGGTAAGCCCGAGCACCCCGGTCATGTTAGAGGCGCCGGACAAGGGGCTACTACATCCAACTACTTTCATACATCTCGCCGACACCGCCGAGGTATTACAAATGATGAGGTTGTTAGATTAGTGGAAGCCAGACTTCAAGAACAAAAGAAGATTCTAGAAGAAAAATGGAAGAGGTGAGAAGATGAATGGAGGAGGTGAGAAGATGAATATAAGCGGCGAGAAGATGAATTCAGAGATTCCTTCATGTTTGAAATTGAAAAAATGCGACAAGACTTTCAAATGAATACTAATCCGTCAAGCTATCTGCCGCCCTATTATACACCACAGAGCAGCAATAGATGTTGTTCAATTTTAAAGGATTTCTCTGAGATTTCATAGATAATCTTATTTAATATTTTTACACACATATACATGCACACATAGATATACACCTACACACATGCTTATTTGTCATGCTTATTATTTGGTTGTCATATGGTGGGTTTCTTCTGGTTGATTTGGCTATTGAACATGAAAATCGTGTTGTGGCGCACTGAAGAGCTTTCAATACCAGTGATGATCAATTCATTCACACTGGACCAATTGGAACCGATAATATAAGAGTGAGCATAGTGGACTCATTGGAAATGGATGCTCTTCTACTAATTTCACGTGATGAGATGACAACCGCTCATGATGCTAGTGGTAGTTTCGTGTCGTGGCCCAAGAAACTTATCATTTTGGATACACGAGTTTATCATAATAAAGTACAGTTCTAAATTTTAAATTAAACATGCACAATTTAATTAGTGGCCATTGTATCATGACAGGAAAATGCTAAAAGGAAGGAGGTGGCACTGGTTGTGACTCCACAGAGCTTGAACACATTTGCAAAGTCGGTCAATTAGCCAGTGACTCCAGAGAGCAAACAGGCAAAAGTGACTACATATGCTTAGGGCATGGAAGATGGATGCATAATCACATTAGTCGTGGATATAGAGCTATTTGGATCTGATATTGCCATACACCTCAAACGTAACGACCTTGAGAGGTTCATAGCCCGACAGAAGATAAGCATGGCATGTATCTATTTGTACATCAAGTGAGTAATTAATGTATCTTTGTTTTTAAGAATAAAATATTAATTATTTTATGTTTAATGTATCTTGGTAATTTTTGATAATTTTAGGTTTAATGTATCTTGTGCTCATTTAGTTTCAGATATTCTATTAAGATTTTAGTCGGTGTTTAGCTTCAACAAAAGATTCGAAGTCAAGTTTTGAAGCTAGCATGTGTTGATTCAAGAGCTTGCATTTCAAAGATCGCATCAAGTACCCAAGAGAAGTCTAGCTCTTTGGATCAAGGTTTGGACCAAGTCAAGATGGAGAATAAGAATTTCAAGAGAAGAGTTTCAAGTCTTGAGTCATATTTGTAAGTATGAAGATTTTTGTTTTAGGATAAAATGTAAACGATAGATTAGTTGTGGATTGCTCAAGGTCATATACACACACACAAACACACACACACACCCAAAATTTATATATATTTTCATAAGAATAAATTTTGGTTTTAGAAAATATCGTTTTGGTTTTAAGTTTCAAGTAGATATCTTTATATTTCATGAATAGAGTTCATCAAAACAAGTTTACATGTTTTATATGTGTTTTGAATTTCATCCATACACATTATTGGTTCAAATATTTAGAAAAAATTATTTGATATTTCTATATCATGTATTTAAGTTTCGTATTTATCAAAACTTTATTTAGAGCTTATTATCAATAACATAAATATTTCATCTTATATGTGTATTGGATCATATCTATACATACTATGCTTCAAAAGTATTTTAATATCTTATTTTTGTATTTGTATAAGTTTTGAAAAAATCAGTTTTTCATTTAAACGTTTGAATTTTTAAAATGCCGATTTTTGTTTAAGGCTAAATTTCTATATCACAAAATGGTTCAAAAAGTTTGTAATTGTATTGATTTTTGATCACGCATATTTGTATTTCAAAGTATTTCAATGAACTTATTTTTGTGGATTTTGTGTGATTTTATGGGATTTTATTGGAGTTTATAAGACCAAATTTTAATCCCTTTTTAATCCCTGACCTGGCCTTCTGGCAGTCGACCGACCGGTTGACCAAGCCTGAAGTCGGTCGATCGACCGGTCGACCGATGTGCACAGAATGTGCACACAGCCTTGGTAACAACCTTGGCTTGAGGGCCGATCGACCGATCTAGAGAGTTCACTCTCTGGATCTGGTCCCGATCGACCGAGTGGTCGACCGACAGAGAGCTTTTCTCTCTGGTTCTTACCTCGGTCAATAATTGAGGTTTTACCTGCACACAAGAATACAAAATTTCAGATCTAAGAATAGGATGCGCAAGGTACTCAATTCTACCGCTATAGCAAGTGGCTATGCGGGTCGTGATCCACAGGGAGGGACTAACGATGGAAGCTTTTTTAGTAAGTTTTCTTTTATTTACAATGATATTTACAATAATATTTACAATGATATTTACAATGAAAAAGAGTGGAAGAGATTGGGAATATTGTGGTGTTGGTAATCTAAGCTAAAGAAATAAAAGAAAGAAAACTAAAACTAAAAAAAAACATACTTACCTCTTCTGCGCCTGTTTACCTTTTACCCGTATCAACGATGTACCTTTACTTGAAGGCGAGCGAAGCATGGCAGATGAGATCTTCCCTATTCCCGATTTACACTATGAAATAAAAAGGGCGAGCTATACTACCATAGAAATAGATGTTCATCTTCATAAGCCATCAACGGCACTTGCAAGGAGAAGGTAACTTTGAGGCTATCGGTTTCATTTGGATCCACAAACACAAAAGAGGGAAACAAAAACAAAACAAGAATAGAAGAAACAGAAACTTCGATTTGATTCAATTAACAATGGAAGAAAAGATTTACTTACACCAATGTCACCTCAGTACAAGCTTGATCTCCTTCCTCCATGAAAGTATCCTTTCCTCTCAGTTACATAATAAAACAAAAATTACATGAAGAAAATAAAAACCTAGGTTACAATCTAAAAAATAGCCTAAGAAAAATCCTAAGTTCGTTTCTGCACTCCACGCCCTTCTCTGTTGCTCTGCAGGGGTATTTATAGGAGCTGGAAGAAGTAGAGTCCCGGTGCGACTCCTACACGAAAACTGAATGTCAACCTTATCTGTATTGCCGCGAAAACGCGGTTATGGCCGCGTTTTCGCGGCCATAGATTGGCTTCTGGCCACGCGTTTTCACGCGTGGCCTCCTCTAGTCCGTCCATCTGGGTATATCCTTCTGGATTTTGCATACCGACTCTTAATTTTGAAAATTCAGGATAACTTGGGAAGCAAGTCACCCTAAATTCAAATCTTTTAAAACGATTTTGTTATCTTTGCACTCTTCTCCCTTTATCTATAGCCTTGTCCTGCAAGCAATTAGGGTTGAGTAGAAGTCCATCCCTTTCCTCTTCTTTTAGTAATTGCAATTTTTGCACATGGGCTTGCACATGGGCTTTATGGGCTCCTGGGCTTCATTTAGGCTTTTATTTCTTTATTTTTAATTACTCAAGGCCTGCACACATTAAATAATAAAACATTAGTAATAGTGCATAATTAAAAGAATAAATAGGAAAATATGATAGTAAATGTAGTGATAAATATGCATTTTTTACTACCTATCACACCCCCACACTTATCTTTTGCTCGTCCTCGAGTAAAAGAATAAGAAAAGAAAAACTAATCTATCCTAACTCACTTTCGTAGGCATCACGGTTGCACTTAGCATGTGCAACAAGCCGTTAAACCTCTAGGTTACCCTAGAGGATGAGTGTTGTCGTCTCGTGAGGGTTTTCAGCGGATTACACACACAAAATCCATAAAAAGGAAATATTTGAAATATGTTTGAAGAAACTAGGTAATCTATAAGTTTTTAGGATTATCATTTTTATTCATTCTTAAACTTAGTCTTTATATAATAAATTGTTATCCATTTTAGGAAAGAATTAAAATTGAATTTTTATATAGTCTCTTTCGTTACCCTAAGTCATATGCATCCTTATGAATCTTTACTAGGAATTCTTTAACTTGGACTCTCATGCCTCTTAATTATTATTTTCTTTTTTATTATTATTATTATTATTTTTAATATGTATAACTCATCTAATTTTCTTTCGTGTAAGTATCAAGGCTTCTTGAGGCCCTCATACCTAACTAATTGACTATTAGATGTGTTAGTACATATATAATATTTCTTAATTTTCTTAGGCTTTCTAATCCACCCATGTAGCGAACTTAAAGTCGGTGGCTCCCAAACCGGTCGGTTTTAGGACACCGGGTGAGAAAACACCCCACGGACTTAAGGATTCGAGTGAACTAGGCCACAAAACTAAGGATTTTATTTATAAAATCACCTTTAGGCGTGAATACTGATGCTTCTTGAGGCACATGTATCCAGCTTAATTAGTGAATTTCTTTGTTTTTTTATTTATATTATTATATATTTTTTATAAGGCACAAGAGTCCTTGTCTTAGAATCCTAGATGTGTAAGTGTATTAGGTATGCATATTTCATTAAGGTAAAATCAAGACTAATTACTTATTCAATTTTTTTTCTATACCTAAAAATTCAACAATTTATTTTATTTTGACCAAGTTTTTAGAAATCCTAATCATGATTTTCCTAATTCTTAAGATTAACTTAGATTTCTTTCAAAAGATAAGTCAAAATATTTTTCTCTTTTCAAAAAAAAATTTTTTCTTTTTTTTTAGTTAGTATCTACCTATGTTAGTATGTTAATAAATCCTCCCCCACACATATCTCATGCATTGTCCTCAATGTATGAATTAATGCACTTATGCATGAAAAAGAAGAAAGGGAAGGAAAATATTACCTTAAGGTGGTGGTTCCGGTGGTGGTCTGATTGGTCCACGAAATGCGGCCCAATCGAATTTTTGTGGAGTTCGAAGGAACCCACCAGAAATCTCTCTTGTATAATCCACTAAAATGATGTATGTATGAACATTTTTTATTAAAAATTTAACCCCATCTAATTTCCAAATTCCATAATTAATTTCGGAGTCAATTTTGTCAACCGCCTTGTCCTAAAATGGAGTGTGAAAAGATAGAATGATTGACTTGGACATAGGAAGAACAGGAACTAATACCGACTCAGGAAAGTGACTCAAATCAAGTAAAGGTTCAGGAGGTGGGTCCAAATCAATAAGTTAAAACTTAATTCCACAGTCATTTTCCCACAATGGAATGTGACTTAATATTGGTGAATCAAGTTCAAGAATGACAGGTGTGGGAATCAAAACGGACTCTAAAATATTACTCAAATCGGGTAGCAAAATAGGAGTCAATATTGATTTGAAAATTTGAACTGGATCACAAATTTGAGAATCTAAGTCACATATCTCATTGAGTTCAATTTCATAAAAATGAGAACTGGCCAATTTGTCAATGGGACTTTCAAAAGTATGAAATTGGTCAAGTTCAATATGATGATCATAAAAGATTGGCGATTCAATTTCATAATGAATTGGCTCAGGATCCAATGTTGACTCGAGAAAATTGAAATCAGGTGAAGACACCGGAGTCATTATTGAATCAGGAAGTAGAATTGAATAACCAAGTTGAGGGTCAGTACCATATTCATTCTCAAGTTCTATTTCAGGAAAGGAAAAACTTGCCAAACTATCAATGTCATTGTCAAAATTTGGAGTTTGGGCAAGTTCAAATGATTGTACTAAATAGAATCTTGTTTTCCAAAGCAACGTGACTCTTCAGCTCTAACAGAATGGTTAGCGACATCAGAAATGGCCGAACGGTGAGAATGTAAAGTTTGAACCATCATATCTATTTCATGATCACGAGCGATTCTAGCCTGAGTCATGGCTTCAAGCATCTTTTCATAGTCGATTGGTGCATCATTTTGTTGTGATTGGACTTGAAAATGAAGTGTTGTTGTGACAATCGTGATGAAATTGTGAGTCGGTCAGATTCTGTGATTGGTGCTTGGACTCACGCATCATCATGTCCAAGATTGATGGTGATTGTTGCTTGGACTCATGCATACTCATTTCCATCATTTCCAAGATTGATGGTTTCTATTTTGAATAGGTGGAACCGAGTATGAATCTTGGAAATATTGTGGACAAGGTGGATAAGGAGGACAAGTTGGTTGAAAATTGGACTCGGGGGAGGCGAATCCCCATGGACTCTGTGAAGAGTTGAAATTATTGTGGAAATTATAGTCATACGATGGGGGGCATGGGTTATATTCATTTGGATAAGACCACTCCGGCACACTAGGTTGGTTAGAGTTATGATATGTCGGGTTGGTAATATCCGAAAAAGAGGTTGGTGTGTAATATGGGCTACCATTAAAATTGAAAAAATTGTTGTTATGAGCCATATCACACAATAAAACACAAACAAAGAAACAAAAAAAAGCAAACAAAGAAAAAAAAAAATTCTAAACTAAGTTAGGGTAGACCTATGACCTAGACGACTCCTAACTAGTTAGACTGTACATGGGAGGTATAATGCAGACTTTGATGACAAGCTAATCAGCCAAGTCAGGGCAAGATTGGTGGGAGGTTTTCCGTCCAAGACGTTCCTTAATTAAATAACCACCAATCTTTGGGCTTTCGGCCCTTAATCCCCTTCCTAGATACTGATTTGATAGGAGTCAACTTCCAACACCTTTCCCCCTTAGGATAATCTCCTAATTGAGTCCGAGATGTCCCTAAGGCCAACGTCTACTCATTTTTAGTTAGGCTTAGGGTTGTAAGTGTGACGGAGATGATTTGTGGGCCAAGGAAGGGTGATGAAATCCCCACCTTATCTTGTTAATGGGTTTTGCCCTTAAAATTTTTTGTGTACGTGTAAAGCAGTAGATAAGTAATCACTCAAAAAGCAGTAAATCAGCCAAGAGTGTTTCCTAATCTATATGCAATGCAAACGTACCTTGTCGCCAGCACTCTACAACAAAATAAAAAATAAATAGACACGCGCCTAAGATGCAAGAGTCTAATTTTTTTATTTTCTCAACAAATAGGTTTCTGTTAATTAATTAGCAGTGTGCAGGGTGATTACAGAGAAAAGTTAACAGAGCAGTAAACAAAAATTACAATTTCCAGCAACCTGCAGAAAACTAAGTGAGCAGTTCACTACTCAGGCCGCGAAAATGCGGCTATTGTCGCGCAAACGCGGCTCTGTAGTAGGCTCTGCTGCTCTGCCATCGAGGGCAGAGGCACAGAGTTGCTATATGTCCTTTGCTGATGTTAGATTTCCTGTTCTCCGAACCTGCAAACAAAAATAATAAATAAATCAATAATTAGTTTTTTTTTAGAGAATAACTTACCGTCCCTCCCCGGCAACGGTGCCAAAATTTTGATTGAGGTTTTACCTGCACACAAGAATACAAAATTTTAGATCTAAGAATAGGATGTGCAAGGTACTCAATTCTACCGCTATAGCAAGTGGTTATGCGGGTCATGATCCACAGGGAGGGACTAGCGATGGAAGCTTTTTTAGTAAGTTTTCTTTTATTTACAATGATATTTACAATAATATTTACAATAATATTTACAATGAAAAAGAGTGGAAGAGATTGGGAATATTGTGGTGTTGGTAATCTAAGCTAAAGAAATAAAAGAGAGAAAACTAAAAACTAAAAAAAAACATACTTACCTCTTCTGCGCCTGTTTACCTTTTACCCGTATCAACGATGTACCTTTACTTGAAGGCGAGCGAAGCATGGCAGATGAGATCTTCCCTATTCCCGATTTACACTATGAAATAAAAAGGGCGAGCTATACTACCATAGAAATAGATGTTCATCTTCATAAGCCATCAACGGCACTTGCAAGGAGAAGGTAACTTTGAGGCTATCGGTTTCATTTGGATCCACAAACACAAAAGAGGGAAACAAAAACAAAACAAGAATAGAAGAAACAAAAACTTCGATTTGATTCAATTAACAATGGAAGAAAAGATTTACTTACACCAATGTCACCTCAGTACAAGCTTGATCTCCTTCCTCCATGAAAGTATCCTCTCCTCTCAGTTACATAATAAAACAAAAATTACATGAAGAAAATAAAAACCTAGGTTACAATCTAAAAATTAGCCTAAGAAAAACCCTAAGTTCGTTTCTGCACTCCACGCCCTTCTCTGTTGCTCTGCAGGGGTATTTATAGGAGCTGGAAGAAGTAGAGTCCCGGTACGACTCCTACACGAAAATTGAACGTCAACCTTATCTGTATTGCTGCGGAAACGCGGCTATGGCCGCGTTTCCGCGGCCATAGATTGGCTTCTGGCCACGCGTTTTCGCGTGTGGCCTCCTCTGGTCCGTCCATTTGGGTATATCCTTCTGGATTTTGCATACCAACTCTTAATTTTGAAAATTCAGGATAACTTGGGAAGCAAGTTACCCTAAATCCAAATCTTTTAAAATGATTTTTGTATCTTTGCACTCTTCTCCCTTTATCTATAGCCTTGTCCTGCAAGCAATTAGGGTTGAGTAGAAGTCCATCCCTTTCCTCTTCTTTTAGTAATTGCAATTTTTGCACATGGGCTTGCACATGGGCTTTATGGGCTTCTGGGCTTCATTTAGGCTTTTATTTCTTTATTTTTAATTACTCAAGGTCTGCACACATTAAATAATAAAACATTAGTAATAGTGCATAATTAAAAGAATAAATAGAAAAATATGATAGTAAATGTAGTGATAAATATGCATTTTTTACTACCTATCAGTCAACCGACCAGTCGACCGACAGGCGGTCATAAACATGACCGTTGGTCGGTCGACCGATAAGCCATCTGGCCTGGGGTTTTACCCCAACGGCTAATTTTTGTAGCTCTATAAAAGGGGTTTGTTTTGACCAGTTTTAGACAAGATTTTGGAGAAGTTTTAGAGCCAGTTTTTTCCATCTCTCTTAGGATTTTTCTCCACATATTTTTGGGATAAAACTTTCATATCATAAGGAGAGTTTTTAAGAGTGTTTTCAAAAGAGATTTCTTGAGTTTTTCACCACTCAATCTACCTTATTTTCTCACACAAGTTTGAGCCATCTATAACTATATCAATCCTCTAGGGATCTTTATTTGTGAGAGTTATTTTTGTAATTAAGAGAAGTGATCACAAGTGTTTCACCCCTTCTATTGGAGAGTGTTGTAGAGGTGCAGCCTCAGCGAACTTGTGAGTTCGTGTTGTGTTGTTCTTGCGGGAACAAGTGAGAACTTTTGAGTCCAAGAGTTTTAATGTGAACTCATTGTAGGTGTTGTGGCACCGAGTGATCTTACGAGATCGATTCTAGTGGAAATCCTTTATAGTGTTGAAGGCGGGGACGTAGAGCAAGTATGCTCGAATCTCGAAATAAATCTCTCATGTTTGTGATTGCTTATCTCTCTCTCTCTCACACTCTCTCACTTGTGTTTTTATATCTTGCATGCTATTATTGTTTATATCATTTACATGCTTGATTTTCCCTTATGCTTCATATGTGTGTGTGTGTGTGTGTGTATATATATAGGGAGCTGATCCCCTAAGAACGGTTCTCATGGATTCCTGTGAGAACTTTCACGGGGGCGGTCGGATCTAAAAGATCAAATCAAATAAAATCAGATCTCTATCAGATCTGACGGCTCACGTGAAGTTCTCACAGGAATCCGTGAAAACCGTTCTTAGGGGATCAACTCACTATATATATATTTGCTTGGGATTATTTGTTAACACTTGTATTTAACTAAGAGAGTCGTAGTGGCACCTCAACTCTTAATCTAGAGGAATCTTGAGGATATAGTCCAGAGTCTTTCACCGAAAATTCGGCTACATTCTTTGGTTATACTTTGTGTGTTTGTATAATAGTTTTAATTTACATAATTAGCTTAATTCTGCATTAGTTTTGTATTTGATTAGCTTGTCACCTATTCACCCTCCCTCTCGGTGACTTATAGTAACTACACCGGGCGTGATAGTGTTTAGCGCTGTGTGTTAGCCCCTCTCTAGTTTGCTTAACTCCGCTTGATCGTTTGCTTGTCTACTTACTTACTTTATTCCAGTCTTATTCTGCCTCCGATTTCACCACTCTACCGATAGCTAGTTATTACTATGTTCACGTGCGTGTGTTTGGTACTAACACTTCTACAGGTACCTACTTGGCCTTTTGGCCCTTCAGCTCTTATGAATTTTTTACCCACTTTCTCGAAAGAGGAGTGTATTTAGACTGTCAGGTCTTTTAGCTACGCTTGGTAGGCGAACCTAGCGCTCAGCGCTTTACTGCTAACTCTGCTCGAGCGTAGTTATACTGTGAGCGCAACTTCACCACACGTGGTAGAATAGCATTTATACACTCACTCTATTGTATGCCTTTAGCTGTGCCGCGAGCAGTAACCATGCCAAATGTGATGGCATCTAGTGTTGTACGTTAGCTTCGCTCCAGCTCGCTTAGCTTTGATTGGATGTACGCTTGCTTGCATGTCCACTTATTTACTTAATAATTCAACTATTATTCTTTCCCTGATGATTGTGAATGTTTGAAACCATTACTTATACTATTTTTCCTAAACTGTATCATTTCCTGTATTCATACCGATCTCTTGTATCGGTATTATTTTCTTGTATTGAAATATATGATAATGATATCTAGCATATTATTACTTGACACCTGACTCCTACATGCTATAACCTGACACTTGTTTGATAGCACTTATCACCTGTCACGTGATACATTACTGGTTGCCTTGTGATTATCATATTTCGAGAATCATGTCTTGCTTTCCTGTATTATGTATAGTGACTTGTATTTCTAATACTTATACACTCCTATTACTCTTGTAACTCCTGTCCTGCTCCTGCTATTCCTGTAATATGATAATTACATAATAATAAACTATAAGACCAACTTACATCGGGTAAGGGAAAACTGATGGATTTCAAGTGGTGAATATGTTATAGTGATATTAGATATATTGTGCAACTCAAACTTACAGCTCTACCTGAGGGCCTCTAGGTGTTCCGAGGGGAGCGCTAACTCTTTACCTCCTGTTATATTCCTGAATGGGTATGATATAAGACCCACCTCCTATTGGCCTAGCGACAGGATCTAGATCAGGTACAGGAACATCCTGAGCTGTGATCCCGGGTATGTACGGGACCCACTGTAAACATTACCCATTGGTTTCATCATTAGTTTTCAATAACAACTTTGACTTACTCATATATGGATGTATGTATGTGGGATGAAAAGAACGCATGTACATATACTTGGATATATGGGTCTGACGCGTACTAATAATTAGATATTAATTAACAATTCATTGTATTGTTTTGCATTACACGTTGTATACATTTAAATTATGGTAACATAGGGCAACAGGTATATAGATGAGGGTTTTCTTGTTTGAATTATTCCTTCGACATACTTGTCTTATGAAGCCATAAACTGATCTTATATAGCTAGTTTTGCTCGTGTTTGGTATTATCGGTTTTGATGGTTTTATAATGGTTTTCGGATTTCTATTGGTTTTTTAATGTTTTTTTTTAATTTAGGAGACAATTCAGGTTATATAAACTCAAGAAACAGTGACGTGAGATATAAGATATATATGCGAGGGTTTTCTTATTTGGATAATACCTTCGACGCACTAATCTCTTGGATCGGTAATTTGAGTTTATATAACTGGTTTTATCATATTTACTTTACTTACTGCTTTATTGCCTGCTCATGTATGTCTGTGCTTATGACATAGTTTTCGATACATGCTCTTTGACTCAGGTTTATCGATACATGTGTGCTTGCCTATGCACGTTACTTAGCAGTCACCACACCACTCATTGGGGAGTTTTGACCCCCTGAACCTGCATGTTTGAATCCCAGAGCTTGAAGTTTGTGGATTCTTTCAGTTGTTGATCAAAGATGCGTAGCGGAACCTTTGATCATCGGCAGACTGTCCGAGGCCTTATCCTTCCAGGCCCCCTTGCTTGTCACTCGAGTTTTCTTTTTATAGCTCGTGAGCATCTTTTGTATTGTTCATATATGTATTCTCTTTGTTTCTCGCATTTGCGCCTATCAGTGATGTAATATTCTTATATTATTGTATCACATCTTGTGATAACTTAATAATTGTACTCATAGGTTGGAATGTATAATGCCCCATGTACTTTCGTACTCTGATTCTTGTCTGTACTAATGCTTAGCGTATATATGTGAGGGTATTTTTGACTTACGTATATACATCGCAGTAACATCTCCGTACCCGCGGGATCGGGGTGTTAAAAGGATGATGTCAGAGTCTAGGCTCTCATATCCATAGTACAACCAGTCAGAAAATTAATGGTAATAAAATTTGCAACTGGTATGTATGAGTCTGATTATGCAATCTAACTACAAGTGCAGAGTTATCATTCTTCTTGATCGTCCTTCCTTTGATTCCCGTATGTCTTCCATTTTTTCTATTCCGATTTTCATAGTTTTATACCAAATTAAAGATATGGATAGACTAGAGGGTGTAGCGGCAGAGGGCAAAACAAAGCTATTATACGATCTTTTTAATTAATTTTATGAAGCTCGGTTATTCTCAGAATCAATCTACAGTCAGATTATTATCCAGAAGATGACATTCATGACTCATCTCGGTTATTAGAAATTCTTGATCATGTCCTTTGGAGTCTCAATGGCTATCAGTCTTTTTGGATTTGATGAGCCACAAACCTCACTAGCCTCACTAAGCGAGAGTTAAGATCTAGCCACACGAAATCAACCAGGTGTGGGCTTTGCTGCACCCTAGCACTTAGCATTTAGAGTTGTGTTACGTGCTGACTTCGCCGCATGAGCTTCGCCAAGTGTAAGCCTTGCAGAGCGTTAGCTCTGCCGCACCCTAGTGCTTAGCACCTGATGTTGTGTTACACAATGGCCCCACCTGGTCATGACTTCGCTCGTGGCTAGTTCCATCTAGAGTTTAGCATCCTAGACTCATTTCCCAAATCTCTCCTGCCTAGTGTGTTGCATAACTTAGTGAACTAAATTTTCTAGCCGCATCTGCGCTAACTTGTCATAATCTTTACCAACGATCTACTCGGCTAACCTTGCAGGGCTTAGGTATTCTTTAAATATTTCATCAATTGTCGGGTTATCTTTCAGAAGACGGTGTAATATCCTTAGTTAGTAATACAATATTTTATTTTGCTTTACGTATTATTTTATTATAATTATTATTTAACTTGATTTATGACTATTGATATTATTAAAAAAATATTTTAGAGAGATTAAATGTTAATTTAGATTATACATGTTATTGCCATTATTATTATTATAATTATTATTAGGGGATAATATTATTATTGTTGTTGTTGTTAATTATTGTTATTAATAATATACTTGTTAATTATTACTATAGTTATTGTTAAATACTATTACTAATTAATATTATTTATTTCCACTTATTATTAGTAAAAGTATTAGTTATTTATAATTGATGATACTATTATTGTAATTAATACTATTATTATTCTTGTTACTAATAGTAGTCTTGTTACTAATATTGTTTCTTTGTAATTAAATTTTTATTGTTATTTTATTTTATTATTATTAATTATTATTATTCACGATATTATAGTTCTCATCATTATTCTCTCTTTTCCCTAGCCCTTATCTATGTAGCCCATACCCATCAGTGTCTAACCCATTACCCAATACCCACTTTCAACCCTTTAAAACCTATCCCCAAACCCTTTACCCATAAACCCATACCCATTAACCCCATCTAACCTTATATATAATCTCTCCATCTAAACCTAACCCTAATCTCTAATTAATCAAATTCTTCTCTTCACAGCCGACACCCCAACGTTCTCCCCACTTCCTCCTCCACTACCAAACCGCATCATCCCACCATCTCACGCACTCTAGCAACCTCATCCATGGTAGCGCACAAACCCCCCATCTAGCCGCAAGCAACCTCAGTAGTTCCCAAATCCCCTGCCAAGCAACCTCCCCGAGCTCTTCACCATGTGTGCATGCTCGTCCTCTAGCCCATTACAACAACAGCCCGAATCTCCCACTTCAGGCCGAGCCCCACACCAGCCCAAGCAACAGCCCCCTCCTCTTGGCCACCTTACTCCTCCGCAGCCCACGGCAGTACACCATCTCCCTTCAATGCTGCCCTTGCCCAAGGCCGATCTCCCTCCTCCTTCTCCACCCACCTCGAGCACAGCCCTCTGCCGCATCTTGGCCACGACAGCCCTCCAACAGATCCAGCCCTCCCGAGCAGCCGCAGCAGTCTAGCACACACACCCCCATTCACCATGATCTCCACGCACTTGGTCGCTTCCTCTTTGGCTAGTGTGAGATCCATCTCTCCTCTCTCCCCGGCGTGAGCAACTCCACGCATCAACCATCCCCATGCTCCACCACACAATCACCCCAGAGCTCTATGTCCACAGCAGCCCATCCACCAAACTCCAACAGCAACGCAGCCACAGGCCCAGCACAATCTAGCCCCCTTGGCTGGTTGTGCCTCTCTCCGGGAATTCCGTGGGCATCCACAGTACCCCAGTCTCCTCTGTGAGCACCATGACGATCCATCGTCGTCCTCCATGGCTTTCGTCTCAGCCTCGCGGCCTCCGCGGCATGTGCCGCTCTTGTCCATGTCGTGAGTCCCTTCTCCCTCCCTTCTCTCTCTGTTAATATTCATGTGTGCAAGGGATTTATTTGGTGTGTGTATATGCGTATGAATTAAATTAGGTATGGGTGGTTGTGTGGATGTGGATGTGTGTGTGAGTTAGATTATATGCATGAGGATGTGTATGTTGTATGGTGTATGGGTTAATTAATATGTCTGTAGGTTTGTGTTATTATTATTATGTGTGATATAATGTGTATAGTTAAGTGTAGATATTTATTAATTTACATGCAAGAGTCTAGTGTATATATATGTGTGTTGGTATTTAATTATGTGCATGTGTGGTGCTTGTGTGGATGTATGTGTGAGTATGTGTAATTATGTACATAATTGTATGTATAGATATATATATATATATATTTTAGTGTATGTGTCTGTATTTATACTTGTAGGTGTGTGTTTATATGTAAGTGTATGTATGTATAATGTATAGGTATACCTACATGTGAGTGTTTATACGTGTATTCATGTGTACGTGTGTGTTCAGTTGCGTGGCAAAGCGTTCTTGACCCGTTTGGTAAGATCCGGACTCGTTACAGGAGATTCGGATTTGTGGTTGTTTTGGACACGATATACTAGCGATTCGAAGATCGACCCATGGGATCATCCATAGATCAATATTGGTTCGTACTATGAAGAACGGACGGCGATTCGGTTTTCAAACTGCGTCATTTCATGTGACTGTTTGCTCTTGTGTTATTTTCTCAATTTACAATTGTCAGTAGTATTTATATGTTACCTATATTATTACATGTGACCATATACTTTATTTTACTAGTTTGATTACTTGTATCACTTCATGAGATATTAGTGAGTATTCACTTTATTTATTTAGCTGATTTGAGCGATTATCAACGTCATTTCATGTGTTGGTATGTCGCTGTTGGCTTAGGCATAGCATTGGATATCTTGAACTGTGACTTGATTCGATCTATTGACTGACTGGCCAAGTTCATATTTGTGCATCAAACGTATATGGACCTTATATTTTTATATTGAGATATTAGACTTGTACCACTTAATGTAAGATGATTACCGTTTTTCAAATTCGGATCTAGTTATAATGTATGTTAGTCTGTTTATGGGATTGATCTTGAGATGATTGGTTCATGATTGTGATTAGATGTATATTTTATGTGGAGTATTTATTGACTTGTTAATTATTTATTTGGTGATTACTCAAATAAAAATTTAATTGGACTTAGCGAGAGTTGGAGATGGCTTGAGGCCTATATTTGTTACAGAGGATTTTGAATAATATTTTGATTGGATTGATATAGTTGGATTGATAATTGTGAGTATTTGAATTTATATACAGATTGTATTGTATGAGTACAGATGATGTTTTGTTGATGTTAAGTATTAGAAATAGATATTTCTAGATTTCATGTAACTTGAGGATGTCCCACTCCCTAGTTATGACCTTGTTTGAGATTGGAACTATTAGTAGTAACATAGACGATAATCAGATTTAGATCTCAGATTTAACTGGTTCATGATGGTAGTATATGAGTGAATATCTGGATGACATTATCAGTAGATTTGATTATTCTTATTGATGGTAAAATAGGTGAAAGTTTAGTCGAATATTGATAATTGATTAAATATGAGATTCTTATTAAAAGGACGGGAATTTAGACCTGACAAGTAGACTCAATTGGATTGGAATTGACTTGGGGGTTGAGAAATTAATGTTGATTGGGTTGACCTGATCTGGTGGATTTTAGAGATATATATATACTTGATATGTTACTTGAGTTTTGGGATCTTGTGATTGACTTGAATAGAGTGAGAGTATGTGATGATGTTGATTTGATTGGAGTGTGGGGATTTGATTAGATGTATCAGAACATATAGTTATTTCAGTTATTGAGATTCAGATATATCGATGACTTGAGGATCAGTGTCTACACTTGTTACTGTAATTATTCATGTTACTGAAAGTTACTGAGAAAGTATTATTAGACCATAACACTTGATACAGCTATATTTATCATTGCATGATTACTGTTATTGTTTACTGTTCTTATTAATGTTCACCATGTATACTGACACCGCATCGTCCTAGTATTCTAGGTAACATGGATATTGACTAATTTAACTGAATTAAATAATAATGTAAAAAGATAACTTACACTGGGATTGGGAAAATTGATGGAGGAGACAGCGTCTGTATTTTGGGTGGACCTAAGATACAGGTTGTGCAGCCGAAATGAGGGTTCCACTATAGGGTTATCGGGATGACTGGCATCCATCTGATATTACTATTGTTACTGTTACTCTTACTGAGTACAGAGGTATAGGCCTGGTTCAGCGCCAGGCATCTTGGATCATGGTCCCGGATATGTACGGGACTACCTAAAGCACAGACAATGTCTCTAACCAATCAGTTTCTATAACTTAGGACCCTGAATAAAACGTGTAGTAGGTGTAGTATGTGATGCATATATTATATGTGACAATTGGTGTTCGCTGACATAATTAATAATGAAAAACTGTTCTTATGTATTGTAATTGACTAAACTCAACTGACTGTACTCTTATAAGATATCATAGATAACTGATACATGTATGCTATGTTGGATACCGATGGTATACATGTTCTGATTTGGTCATCTGCCTCTAGTGTTGACTGTCTTTATGATTGTTCATGTTATTATAGTCATATTTAGTACAAGTTTCATAGTCTTGTTCATGATATCGATTATCAGTTCTTTTATTCACAGTTTTATGTTCTACACACTGTTTATATGCACAGAACCTTCCCTTTTTTGACACACTCATTAAGTCGCTTCCTGACGACCCTAGATTCGCACGTCCAGATATTGGACGTCTTATGTTATTGATCAGGTGTTTGATGAGGCCGTACATGTTGTGAGGAGCTGGAATTTTCCTCTACCCATTCTGGTATTCTTATCTTCCTTTTTATTCCTGTTATTTTTGTAGCTTCCTGATTTTCTCTATATCGTATCCAGTTACCATTTCGTTTCCTATTCATATGCTATCATTGTGTTAGACATTATATATATTATTGCAATAATTTTAGTGCCTTTATAGATGATTATATAGCTTGTTCAGGTTACTTTATGTAAGATCACCTAGAGGGGGGGTGAATAGGTGATGGCTAATCTAATGGTCACTTATGAACAAATAATGCGGAATTAAAACTAAGTTGACCAAATTAAAATTTCTTTTAATTAAACACTTATGTATAACTCAAGAGTGTTGCCGAATTCCCCTTGCGAGGCTCTGGACAAGCTCCTCTAGATTCCCCTTGAATGGGTTGAGGTGCCGCGTTGGCTCTCTTGGTTGAATACTAGTGTTAACAAGCAATCCCACGCAAGTATATAACAATATAAGCACAAGGGTATATCAAGCATGTAAA
The DNA here is from genome assembly GCA_038442645.1 of Agave tequilana. NCBI lineage: Eukaryota > Viridiplantae > Streptophyta > Magnoliopsida > Asparagales > Asparagaceae > Agave > Agave tequilana. The sequence goes on along the minus strand of JAVJIF010032472.1, from coordinate 231,583 downwards.
GTAAAGACAATGTAAGTAATGCAAGATATAAAAGAGAGACAAAAAGAGAAAGAGAGCAAGAGTGAGCAATCGCAAACACAAAGGGTTTGTTTCGAGGTTCGAGCACACTTGCTCTACATCCCCGCCTTCGACACACGAAGGATTTTCACTATGCAAGATCCCACCGGATCTCTCCTCGGTGCCGCAACACCTACAAGCTCTCGGACTCTCTAGTCCCTTACACACCACAAGCCCACCGGCTCGTCGAGGCCGCACCTCAAGCTACAAGTCCTCACTAGGACCCAACAACACCAAGTCCTCACTAGGACCCGAAACAAACCGCGAACACAACCGTCCGCCTTCTCAAAGAACAAAGATGAACTTTGGTGATCACAACTCTTGATCACCTAAAATCCTCTCACAATAACACTCCTATAGAATGAATAGCTCAATGGATGCTCAAGTGTTTGTGTGAGAAAGCAAGGAAAGAATCTTTGGTGAAAAACACAAGAAAATCTCTTTTACACTCTTTGATAAAACTCTCCTTTTAATTGGAAGTATTGACTCTAATTTTGTGGAGAAAAACCCTTCAGAAAGACTGGGAAAAACTAGCTCTAAGGTCTCCAAAAATCTTGGCTCAAAACAATGACAAAACCCCCTTTTATAGAGGCCAGAAAAATCTGACCGTTGGGCTCTGTCAGAGCTACCGGTCGACCGGTCCGGTCGACCGGCAACGGTCTAAAATCCGACCGTTGCAGCCTCCGGTCGACCGGCCCGGTCGACCGAGCAACTGGAGAAGAGAGTAAACTCTCTGTCGGTCGACCGGCCCGGTCGACCGATAATTCCCGAGAGCAAAGCTCTCTGAAACGGTCGACCGGCCCGGTCGACCGATCTCCAGTGCACACTGGCGTGCACGTCGTGCACGTCCGGTCGACCGACCCGGTCGACCGGCCTCTGTCAGTTCTGAAAAATCAGAACTGGCAGAACCAGAAAATAGGGATTAAGGATTGGTCTTTTGGCTTAATAAAATCCCAGAAATTCACAGTAAATCCAGAAAAATAGTTTCAATCAAAATAAAAACTGTTTTTCTAGAAATATGTTTTTCTAAAACTTGTTTTTCCATAACTTCACAAAATACAAAAACAAGATATTTTGAACTTATAAAGCAAAGTGTGTATGGATATGATCCACCACACAATCAAGATGAAATATCTAGTTTTTGACATAAAGCACTAAACTTGTTTTGGTTAAAAGATATGTATATAAGAAATTACCAAAACCCAAAGTAGATATTTTGTCATAAGGAAAATCTCATCAAATACAAAAACAAGATATACTTTTAAAGCATAGTGTGTATGGATATGATCCACTACACAAATAAGATGAATATCTAGTTTTTGACATAAGGCTCTAAACTTGGTTTTGAAAGATATGTATATAGGTAACATCAAAAACCAAAACATGTATTTTGTCCAATGAAAAATCTTTTTACCAAAAAGAAAGAGTCTTTTCTAACTAAAAATTTTTTATTAAAAGACAATTAAATCTCAAGAGTGTGTGTGTGATATGACTTGAGCAATCCACCAATCTATTCTATCCTTTACATATTAACTAAAACAAATAAAAATCTTATACCTAGACACAAGTTTTCATCCTCTTGAAGTCTTCACTTGAAGGCTTCTCATCTTCTTGACTTGGTCCAAATGCAATCCACCGAGCTCATCTCTAGATGTGTTCTTGATGCATAGGCTCGTGAATCAACCGGTGCTAGCTTCCAACTTGTCTTTAAATCCTTTGTTGAAGCTCCACACCTACTAAGATCTTGATAAGGAATCTGTCACTAATTAAACACAAGATCATTAGTAATCATAACTTCATGAGTTGATCATCATCAAAACTAGGGTGATAGGCCTTTGGGCCAACAATCTCCCCCTTTTTGATGATGACAAAACTCATGACGTTATATATGCATGGATTAAAGTAAAGCTTCAAAGAAGCTCCCCCTTAACTCATGCATACAAAATAAATAATAAATATGATCATGAAGCACATGAATATGGATGCAAATATGGAGATGCAACAAGCATAAATCAAAATCTTTTTACTCCTATTTGCATAAATCAAAACACATATGCATAAATACAAATCTTAATTCCCCTTAAGTAAGAAGGACAAATACTTCTCCCCCTTAAGCAAGGAAATCATGCATATATATCAAAACAAAAACACAAATACTTCTCCCCCTTTTTGTCAATCATCAACAAAGGGTTCAAAGTAAAATCAAATCAACAAATTTTCTCCCCCTTTATGTCAAAAATAAAGAAGTCAAGGAGGGGCAATACAAATCAAAAATTTTGAATTTTTCTCATCAAAACAAAATCATTAATTCTATTTTATCAAAACAAATTTTGAATTTTCTCTTTGATATCAAATAAAAAATATTGATACCATTTTAAAATCTAATGCATAAGCTTGAAAAATAAGATTTGAATTAAGCTTAGCATTAACAACACATGAAGAATTCGAACTAGTTAAATGAGAGTGTTTAACAACTAGTACGAAATCCTTCTATCAAGGAATAAATCTAAGGATTTTCATGAAATAGCAATGAAACACAAAACACTCAAACACTCTAATCTATAAAGTCCAAATAGTTTCAAAAGAAGTGAGTGTACTAATGTTATGTGAAACATGGCATCATGAAAATGGCAATAAGGTACAATATTCCTTAGAAAATCATAAACATCAAAATCATCTCACATTTTTTATTAAATCATTGAAAACAAAATCTATATGTCAAGATATATGTATGTTTTGACAATACATGAAATATACATACATATCTCTTAAACTCAAGTGAGTCTATATGAATGGATTTGCATTAAAGGCAAAAGACTCAAGAGTTATACATGTATATTTTAAGGTTTGGCAAAATACACATATACATGAAATAAAAGGCACATGATCATAAATCAAATCCAAAAGGTGAACATAAGTTTAAATATGTATGAATCATCAAAACTAAGCAATACAAGTACATTTCAAGGGTTCAAATAAGCATTTAAGCACACTTACTAATAGATCTTTTTGAGGCCCATGATATGTTCAAGTATAAATCCTAGTGTTGACAAAAACTAACATATAAACTAATATTCAAATCATGAAGCATTAAATTTTAAGAAAAATTGAATCATGTGACAATCTCAAAAACTATTTGAAGAATACATAACTAGTATAAATTGTTTTTGAAAAATAGTTAAAGATCCTTCAAATATGTCAAATCATATGTTTTTCATGAATGAGACTAAGTACATAAAAAATCCAAGCACTCATAGTCCATAAAGCTCATAAATATATTTTTGAATAAAAGATGAGTGTTCAAAGGTTATGTAAATAGCATTTTCATGAAAGTAGTCATTCAAACTCAAAAAGATCATAAATCACATTTTGTTTTACACATGTTTTATTCTTTAATACAAATCAAAAACATGAAAAATCATCAATTTTTTTATTATTTATTTAAAATACTAATCTTCATGGTATATGTATGATTTATCCAATTCTAACAATATGCATACATATCCCAAATCTAAAAAAGTCCAATATATATTACATGAAGGCAAATGACTCAAGGGTATACATGTATATTTATTAGATTTGAATTAAACACACATATACATGAAGTAAAATCAAAGATAGGCATAACAAGTATAAATGACCGAATCATCAAAACTAGCCTATACACATGCATATAGTGGATACAAATGAGCATGAAGTCCAAATATATATGAGTCAATTGTAGTTCACTATACATATATGTATAAATGCAAGTTTTGACGCATTCTACATTTAAGCATGTAAATGCCACATGAAGCACATAAAATCTTAAAACATGAACATGCTATGAATGATATTATGAAAATAAAAGCATGTACATAAATGAAATAGGAGTTTAGAAATTGTTACCAACTCCAAAGCTCCTAGCATGGTGGTTGATCCACCAAAGCTCCTTGATAGCGATGCAACCCAAAAGTATGTCCATCATGTCCAAGTGCATCCACTACCAAGGTACCATCCCTCTCACGTTTTGAGAGAGCCCTCACCTACATCACAAGCAAAAGGTGGGGGTTTTGGTACCCATATTTTCTTGGGTCCTTTGGGGTTAGCTTTATTATAAGGAACCCAAAATCCTTTAGACATAGCAAAATATAAGTTATGCTTCTTATCAAAACAATATTTTGCTAAATGGCCTTTGCGACCACAATGTGTACAAGTGTACACCCTATCATGATGCTTATGAGTGTGATTGTGATCGTGATGTGCAACATAAGCATGAGCATGATGTGTATGTGCATGAGCATGGGGAACTTGTTTCTTTGAAACAAAGATTCCAACTTAGAATGATTGAATGCACATGTGCTCAAATTAGAGCTCAAATTTTCTATCTTATTTTTCAAATTCTTAATCTCATTAGTTGTGGCATGTAAAGCATGGTGAGATAAAGAATCATTTTTCTTTTTCTTTTGAAAAACATTATCCTTTTCTTTTTCAACAAATTTTCTTTTTAAAGATTTATTTTCTTGAAAAACGATTTCCTTTTGTTTTTCCACCAAATCAATCTTATCCTTCAAAATAGTGTTCCCTTCACATAAATCATTTAATTTAGTAATCAAGGAAACATTCTCATTTTTCAAATCTTTATTTTCCTTTTCTAAGCATGCAACCTTAGATTTAAAAGAATCATTTCTTTAAGCATGCAATCAAAATCCTTTTTCAAATTATTATTTTCTAATTCTAAGCATGCAATGTTATCTCTAAATGAGTCATGTTCTTCATGCATGCAAGCAATGTCCTTTTTCAAAGTTTTAATTTCTTTCTTTTTCATGTCATATTTCTCAAGCAATAATTGGCAAAATGAATTGAGCTCATCATATGACATAATATCATCTTCCTCGGATTCGGAAGTTACCTCAAGGGTTTATCCCCTTGGACCATATAGCATACGTTGGAGATGTCGCTTCCAACGTCCGAATCGCTCCCCGCATAGTATAGATCCTTTTCGCCAAGGGAGATGAGGGTGTTCCATACTACAAAAGCCGAATCAAGATTAGTCATCTTAGACAAATAATCATTATCTAAGCAAGATACTAAAGCATGTAGGGCTTTTGCATTAGCCTCAATGTTCTTACCATTTAAGCAATATTCTTTATTAGTTGTGGCAAGATATACACTAAGGCCAAGTCCTTTGAGGAACAAAGACATCTTAACCTTCCAAATTTGGATGTAAGAATGTCAAAGGTGGGTGGTGACATGAAGTCCATGGTGAGGTGTGTATGTACAAAAATATTGTGATTAGCCTAAAAGAGGATCTTTAACTCTAGGTTGTTAGACCCAATATCAAGAGCACTTGGCTCTGATACCAATTGTAAGATCACCTAGAGGGGGGGTGAATAGGTGATGGCTAATCTAATGGTCACTTATGAACAAATAATGCGGAATTAAAACTAAGTTGACCAAATTAAAATTTCTTTTAATTAAACACTTATGTATAACTCAAGAGTGTTGCCGAATTCCCCTTGCGAGGCTCTGGACAAGCTCCTCTAGATTCCCCTTGAATGGGTTGAGGTGCCGCGTTGGCTCTCTTGGTTGAATACTAGTGTTAACAAGCAATCCCACGCAAGTATATAACAATATAAGCACAAGGGTATATCAAGCATGTAAAGTAAAGACAATGTAAGTAATGCAAGATATAAAAGAGAGACAAAAAGAGAAAGAGAGCAAGAGTGAGCAATCGCAAACACAAAGGGTTTGTTTCGAGGTTCGAGCACACTTGCTCTACATCCCCGCCTTCGACACACGAAGGATTTCCACTATGTAAGATCCCACCGGATCTCTCCTCGGTGCCGCAACACCTACAAGCCCTCGGACTCTCTAGTCCCTTACACACCACAAGCCCACCGGCTCGTCGAGGCCGCACCTCAAGCTACAAGTCCTCACTAGGACCCAACAACACCAAGTCCTCACTAGGACCCGAAACAAACCGCGAACACAACCGTACGCCTTCTCAAAGAACAAAGATGAACTTTGGTGATCACAACTCTTGATCACCTAAAATCCTCTCACAATAACACTCCTATAGAATGAATAGCTCAATGGATGCTCAAGTGTTTGTGTGAGAAAGCAAGGAAAGAATCTTTGGTGAAAAACACAAGAAAATCTCTTTTACACTCTTTGATAAAACTCTCCTTTTAATTGGAAGTATTGACTCTAATTTTGTGGAGAAAAACCCTTCAGAAAGACTGGGAAAAACTAGCTCTAAGGTCTCCAAAAATCTTGGCTCAAAACAATGACAAAACCCCCTTTTATAGAGGCCAGAAAAATCTGACCGTTGGGCTCTGTCAGAGCTACGGTCGACCGGTCTGGTCGACCGGCAACGGTCTAAAATCCGACCGTTGCAGCCTCCGGTCGACCGGCCCGGTCGACCGAGCAACTGGAGAAGAGAGTAAACTCTCTGTCGGTCGACCGGCCCGGTCGACCGATAATTCCCGAGAGCAAAGCTCTCTGAAACGGTCGACCGGCCCGGTCGACCGATCTCCAGTGCACACTGGCGTGCACGTCGTGCACGTCCGGTCGACCGACCCGGTCGACCGGCCTCTGTCAGTTCTGAAAAATCAGAACTGGCAGAACCAGAAAATAGGGATTAAGGATTGGTCTTTTGGCTTAATAAAATCCCAGAAATTCACAGTAAATCCAGAAAAATAGTTTCAATCAAAATAAAAACTGTTTTTCTAGAAATATGTTTTTCTAAAACTTGTTTTTCCATAACTTCACAAAATACAAAACAAGATATTTTGAACTTATAAAGCAAAGTGTGTATGGATATGATCCACCACACAATCAAGATGAAATATCTAGTTTTTGACATAAAGCACTAAACTTGTTTTGGTTAAAAGATATGTATATAAGAAATTACCAAAACCCAAAGTAGATATTTTGTCATAAGGAAAATCTCATCAAATACAAAAACAAGATATACTTTTAAAGCATAGTGTGTATGGATATGATCCACTACACAAATAAGATGAATATCTAGTTTTTGACATAAGGCTCTAAACTTGGTTTGAAAGATATGTATATAGGTAACATCAAAAACCAAAACATGTATTTTGTCCAATGAAAAATCTTTTACCAAAAAGAAAGAGTCTTTTCTAACTAAAAATTCTTTTATTAAAAGACAATTAAATCTCAAGAGTGTGTGTGTGATATGACTTGAGCAATCCACCAATCTATTCTATCCTTTACATATTAACTAAAACAAATAAAAATCTTATACCTAGACACAAGTCTTCATCCTCTTGAAGTCTTCACTTGAAGGCTTCTCATCTTCTTGACTTGGTCCAAATGCAATCCACCGAGCTCATCTCTAGATGTGTTCTTGATGCATAGGCTCGTGAATCAACCGGTGCTAGCTTCCAACTTGTCTTTAAATCCTTTGTTGAAGCTTCACACCTACTAAGATCTTGATAAGGAATCTGTCACTAATTAAACACAAGATCATTAGTAATCATAACTTCATGAGTTGATCATCATCAAAACTAGGGTGATAGGCCTTTGGGCCAACACTTTAGGCTTAGCGTGTATATATAGGGTATTCTCCTCACGTATATACGTCACCGACTCTCGTCGCGACTCTGTTTTCACGTATTTTGGGAAGCGGGGTGTGACAGGATTTTCTTAGTATCAGAGCCAAATTCAACATAAAAAGGAGATCTAGTTCTTACCGGTAACTTGAAACAAGCAATAGTTACACTGCAATATACATATACTATCCATACGATGACATTAACTCCATTTGGAATTGATCGTCCTCTCTTTAGATATTTATCTCTTTGATCTGTTGATATTCCTGATTTCAACTCCTCTTCTAAAGTAATTTGAATTCCTTCTTGATTGCTATCCTTCCTAATTCTATTTCCCAGATATTGCCCCTTAGAACCGATCACTCTGTGTTGAAGCTGGTAGCAGAGATCAGAGCATGCAGCGGAAGCGTGGTAGACCCTTGATGCAGTGAGAAGTAATGTGAAAGCGTTATCCTTTCCCTTAACTTAATTTTTTATCATTCCCTACTTTATCAAAATTTTGAGGACGAAATTTTATAAGGTGGGTAGAATGTAATATCCTAAGTTAGTAATACTATATTTTTTTCTAAGTATTTATTTTACTTTACGTATTATTTTATTATGATTATTATTTAACTTGATTTATGGCTATTGATATTATTAAAAAATAAATATTTTGGAGAGATTAAATGTTAATTTGGATTATATATGTTATTGCCATTATTATTATTATTAGGGTGTAATATTATTATTGTTGTTGTTAATTATTGTTATTAATAACATACTTGTTAATTATTACTATACTTATAGTTAAATACTATTACTAATTAATATTATTATTTTCACTTATTATTAGTAATAGTATTAGTTGTTTATAATTGACTATATTATTATTGTAATTACTACTATTATTATTTTTAATGATTGTTACTAATAGTAGTCTTGTTACTAATATTATTTCTTTGTAATTATGATTTTTATTGTTATTTTTATTGTTATTATTCTTAATTATTATTATTCATGATATTATGGTTCTCATCATTATTCTCTCTTTTCCCTAGCCCTCATCTATGTAGCCTATACCCATTAGTCTCTAACCCATTACTCAATACCCACTTTCAACCCTTTAAAACCCATCCCAAGACCCTTTACCCATAAACCCATACCCATTAACCCCATCTAACCTTATATATAATCTCTCCATCTAAACCTAATCCTAATCTCTAATTAATCAAATTCTTCTCCCCTTCACAGCCGACACCCCAACGTTCTCCCCACTTCCTCCTCCGCTACCGAGCCGCATCAGCCCACCATCTCCACGCACTCCAGCAACCGTGACTATGGTAGCGCACAAACCCCTATCTAGCCGCAAGCAACCTCGGTAGTTCCCAAATCCCCTGCAAAGCAACCTCCTCGAGCTCTTCACGATGTGCGCCTGCTCGTCCTCTAGCCCATCACAACAGCAGTCCGGATCTCCCTCTTCAGGCCGAGCCCCACAGCGCCACCAGCCCAAGCAACAGCCCCCTCCTCTTGACCGCCTTACTCCTCCGCAACCCACGGCAGCACAACATCTCCTTTCCATGCTGCCCTCGCCCAAGGCCGAGCTCCCTCCTTCTTCTGTACCCACTTCGAGCACAGCCCTCTGCCGCATCATGGCCACAGCAGCCCTCCAACAGATCCAGCCCTCCCGAGCAGCCACAGTAGTCCAGCGCACACCCCCCCAATTCACCATGATCTCCATGCACTTGGTTGTTTCCTCCTTGGCTACGTGAAATCCACCTCTCCTCTCTCCCTGGCGTGAGCAACTCCACGCATCAACCACCCCCATGCTCCACCACACAATCAACCCTAGAGCTCTATATCCACGATAGCTCATCCACCAAACTCCAACAACAATGCACCCACACGCCCAGCGCAATCTAGCCCCCTTGGCCGGCTGTGCCTCTCTGAGTTCTGTGGACATCCGCGGTACCTCGATCTCCTCCGTGAGCATCCCGGCGATTCACCGCCATCCTCCGCGGCTTTCGTCTCAGCCCCACGGCCTCCGCGGCATGTGTCGACGGTCGTGTGCATCTCCCCTTGTCCATGTTGTGAGTCCCTCCTCCCTCCTTTCTCTCTGTTAATATTCATGTGTGCAAGAGATTTATTTGGTGTGTGTCTGTGTGAATGAATTAAATTAGGTATGAGTTGTTGTGTGGATGTGTGTGCGTGAGTTGGATTATATGCATGAGGATGTGTATGTATGTATATGTGTATAGGATAATTAATATATATATGTAGGTTTGTGTTGTTATTATTATGTGTGATATAATGTGTATAGGTATTTACTAATTTACATGCATGAGTTTAGTGTATATATGTCACACCCCGCTTCCCAAAATACATGGGAACAGAGCCGTGAGGAGAGTCCGCAACATATATACACGAGAAAAATACCCCACGTATACACGCTAAGACTAAAATAACCTGAACAAGCTATAAATCTAAACCATAACAAATCAACGATCACTGTAATATCACATATAAGCATCCATGTATGATATTATATAAAAAGAACGGAATAAAGACTGAATCTGATATACATGAATCAAGAAAAGTACAGAATAGGAATAAAAAGAGGAAAGAATATCAGAATCAAAAAGAGAGAAACTCCAACTCCTCGCGAAGCGTACGATCACACGAACACCTGAACAATATAAAACGGTGTCCAAAATCCTGGACATGCGAATTCAGAGTCATCAGAAGCGACCTAATAAGTGTGTATGTGTAAAGGGAAAGGTGTTCGTGCATAATAACAATGTAAGTAATAACAATATGATAACTGAAATAAAAGATAACAGAATAATTAATATCAAGAACAAAGTTATGAATAATATATAACTGGTATCATGATAAACGAAAACCACTAATGTCAAGATATATAGCCAAGCATATGTCAGTAGTGTGGTATACAATCCAGTCATGTGTACAATTATATGTCATCATAGTTATATATATGTATAGTCAGGTAATTACAGTCAGTCACAATACATTATAATAGTTTATCATTATTAATTATGTCAGCGAACACCAACTGCCATCTGTAATAGACGCATCACATACTACGCCTTTCTCACGTGTCAATCAAAGTCCTAAATTATTGAAACTGATCGGTTAGAGACATTATCCATACTTTAGGTGGTCCCGTGCATACCCGGGACGGCGGCCCAGATGTATGGCGCTAAAGCAAGCCCTACCGTCAGGTAATCAGTAACAGTAACAGTACTCACAGTATCATTGTGAAACAATACTCACAGTATCACTGTGAAACAATAAACAGATGGGATGTCAGTCATTCTCCGGAACCTGCAATGGAACTGTAAGTCGGATTCGCAACTTGTATCCTAGGTCCACCCAAAATACAGATGTTATCTCCTCCATCAATTTCCCAATCCCAGTATAAATTGTCCATTTACATTATTATTTAATTCAGCCATGATAATCAATATCCATGTTACTTATAATGCTAGGACGATACGGTGATAGTATATGTATAGTATAACAGTCAACAGTAATCGTATACACGGTGAACAATATCAGTAACAGTGAACAATAATAGTAACCATGTATACGATGAACAATAAGACTGTACAGGGTGTTACGGTCAAACAATTCTTTTCCAGTAACTTTTCAATAACATGAATTTATACAGAAACAGTCTTGCACCTCTAGTCAATGCATAATCTCATATATAACTGATCAACATCTCATCTACTCATACTGGATAATAACAGTAATGAGTCCATCAACTCACAATCATGGTACAGTCATCGTAAACATCAAATACCAATGTAGGTCAAGAAAATTCGGTACAGTAAACTACAAATTTAATAAATCAATAACAAGTTCTCTTATCATATCAATCTACTATAGTTTTTTATATCACTAGTAAGTCAAGTCGATCAATAACTATTATCAAACTCTAAATGTGTGTGTGTGTGTATATCACTGATATCAATAAATCACACTCACAATAAATCAACCTCTGTAACGGAATAACTGAAGTAGTCAAGAACCAATCATGAAATACTGAATATATCCTCGAGATCAACAACGAATACCGAGTTCACAATTAAAGAAAGGAACATCCTTAAAATTACACTTATCCAATCATAATTAAGACATAACTAAAGAATATAACATCCTCAATCAACCTAACATCTCAATCATCTCTACATCTAATATCCAACATCGATAAGATTATAAGTACTCAATCAATATCATTAGGGAAAATTCGAAAGTCCTTGTTTCAACAATCTAAAACCAAATCATAATTAAGGAGTGCCACATCCACGATCAATATGAAATCTAGATCATCCCTACATCTAGTAATAAATATCAATAAGGTCATTAATACATCAGTCAAGCTCATTAATGGGGGAATCCAGAAATAATAGCTCCAAACAGTCCAAAAGTCAATACCATCGCATACATCAACGTTTAAGGTATCATATTCACACATATCCATGTATCGGTAAAAAGTCTGTCGATAAGGCAACATCAAATCTAACACGTCCTCAATATTCAAAAGAGTTCTAGTTGGAATAGTTACCAAATAATTTGTCTGATAAATACTACGCATAAAATATGAAATAACCTCAATCATGAATCAATCAGCCTCAAGATCAATATATTTATATTCTAAGATTTATCACAACTAGGTCAGTTATAAGATCAAGTTCTATAGTATATCAATACCAGGTCTAAGCAAATAACAGCGATTTACTAACACATGAAATGACACTGATACAAGCTCATATCAATTACGTCAGTAAGGTAAACACTCACTGATATCTCATGAAGTGATACAAGTAATCAAATTGGTAAAATATAATGGAAAGTTACATGAAATGATAATAGTAACATGTAAACGTATATCGACAATGGTAGATAAAGAAATACATAAGAACAAACACTGACATGAAATAACGTGGCTTTAAAGCTGAATCGCCATCTAGCCTTCATCGCACAAACTAGTATGGATCCTCAGAACATCTGATGGGTCAGTTTTTGAATCACCTGTGTATGGGTCCATAACGAGCACAATTTCAAATCTCCTGGTACCGCGTTCGAATCTCACGAACGAGTCCGAAATATTGTATGCAACGAAACACACAGAAAGAAAGGGAAATTAATACATACACCTAATACACTCACACATGTACCCATATAAGCATGCCACACGTGCATACACCCGCGGGTACACTCACATACATACACATATATGGGTATATACAAGTATAATACATTATAATTATGCATATATACACATAATTATACACTTATATACGTACGTACATACATACACCTATATACATACACATATATACATGTATCTATGAGTATATATATATATAAGTATACATATAAATACATATATATATACACACACACACACATACCCATGCACACATCTATGCATAAATACATGCATATATAAACTCACGCACCCACACACAATTAAACATACTTTCACATTATTACTTGTTTACCCTACACATGAAATAATTAAATACTTACACATGCATGCAATGAATAATATAAGAGAGGGAGGAGACTCACACAATGGGGTGACTTGCAGCGTACCGATGGAGGCTCCAGCGGAGGCCGCGGAGGATGTCGATGGGTAAAGGATCTCACCGAGAAGGGCGTGGGTATGTTCACGCTCGCCAACGGTGGTCAACAGTGATCCACGAAGAGAACGAAAGGGGGATGCCATGGAAAGGGGTGCTCTTGTTGATGGCTTAAGGCAAGGGGGTCACGGCCAAGTGGTGAAGCTCTACAGCAAATCGTCCACATCTTCGATCACATCAGGAAGACATTCTCTTAAGTTAGTTTTAGCCATAGCAAATGGCAGTAAAAACATAACTAATAGTCATGGCAAGAACAACCTCCCTCTTCAAAATGATAGGACCGACTCACATCCCTTGTAACTAGCTTTCTATTAACAACCTTGAACACAGACTTTATGAACAAATAGCAATCCTCACAATAATTAACTTTTTCATCACCACTATCTCGACTCCGACTTCTTGCTCAACAACCCAAAAGCAATGACCAACTTCTCACTATGAAAACCAACAAACCTTACACTCTTCTTTTTATCTTCTATACTGCAATCTCCTCTCTCAATACTCACTGGGCCCTCCAACTTAAGTGATGAGGTCTCCTCGTGGTGGCGACGATCTCAGTCGAAGACTGGTGGCACGACAGTTGACGAAAGAGGGTCCCGTGCAGTGGCGACGAGAAGCTGCCAGAACAGAAGGGTTTCAGTAGCGGAAGGCAGGCTAGTCTTACAGCAAGAGGGGAGGAGTTAGGTGTTAGGAGGCTTGTGCGTGGCCTGGGCTCGACCATGGGGAGATCTGTCATAGGTTGCCGCGCGCAGGAGGAAGAGGGGGGACTTGGTTGGCTTCAGGGTGGAGAGGAGGCGGATGTGAGAGGTTGGGGAGAAGATTATTAGGGTTTGCTTATATAGATAACATTAGGATTAGTTTTAGATTAAGTTGTTATGATAGGATTTTAAATATAATTAGAATTAGATATTGGGTGGTAGGTTTGGGTAATGGGAAATGGACATTGGCTAATGAGTAAAAGTTAAGCATATGTCAATGGGTATAGGATCATGGGTATATGGGTCTTGGTGGGCTTCAATAAAAGAAGATAGAAAATAAATGAAAATAAATCTAAGTAGGCTTAACCATAATAATACATATATAAATAATAATAAGAATATTAATAACAACAGCAACAACAAAAATATACAATGATATTTAACAATAACACTAATAAATATTAATGATAATCAAAAACAACAATAAATATTAACACTAATCATAATAATAACACTAATAAAAATGGTAATAGTAATTAATAGTAATAATAACTCACATAATAAATAATAATTAGTATAAAATACATGTACATTGTTATTAATATTATTATTTATTATTAAGTCTAGTATTTCTAAAAATAGGGATATTATAATATATATATATATATATATATATATATATATATATATATAATATATATATATATATATATATATATATATATATATATACTGGTATTTAATTATGAGCATGTGTGGTGCTTTTGTGGATGTATGTGTGAGTCGATGTAATTATGTACATAATTGTATGTATAGATATATATTTTAGTGTATGTGTCTGTATTTATACGTGTAGGTGTGTATTTATATGTAAGTGTACGTACGTATAATGTATAGGTATACCTGCATGTTAGTGTGCATACGTATATTTATGTGTACGTGTGCACAACGTTCTGGACCCGTTTGGTGAGATGCGAACCTATTACAAGAGATTCGGATTTGTGGTTGTTGTGGACCCGATACACTAGCGATTCGAAGACCGACCCATGTGATAATCTATAGATCAGTACTGATTCATGTATGAAGACCAGACGGCGATTCAGTTTCAAAATCATATTATTTCATGTGAGTGTTTGCTCTTGTATCATTTTCTCAATTTACCGTCGTCAGTAATGTTTATATGTTACCTGCATTATTTCATGTAACTATCTGCTTTATTTTATCGATTTGATTACCTGTATCACTTCATGAGACATCAATGAGTGTTCACTTTATTTATTTAGTTGATTTGAGCAATCATCAATGTCATTTCATGTGTTGGAGTTGTCATTGTTGGCTTAGGCCTAGTATTGAATACCCTGGACTGTGACTTGATTCGATCTATTGACTGACTGGCTGAGTTTATATTTGAGTATCAGACATATATGGACCTTGTATTTTAATATTAAGATATTATACTTATACCACTTAATTTATAGATGATTACCATTTTTCAGATTCAGATCTAGTTATGATGTACGTTAATATGTCTATGGGATTGATCTTAAGATGATTGGTTCGTGATTGTGATTAGATGTATATTTTATGTGGAGTATTTATCAGACTTGTTAATTATTTATTTGGTGATTACTCAGATAAGAATTTAATTGGACTTACCCCGAGTTGGAGTTGGCTTGAGGCCTATATTTGTTACAGAGAATTTTGAATAATATTTTGATAGGATTGATGTAGTTGGATTGATAATTGTGAGTATTTTGATTTATGTTCAGATTATATCGTACGAGTACAGATGATGTTTTGTTGTTATTGAGTATTAGAAGTAGACATTTCTACATTTCATGTAGCTTAAGGATGTCCCACTCCCTAATTATGACCTTGTTTGAGATTGAAACTATTGGTGATGTAACTTAGACGATAATCAGATTTAGATCTCGAATTTGACTAATTCATGATGGTAATTATATGAGTGGATATATGGGTGACATTATCAGTAGATTTAATAATTTTTATTGATGGTAAAACAGGTGAAAGTTTAGTTGGATATTGATGATTGATTAAATAAGAGATTCTTATTAAAAGGATGGGATCTTGGACTTATCAAGTAGACTCAATTAGATTGAAGTTAATTTGGGGGTTAAGGAATAGACGTTGATTGGGTTGACCTGATCTGGAGAATTTTAGAGATATATATACTTGATATGTTATTTGAGTTTTGGGATCTTGTGATTGACCTGGATAAAGTGAGAGTATGTGATGATCTTGATCTGATTGGAGTGTGGGGATTTGATTAGATGTATCAGAACATGAAGTTATTTCAGTTATTGAGATTTAGATATATTGATGACTTGAGGATCAGTGTCTAGACTTATTACTAGAATTATTCATATTACTAAAAGTTATTAGAAAAGTATTTTTAGACCGTAACACTTAGTACAACTCTATTCATCATATGCACGGTTACTGTTACTGTTCACTGTTCTTATTACTATTCACCGTGTATACGATTACTGTTACTGTACTGTTACTGACACTGCATTTTCCCAATATTCTAGGTAACATGGATATTGACTGATTTAACTGAATTAAATAATAATGTAAAAAGACAACTTATACTAGGATTAGGGAAATTGATGGAGGAGACAGCGTCTATATTTTGGATAGACCTAGAATACAGGTTGCGCAACCAAAATTAGGGTTTTAACTATATGGTTCCTGGGGATGAGTGGTATCCATCTAATATTACTACTGTTACTGAGTACCTAGCGGTACGGGCCTGGTTCAGCGCCAGGCATCTAGGGTCGTGGTTCCGGGTATGTACGGGACCCACCTAAAGCAAAGACAATGTCTCCTGTTCGCAGTTCGAAATTCATAAAAAACTCCATCGTTTTTTGAACCGCGTACAAATTTTAGAAAACCTAAACTTGCTAAAATCTTTTTAACAAAAGTGTGTAGTGGCAGGTATAGGGTCGAATTCAGAGACTTGTTTTGAAAATCTAGCTTTAAAAATCTAATTTTTATCTTAATCTAATTAAGAAATCCTTTAAAGAAAGGTATGTTGATGGTTTTAAAAATGAAAGATTTCTAAGCGTAAAAAAATAAGAAAAGTGAAGAAACTATGAGAAAACAAAAACTATAAAAAAAAAGTACTAACATTGTGCGAAGATCAATTAAAGAAGGTGATGAAGAAATAACCTAAGAGTTTGAGATGAAGAGAAGAGGAAGATGAAAACTGGTGATTTTATTCCTTATCGCCGCCTTGATGTCTCCCTCCTCCGAACGATGCTGAAAATAAAAGAAATAATAAAAGAAAAGAGGAAAAATATGCATAAGATTAGTGATAAATTCATAGAATAAACATGCAATTAAAAGAAGAGAATAGCATAAAAAATAAAGAGAAATTAAAGAAAACTTAAACTGAACGCTACAAGATCTTGTAAAAGAATTCTGAATTTTATTCAATAATCTTCAATTAAAAAACCTTGAACTCCTCCAATCTTGCATTACAATACTCAAAACTCTCCTAAGCCTTGATCTTCTCCAATCTTGCATTACAATACTCAAAACTCTCCTATTTCTGGCTTTTAGCTCTCTGGTGTACCTCTCTCTCTCAATGAATATAGGTAATTATAAGAAAATAGGGATAAGAAAAAGAATAGAGATATAGGAGGAGATGGTTATTTCTGAATTTGAACCCTCTTCTTATCTCCAAACTTGACCTCATTTATCTAGAATTTTTTTTTGTAGAAATTCAATTCTGATCTGTAACTTGTTGGCGAGTTTGTTACTAAATATGACTTATCAAATAATAGAATTAAAAACAGTGAGCAACATAATAATTGTAATCTTTTAAGTCTTCTTTCTAGATCATCTTGAATCATCATATTTGAGTTTCGGTAGCGAAAGTTTTGATTAAAATGATAGAACATATCCAGTCTGAATCTAAATCTAAATTGCTTCATCTTATCTGTTGATCTTCTCTCTATCCGTTTATCCTTAGCGAAACTGATAGGGTCTTCAAAATATATTTTTCGTTTGAATTTCTATAATATTATCTTATCTCATAAATCTAATTTTCAGATAAGATAGACTCTAGATCCTCTGAATTTGAGCCGACCCCGTTTAATTTGAACTCTTGGATTTATTTGGATAGGATTCATGCTTATCTTTTCTTTGTCATACTCTGCATGAATTAGGTCATTAGGACATATAAGTTTATAAGAACTATTACAGAATGAATGTAGGAATGCCATAATAATTATACAATATATCTGTCCAAACACACCCACACACTTTTATTTTGCTCGTCCTCGAGTAAAATAAAACTAACCTAAGGTTTTTATTGGACCGCTTTCGTAGGTCACACTAATGCATTTAGCATGTGCAATAAGCCTATAAACCTCTAGGTTATCCCTAGAGGAGGAGTTGTAGTCTCCATAGGGTTTTCAGTGAATTACACCCTCAAAATCTATAAAGAAAAGTAATAAATCTTTAGTATTTTTGAAAATGCATTTTGAAAAAAAAGAGAAAATATTTGAAGTGTTTTACAAGAATAAAGCAACTTGTAAGTTATAAGAGCATCGAACTATTCATCCCTAAACTCAGTTTTTATTTGAATAAATCAAGCTTAGGAATAAAATTTTATTCTCATCTAGTCTATTAATTTACCTAAATTTTATGCATCTTATGACCGTGAATATTTAAGGGTTCTTCAACTATAACTCTTATACCTTATTTATATATATATTGGTGATAATATTCCTTAGCTCTCTTAGTCTTTCTAATTTGCCCATGTACGAGCCTTAATCAGTGACTCAAACCGGACGGTTTTAGGGCACCGGGTGAGAAAACGCCCTAAGGACTTAGGACTCGGGTAAACAAGGCCACAAAACTAAGATTTATTTGGTGATATGAACTACTTTTAGGTGTGAATAATTATAATTTATGAGGCACAAAAATTCAGCTTAATCAGAGGATTCTTATTTTTTTTCTCTTTTTATTTTATTTTCTTTTTTCTTTTTTTATAAGGCATAAGAATATTTGTTTATGAACCCTAAGTGTGTAAGTGTATATGCATATTTCATTAAGATAAAAATCAAGACTAAATTACTTTTTCAATTTTTTCTTCCTATCCCTAGAAATTAAGCAAATATTCTTATTTCAACCAAGTATAAGAAATCCTAATTATGATTCTCCTATCCCTTAAAATTAATTTAATTTCTTGAAAAAAAAGTCAAAGTATTATTTTTCTTTTCAAAAAGTTTTTTATTTTTTTATTATTATTTTTTATTTTTTAGAAGACCTAAAATAAAACCTATGTTAGAATCCTCCCCTACACCTAAACCTGACATTTTCCTTAATGTTAAAATGTATACTCATATGCTAGCATTCAAAATGAACAAGGTGAGGAGTAGATAGTACCGTGTAAGCTGCAATATGCATATAAGGTAGGGGTAAGAGTAAATAAAGAGATGAAGGCACACCCTCAAATCTGAATAAAAACATCTCCTATAGAAAAGAAATAGAAACTCCAGAAAGAAATAAATAAATAAACTTTCTATAGAAAAATAACATCTCTGGGTTGCCTCCCAGCAGCGCTAAGTTTAACATCTTCAGCCAGACACAATCACATGTCACTCAACCTCTATGTATGGCCTTCTGATGTTGGACTAGAAAATTAAACAGTTTTCTTGCGTGGTCCTTGAAGCGGGACAATGGTGCATTCGAGAATGTTGAAATATGTGTCTAAGATTTTTCAATTTCAGTGTAAAATTTTTTGAGTAATTTGGCATAGGCAGGCAATTGTTTAATCACATTTATGAGTGGAATGTCAATTTTGACAGGGTTGATATCTTCTAGCACTTCATCCATCCTAGTCTTACTCTCATCCAAATGGAAGGGCTGATCTAGACATTTAAAGAAGTATTCACGGGGTATATTAGATGCCTCAATGGTCGTCTTAATTTGTGATCTCATTAAAAATTCATAAGGAGAAACCAATTCTTTCTGGTTTTGCTCCCTAACAGTAGACTTTAAAAGTGTGTCAATTTTAAAATTGTCTACTTGACCTTGATTCTTTTTGTCTGTTTTATTGACCTTAACCCAATTTTCAAAAGATTAATTATTAGATGGCTCATTAAAGGAGAAGATACCAAATCAAATTTTCTTTTTTCAAACGAAACTTTAGACTTGAGCTCCTCAACACATGTCTTTTCAAAATACTCATCCTTAAACAATTCGTCAAGAAACATAGGCTCATCATACACCCATATATCCTCAACATTATGATCAACATGTTCAAAAAAGATTGTGTGTATTACCAAATCATCCTTAACCAATTCATCTAGGCATTGTTGGGTATATCCGATGAGACAAAGATTTGAAGTCCTAGGTATGCTAGTGAAGTGGAATGATATGATGGAGAAACAGACTGTTAGAAAGATTAAGGAGCTCCAAATTGGTAATATTTTGTGAAGAAAAGACTTTGTAATGCTATAGATGCACATGCTTTAAATAAAAAAACTGTCCATATTTTGTGAAAACTTGCTTTTAAAATATAAACTTTTGAAAAGTAAGAGTTTTGAATTAAAAGAAGAAAATAAAAATTTATTTTCCAAACTTGACATGGTTTTGCAAAAGAGAGTTAAGATTTCAAGTAAAAGAGATTTCTTGAAAACTCAACTTGACCTTACTTTGAATGAAAATGAATTCTTGAAAAACAAAAATGATTTTGGTCATGTTTTGAAGAAAAATGAGGTTTTGTCTTCAAAACTTAATTTTGTTTTAAAAAAAGATTTTTTACAATACAAAATAGTTTAATTTCTAAAGAATTGGAATCTATTTCTTTAGAAAAGTTTTCCTTGAAAAATAATTTAGATTCACATGTTTGCCATACTACTATAGCTTAATCTTCTTATGTTTCTATTGCATGCACCACATCTTCTTCTACTATTGAAAATAATTTATGTATGTTGAAGAAAATTATAGATTGTTTGGGTTCCACTTTGAGCTAATGTGCTATGGATCACAAAAGATTGGAATCCATGTTTCACAAGAAACATGCTCCACCTATGCATGCACACGTATCACGGCATACACATGCTTCTCATGCTCACACACATGACACCATGCATGCTCATGTATACACTTGTACACATTGTGAACGTACGGGCCAGTTTGCAAAATTTTATTATAATAGAATACATAATTCAAATTTTGCAAATAAATTTATTTGGGTTAGGAAAGATGCTGACCCCCATGGACCCAAAAAGATATGGGTACCAAAATCTATCTCAATTTTATTTGTTGTAGGTGTGGGCTCTCACAAGACGTGAGAGTAGTGGTGCCTTGATGGTGGATACGTTTCGAACTCAAAGATCATATCAATGAATGCATCACTTTCAAGGGATATTTAGGTGAAAAATCATCATGGTTTGGAGACCTAGAGACGAGTTCTATTAGTTTTGGTAACTATATCTACTCCTTATTTTGTTTATTTATTAATATTGATATTTTAGCTTTATTGGTTTTCATGCTCATTTTGTTTAAATGCAATGCCTATCAAATTTGTGATATATAGATAGTCTTTGAGATACATCCATGTTCATATAGTTTCATATTTTTATGTTCTCACTTTAGTTTAACTAATATGTATATCCTAATTCTAATATCCTAGTTCTAATAGCACGTGCATTTAGCATAATGATCATGTCCGTTTATGTTTTATGCTTCATGTTTTGATTACTTGTTTAGATGTAGCTTTCATTAAAACTTATGTTTATACTTATACAATTAATGAGCCATACTTGATTATTATGTATTTGTATTTTATTATTCATTTGTACTCATTAGATGTACATGTTACATGTATAACCTAGTTTTGATGATTCTTATATTTACACTTATTTTTCCTATTTTTGTACATGCTTTATGTTTTTACCTCATGTATATGATAATTTTATCTAAAACTAATAGAGATACATGTCTATCCTAGAATCAGTTGCTTTCATGTAATATTCTTTTCTGGACTGAAATTATGTTTGGGATATATATGTATACTTTTAGTTTCGACAAAGCATACATATACCTTGAAGCTTGTTTAGTTTTTTAAGTTTTAATGATTCCTTATTTTTTGATAAAAGAAATTTCATATAAGCTTCAATGCCTTATTTTCATGATTTTATTGATTACATAATTTTTGTACATTCTATATATCTTTTGTTTACTCATGGTTTTGACTCATGAGCTTCTATGAGCTTTATCGATATTTGAGTGTCGATTCTCGTGTAGTTTTCATAAATTATGGAATATATATTTGTTTTATTTCTTGCTTGAAGAATTTCATACTAGTTTTCAAAATTATCATAAAACTAGGTTCATTATTCTTCAATTTGGTAGAGTTTTCAAATATGATAAAAGTATTTTCAAATCATATTTTTGAAAACCCTTACCAACCGAAGGGCGGTTGGATGGGCAACCATGCATTGTATACCCTTATTAAATATCTTTCAAATATGTGCATAATAGGTGGGAGGTATGAGTTACACATAATTTTAATGAAAATTTATTTTGTATACTCATATTTTCTATATGTATGCATCACATTTCAATTAATATTATATTGCTCTGATCATACATACATATAAATATATTCTTTTGTACTAAGATTAATAATGTTTATCTATACATTTTAGCACAAATTTGCTAAGCTTGGTTTAGACCTTAGTGTTAATTATTTTTTAATTGGTATCATATACAAGCTTATACATTATTTTTATTGGTATTTCATGAAGGGGGAGAAAAATTCTTATTTTATCTTTCAATTGATTTTATTTTGAATTGGTATTATTACTCCCACTCTTTATGATGAAAATATTTTGTTTTGATATATGCTAACATTTTCAATATTGGTATCAATAATTTTAAATTGGTATTATTCTTAATTTGGTATCGTTATTGCAAAATGGTTTTAGTATTTACTTAAAAATTTGATTTTACTTTCAATTGGTATCATGTCTTTCTATTGATATCAATTGGTAAAAAGATTATTTTCAATTAATAAAATGATGATTGCACTTTCAATTGATTATTTTTATTGGTATCAAAATGTTTATTGGTATTATTTGTTTGTCTTCACCCCTTTGTTGATGAGTGACAAAAAGGGGAGAAGGGTCTAGATTTATATATGCATGTTTGATTCATTGTTTATGCATTATGTGTGTGTGTGTGTGTGTATATATATGTTTTTATTGGTATATTGAGCGCATATATTTATTGTTTTATTACTATGCATAAATTAAGGGGGAGCTTCTATAAAGCTTAATCTTAATCTATGCATATATAATCTCATAAGTTTTATCATCATCAAAATGGGGGAGATTGTTGGCCCAGAGACCCTTCACCTTAGTTTTTATGATAACTAACTTATGAAGGTTAGTTTGCTAATGATCTTATATTTAATAAGTTTCAGATATTGATCAAGATCTTAGTAGAGATTTCACTTCAATAAAAAAATTCACAGTCAAAGTGTTAAAGCAAATAAGTGTTGATTCAAGAGCTCACATTAAACGATCGCATCTAGCTCCTTTGGATCAAGCTTGGAGATGAGATCGATAAGAAGACTTCCGTTTGTTTTGTTTTGTTTTTGTCTAGATCTTGTGTAAGATTGATTTGCTTTCATATGCTCAAGTTTACACACACACAAGTTCAATAGTTTTGGTTTTAGTTTAACCGTTTAGATTTTCAAATACACACACAAAAGATAAATAGTTTTTGGTTTCGATATAACCGATTTTGGATTTTTAAGAATAAATATATAGTTTTCATGAATAGATAGAATCAAAAGGAGTTTTACATGTTTAAATATATATTGAATTTCATCCATATACATTATTGTTTCATATTATAGAAAAACTTAATTTGATGATTCTAGTTCATGTGCTTCAAGTTTTGTTTTATCAAAACTCAGTTTTGGAATTAATGTCAAAAACATAGATATATCTTCTATATGAGTATTAAATTCTATCTAATCACACTTTGCTTCAAATGAGTTTCAATATTTTATTTTTGTATTTAGAAAATTTTTTGAGAAATAGTTTTTCATTTTGAAGTCTTCTCAAAAACTCTTGAAGACAAAAATAAAACGAGTTTTTGAAAATACAGTTTTTGGTTTCAAGCTTAATTTCTATGCCTCAAAAATAGTTCAAATAGTTTGTAAGATGGTTAATCTTTGATCAAATATATTTGTATTTTAAGTGCTTACATGAACGTATTTTTGTGGATTTTATGTGATTTTATGAGATTTTATAGGTATTTAAAAGCCAACATTTCAAACCCTATAACCCTGATTTTTGGACAGCTAACGGTCGAACAATCGGTCGACCGAAGACTGATGGTCGACCGACAAGTCAACCGACGTGCACAGAGGTGCAAAGGTTTTAGCAGTCGACCAGGCGGTCGACTGTTCCAGAGAGTCTGATCTTTGGAAATGGCCCAGGTCGACTGACCAAAGAGACCAGCTCTCTGGTTCTGGCCTCGATCGACCGGGAGGTCGTCCGACAGGCAGTTTGCCTTAGGGTAGTCGACCGGCAGGTCGACCGACAATCCCAACAGTCAGAAATCTGACCGACGGCCGATCGCGACCGGCAGGCCATTCTGGGCCTGTTCTAGACCCCAACGGCTATATTTGTGAATCTTACAAATATGGGTTCCCTTGGCCTGTTTCTTCTAAATTTTTAAGAGCAATTTTTTCGCCTTCTCAAGTGTTTTTAACAAAATTTTCAAAAGAAGTTTTAGTGCCAAAACTCTTATCGTTTATTTGTTTCAAAGTTCTTGGAAAATCAAAAGAAAATAAGCTTTGGGATTCTTATTGTTGTCCAAAATTTCTATATCTTATTTAGAATTTTTCTCAAGTGTTTTCTTTATTGTTTCTTTTCCAAAGCACTTTGTTATCTCACATAATTTAGATATCATTTCAAATCTATCTTTAGGATCTTTGTATTGTGAGAAAAATTGTTTGTGATCTTTTGAGATCACCATGAGAGTTTGTGATCATTGAATCACCAAGATTGTAACTTTTTTTTGCTTTGGCTTTATGCCTTCCCTCTTGTGTAGAGTAGTATGTGTTGAGAGAGAGGAGTTGTGTACTCCCAGCGTTGAGTTGTAATTTCTCAGTGGAGGTCCCTTTGTGGAAGGTCATGTGTGGACATAGTAGAAATCCTTCTGCGTGAAGGCCGAGACGTAGAGCATTGGCTCAAACCTCAAAACATATCCTTGTTTTTGCGTTTGGATCTTTTCTCTCAGCTCTCTCTTTATATCTCGCATTAATTTATATTGTTCATATCACATGCTTAATATTGTTTGTGTGCTTACACTTGTGTTCAATCAAGAGAGGTTCTAATAGCACCACAACTCTTAGTTTAGAGAAATCTCGAGGAGCAGTTTCAGAGCCTTTCACGGGGAATTCGGACTCACTCTTCATTACACATAGTGTGTTAGCAATTAAGTTTTAAATTTCGCATCATTTGTCCTAAATTAGCTTGTACACATATTCACCCTCCCTTTAGGTGTACCTACAATTGGTATCAGAGCCAGCGCTCCTGATATTCGGTTTAAACCACCTAGGAGTATGATCCTGGGATTGCTAATCTTGATTGTTTTGCATATATATAATTTATATATTCATGAATTTTCTTGCCCCTCCCATGTATGATGTTTTCAACATCGATATGTGAAAATTTAAGATGAGTGCATATCTTAAAGCCTTAGGATTGCATGTTTATCTTGCCATTACCAAGAAATCCTATCTTGGTTATGACAAGCATATAGAGGCAAATACACAAGCATTGCATGCACTTGGCACACACTTAGCAAAGAACATCTTTCTATTATTTCTCATTGTAATTTCGCTTTTGCAGCGTGGAATACATTGACCTCTCCCAAGTAACAAACAACAAACAATGTTGAGAAGGATCTCGTGGAGATGAGTCCGATCAAACTTGCTTCATGGTCTATGGGAATGACTTCCTTGAGGTAATTTCGGACACTCAACTAGATGATAACGCTAGTTCTTCATGTGATGATAATGCTATAGATGTGCATGCTTTAAATGAAGAACTATCCACATTTTGTGAAAACTTGCTTTCAAAATATAAACTTTTGAAAAGTAAGAGTTTTGAATTAAAAATAAAAATAAAAAATTATTTTCTAAATTTGACATGGTTTTGCAAGAGAGAGTTAAGATTTTAAGTGAAAGAGATTCCTTGAAAACCCAACTTTATCTTGCTTTGAATGAAAATGAATTCTTGAAAAACAAAAATGATTTTGATCATGTTTTGAAGAAAATGCGGTTTTTTCTTCAAAACTTGGTTTTATTTTAAAAGAAAATGATTCTTTAAAAAACAAAATAGTTTTAATTTCTAAAGAATTGGAATCTATTTCTTTAGAAAAGATTTTCTTGAAAAATAATTTAGATTCACATGTTGCCATACTACTATAGCTTCATCTTCTTGTGTCTCTATTGCATGCACCACATCTTCTTCTATTAAAGAAAATGATTTATGTATATTGAAGAAAAGTGTAGATTATTGGGTTTCACTTTCAGCCGATATGATATGGATCACAAAAAATTGGAATCCATGTTTCGCAAGAAACATGCTCCACCTCTGCATGTATACGTATCACGGCATACACATGCTTCTCATGCTCACACATATGACACCATGCATGCTCATTTGTACACTTGTACACATTGTGGATGTACGGGCCACCTTGCAAAATTGTTATGATAGAATATATAATTCAAATTTTGCATATAAATTTGTTCGGGTTAGAAAAGATGGTAAGCCTCATGGACCCAAAAAGATATGGGTACTAAAATTCACCTCTATTTCATTTGTTGTAGGTGTGGGCTCTCACAAGACTGAGAGTAGTGATGGCTTGATGGTGGATGCGTTTCGAACTCAAAGATCAATCTATGAATGCATCACTTTCAAGGAATATTTAGGTGAGAAAACCACTATAGTTTGGAGACCTAGAGACGAGTTCTATTAGTTTTGGTAACTATCTCTAACTTGTTATTTTGTTTATGCATTAATAATGATATTTTAGCATTATTGTTTTTCATGCTCATTATGTTTAAATGCAGTGCCTATCAAACTTGTAATATATACAGATAGTCTTTGAGATACACCCATGTTCATATGGTTTCATATTTTTGTGTTCTCACTTTAGTTTAACTAATATTTGTATCCTAGTTCTAATAGTACGTGCATTTAGCCTAATGATCATGTTCATTTTTGTTTTGTGCTTCATGTTTTGATTACTTGTTTAGATGTAGTTTTCATTAAAACTTTTGTTTATACCTGTACAATTAGTGAGCCACACTTAATTATTATGTGATTGTGCTTCATTGATCATATACTCATTAGATGTACATGTTACATGTATAACCTAATTTTGATGATTCTTACATTTACGCTTTTTTTCCTATTTTTGTACATGTTTTATGTTTTTGCTTCATGTATTTTATCTAAAACTAATAGAGATACATGTCTATCTTAGAGTCACTTACCTTCATGTAATATTCTTTTGTAGACTCAATTTATGTTTGGGATATGTATGTATACTTTTAGTTTTGACAAAAAATACATATACCTTGAAGCTTGTTTAGTTTTTGAAGTTTTGCTGATTCCTTGTTTTTTGATAAAAGAAATTTCATATGAGCTTCAATGTCTTTATTTTATAATTTTGTTGATTAAATAATTTTTGTACACTTTATATATCTTTTGTTTACTCATGATTTTGACTCATGAGCTTCTATGAGCTTTATCGATTTTTGAGTGTCGATTCTCATGTAGTTTTCATAAATTATGGAATATATATTTGTTTTATTTCTTACTTGAAGTATTTAGTATTAGTTTTCAAAATTATCATAAAACTAGTTTCGTTATTCTTTAATTTGATAGAATTTTCAAATATGATAAAAGTATTTTCAAATCATATTTTTAAAAACTCTTGCCAACTAAAGGGCGGTTGGATGAGCGACCATGTCTTGTATACCCATATTGAATATCTTTCAAATATGTGCATAATATGGTGGTAGGTATGAGTTATACATGATTTTAATAAAAATTCATTTTGTATACTCATGTTTTCTATATGTATGCATCACATTTCAATTAATATTATATTGCTCTGATCATACATACATATAAATATTTTTTTTTGTACTAAGATTAACAATGTTTATCTATACATTTTAGCACAAATTATTTCTCACTAAGCTTGATTTAGTTCTTAATATCAATTATTTTTCAATTGATATCATATACAAGTTTATGCATTATTTTTATTGGTATTTCATAAAGGGGGAGAAAAATTCTTATTTTATCTTTCAGTTGATTTTATTTTGAATTGGTATTATTACTCCCACTCTTTATGATGAAAAATATTTTGTTTTGGTATATGCTAACATTTTCAATATTAGTATCAATAATTTTAAATTGGTATTATTCTTAATTTAGTATCGTTATTGCAAAATTATTTTAGTATTTACCTAAAAATTTGATTTTTACTTTCAATTGGTATCATGTCTTTCTATTGACATCAATTGGTAGAAAGATTATTTTTAATTGATAAAAAGATAGTTTCACTTCTAATTGGTTTCTTTTATTATTATTTTTATTGGTATCAAAATGTTTATTGGTATTGTTTGTTTGTCTTTACCCCTTTGTTGATGAGTAACAAAAAGGGGAGAAGGATTTAGATTTATATATGCATGTTTGATTTATTGTTTTCGCATGTGTGTGTGTGTGTGTATGTGTGTGTGTTTATTGGTATATTGAGCTATATTGCATATCTTTATTATTTTATTGCAATGCATAAGTTTAGGGGGAGCTTCTATGAAACTTATTCTTAATCTATGCATATTTAATCTCATAAGATTTGTTATCATCAAAAAGGGGGAGATTGTTTGCTCAGAGGCTCTTCACCTTAGTTTTTATGATGACTAACTTGAAGGTTAGTTTGCTAATGATCTTGTATTTAATAAGTTTCAGATATTGATCAAGATCTCAGTAGAGATTTGACTTCAACAAGAGATTCACAGTCAAAGTGTTTAAGCAGACAAGTGTTGATTCAAGAGTTCATATTGCAACGATCGCATCTAGCTCCTTTAGATCAAGTTTGGAGATAGAGATCGACAAGAAGACTTCAGTTTGTTTAGTTTTATTTTTATTTAGATCTTGAGTTAGATTGATTAGTTTTGATATGCTCAAGTTCACACACAAAAGTTCAATAGTTTTGGTTTCAATTTAACCGTTTGGAGTTTCAAGTATACATGCACACAAGATAAATAGTTTTTAGTTTCGGTTTAACCGGTTTTGGATTTTTAAGAATATATATATAGTTTTCATGAATATATAGAATCAAAAAAGACTTTTACATGTTTACATGTGTATTGGATTTCATCCATATGCATTACTATTTCATATTGTAGAAAAACTTATTTTGATGATTCTAATTCATGTGCTTCAAGCTTTATTTTATCAAAACTCAGTTTTAGATTTAATGTCAAAAATACAGATATATCTTCTATATGTGTATTGGATTCTATCACACTGTGCTTCAAATGAGTTTCAATATCCTGTTTTTGTATTTGAACAAGTTTTTTAGAAAGAGCTGTTTATTTTGAAGACTTCTCAAAAACTCTTGAAGACAAAAATAAAACTAGTTTTTGGTTTTAAGCTTAATATTTATGCCTCAAAATAGTTGAAATAGCTTGTAATATGGGTTGATCTTTGATCAAACATATTTGTATTTCAAATGCTTATATGAGCTTATTTTTGTAGATTTTATGTGATTTTATGAGATTTTATAGGTATTTAAAAGCCAACATTTCAAATCCTATAACCCTGGTTTTGGGCTGCTAACGGTCGACCGGCCGGCCGGTCGAAGCCTGGATTGGTTGATCGATCGGTCGACTGATGTGCACAGAAGTGCACAGGCTTTAGCGATCGACCAGGCGGTCGACCATTCCATAGAGTCTACTATCTGAAAGTGGCCCCAACCGAGAGACCAGCTCTCTTGTTCTGGCCTCTGTCGACTGGGCGGTCGACCGATAGGCAGTTTGCCTTGGGACGGCTAACCAACCAGTCGACCGACAACCCCAACGGCTAGAAATCTGACTATTGGCCGGTCGACAGGCAATTCTGGGCCTGTTCTAAACCCCAACGGCTATATTTTAGAAATCTTATAAATATGGGCTCGCTTGGCTTGTTTTTTCTAAAATTTTAAGAGCAATTTTTCCCACCTCAAGTGTTTTTAACAAAGTTTTCAAAAGAAGTTTTAGTGCCAAAACTCTTATCTTTATTTGTTTCAAAGTTTTTAAAAAATTAAAAAAAACAAGTTTTGAGATTCTAGTTCTTGTCCAAAATATCTATATATTATCTAAAGTTTTTCCTAAGTATTTTCTTTGTTATTTCTTTTTCAAAACACTTTGTTATCTCACATGCTTGAGCTATCATCTCAAATATATCTTTAGGATCCTTGTATTGTGAGAAAAATTGTTTGTGATCTTTTGATATCACCAAGAGAGTTTGTGATCATTGAATCACCAAGATTGTAACATTTTTTTGCTTTGGCTTTGTGCTTTCTCTCTTATGTAGAGGTATTTGTGTTGAGAGAGAGGAGTTGTGTACAACCATGTTGAGCTGTAGTTCCTCAGTGGAGGTCCCTTTGTGAAAGGTCCTGTGTGGACATAGTGAAAATTCTTCTGTGTGAAGGTGGGGACGTAGAGCAGTGGCTCGAACCTCGAAACATGTCCTTGTGTTTGCGTTTGGATCTTTTCTCTCAACTCTCTCTCTTTATATCTTGCATTGCTTTACATTATTCATATTCATAAGCTTGATATTGTTTGTGTGCCCACACTTGTGTTCAACTAAGAGAGCTTCTAATAGCACCTCAACTCTTAATTTAGAGAAATCTCGAAAAGTAATTTCAGAGCCCTTCACAAAAAATTCGGACTCACTCTTGATTACACATAGTGTGTTAGCAATTAAATTTTAAATTTAACATCATTTGTCTTAAATTAGCTTGTACACCTATTCACCCCCTCTAGGTGTACCTACAACAATTTGGTCAGAACACTAGTATTGGTACTCACTTCACAAATGGAATACATGGGTTGGTTAAGAAAATCAACTGCTTCTTGCTAAAAAAAGGGCCGGTGTGTGTTGTCTAATGCACGATTAGACAAATTATTTTGGGCTGACGCGATTGTATATACTAGCCATCCCATAAATGGACTGTTATCGACTGCGATAGGAGGCAAAACTCTGTTGGATATTTGGTCAGGTAGAGCTACTCAAGATTATAATTTGTTGTGGGTATTTGAAAGTCCGGCCTACTTTAGTGCTAAAGATAATAAGGTAAATCCGTCAGTAAAAAAGTTTGTGTTTTTTAGGATCAAGAGAATATGAAAGGCTACAAGTTATGGGACCCCAAAAATAAGAAGATTGTGTTGAGTAACCATGTCACGTTTGATGAGACTTCATTATTGAAGTCTACCATCTCTCAGCAGGTAGAGAGATTGAAGACCAAAAATATATCACAGCGGGTGGAGGTTGATGCTACTCCGCCACCTCCAGTTGGTTCGGTATCAGTAAAGACTTCACTGGACCGGGTGGAGATCATATAGCCAGTTTTGATACTGAACATGAGAATGTCAAATTATTTACAGCTATTAGAACCAAGATAAATCCACAAAAGTGGGTGAAGAAACATGAATCTCGAGTTGGTGAGCATGACAAGCTCGAATTCAAGACCGTTGTTCTCCATGATGGTATTGGTAAGGAGGTTATATGACTCAGCTAGTTCGATTCGCTGCTGAAGATTTAGTCATAGTTGCTTAAGCTCGATGGAGCTCATTTGGATGAACTACATATGGCTTAATCCCGTTGGGCATGGGTACGTAGGCAACCTCAATGGTGCAGCCAATTGGAGTCGATATGGTGTTATGATGTGTTTGGCTTAGATTTGAGAAATTTTCACCGAGGTGGATAATTATGGGGAGAGAGGGTAAAGTCTTGTTGATATGAGCTTTTTAAACTCTGTTGAAGGTTAGCCAAAAATCGATGCAATTAATGGTGTCAAATACGAGAGCGTATCAGTCGTATGAATGATGGATTGCACAGGAGGAACAGGACCTAGTCGACTAGGGCAATGGCCTAGTCAGCTAATGATACAAATAAAGAGCTGAAAATCTGTTTTACTACAGACTAGTCGACAAGTCTAAATTTCTAGTCGACTAAAGGGGTTATTAGTCGACTAGGGTATTTCCTAGTCGACTAATACAGCTGCAGCGGCCCAGTTTTCAAATCTGATTTTGAATTCGATTCTGATCTGAATAAAGTGTTTTTGGTTTTTTTCTTCATGGCTTCTTTTGTCGGCTCAAAGGCCCTTCACTCTAGTTTTGATGATGATTAACTCATGTAGTTATAGTTTACTAATAATCTTGTGATATTTAGTTTCAGATATTTGATCAAGATATTAGTAGGTGATTAACTTCAACAACGGAGTTTTTGGAGCTTTCACATGTTGATTCAAGAGCTCAAGCGTCAAGTACACATCTAGCACTCGGTTGGAGTCAAGCTCGGTGGATCATGTTTGGATCGAGTCGACTTGGAGACGGAGTTCTACAAGAAAACATCAGTTTGTTTAGTTTAAAATTTTGTTTAGATCATTGTAAAAATTAGATAGTGTTGATATGCTCAAGTTCACAATACACACACAAGTTTAAAGTTTCATGTGGTTGGTTTTTCGGTTCAACCGGTTTCGGTTTTCAAATATATGGTTTTCATGAATAGATAGAATCAAAATAAGTTTACAAGTTTTAGTGTATATTAGATTTGATTATATACATCTATCCTTCATATACTTAGAAAAACTTATTTTGAAAAGCCAATTCATGTGTTTGAAGTTTTGTATTTAACCAAGACTTATTTTTGTATTTAATGTCAAAAACATAGATATAAATTTTTATATGTATATAGGATTGTATCCATATACTATATACTTCAAAGTTGTTTCAATATCATGTTTTTGTATTCACATGTGTTTTGGAGAAAACGGTTTTCCATTTCAAAAATTCAAGTTTTGAAAAATACGGATTTTGGTTCAAGGCAAATTTTCAAGAACACAAAAATGATTCAAATAGTTTGTAATATGTGTTGAATTTTACTCATACATATTTGTATTTTAAAGATCTTATAAGAACTGATTTTGTGAAATTTATGTGATTTTATGGAATTTAATCAAAGGAAAAAAGACAAGTTTTCAGTCCCTAAATTGTTTGTACTGGCTGTCTGCCGGTCGACCGGACCGGTCGACCGAGGTAGAAGTCGGTCGACCGGTCCGGTCGGCCGACGTGCACAGAAAGTGCACGCCGCCCAGGCTGGGAGGCCGATCGACTGGGTCAGTCAACCGCCAGAGAGTTTCTGCTCTCTGAAAATAGCCTCGGTCGACCGGCAGAGAGCTCTGCTCTCTGTTCCTAGTTTCCGGTCGACCGGCCGGTCAACCGGTGGCTCAACGGTCATAAAAATGACCGTTGGCCGGTCGACCACCCGGTCGACCTGAAGGGCAGTTTTTTCCATTGTTAGACTGCCAACGGGCAAAATTTGTTGGGGCTATAAATACTCCCCATTTAAGCTGGTTTTGTACAATAATTTCAAGAGAAAAAATCATCATCTTCTTAAGTGTTTTAGCTACAAGTTTTAAAAGAGTTTTTGGGTTTAAAAATTAATCTTTATTTGTTTTTAAAGGGTTGGAAAATCAAGAAAAGGAGAAGTCTTTGGGATTGGTTTTTTATCTACATTTCTATAACTATTCTAGAAGTTTTCCCAAGAGTTTTTCTTTGTGTTTTTGATTTCAAAACTCTTTATTTTCTCACACTTGAGCCTATCTATCTATCCTATCTATTAGGATCTATTTTATGGAAAAATTAGTTCGTGGTTGTTGATACCACCAAGAGTTGTAAACCTTCCATACTTTGTGATATCCATCTAGTGAGAGGTGATTGTGTTGATATCCCTCTAGTGAGAGGTGATTGTGAAAGTGGTGATTGAGTATCCCTCTAGTGAGAGGTTGATTGTTGTTTGGTTAAGTGCCTATCCCTCAATTGTGAGGTTGATCTTTGCTTGGCTTTGTGCCTTACCTCTAAGTGTAGAGGTTGTATTTGTTGAGAGAGGAGTTGTGTACCCCCCAAGTTGTATTTGTCCAAATCCTCAGTGGAGGTTCCCTGTGGGGGAAGTCATATGTGGACGCTATAGTGGAAATCCTTCTGTGTGAAGGTGGGGACGTAGAGCTGGGTGCTCGAACCTCGTAACATATCTTTGTATTTGTGTTTGTTCCACTATCTCTAACTCTCTCTATTTACCTTACATTGATTCATATTGTCATATCATTCATATGATTGGTTTAATTGTGTGTCATACTTGTGTTCAACCAAGAGAGCTTTACATAGCACCTCAACTTTATTTAGAGGAATTTAGAGGAGACAGTCTAGAGCCCTTCACCAGGAATTCAGCTACACTCTTTGGTTACACTAAGTGTATTGCAATTAGTTTTTTGTTCCGCATTATTTGTCATTAGATTAGCCATAAACCTATTCACCCCCTTCTAAGTGTACTTTTAGTTGGTATCAGAGCCTATGCTCCTGATATTGGGCTTAACCACCTATGAGTGAGATCTTAGTTGCTAATCTAGTATTTGCATTTGCACACTTATTTGTTTACACACACCCATGGATTATCTTGTACCTCCCATGTTTGATGTTTCTAACATCAATATGTGGAAGGTTAGATTGAGTATGTACCTAAAAACCCTAGATTTGCATGTTTTCCTTGCCGCTTTCAAGAAATCCTATCTTGGTAATAGCAAGCATATAGAGGCCACTGCACAAGCCCTTGAGGCACTTAGGAGCACTCTTAACAAAGAATATTTGTATTTAGTTTCTCATTGTGATTCTGCCTTTGCAGTGTGGAACACCTTGACCTCTCCCGCGCTACAAACGCCAAACATTGTGAAGGAGGAATCTAGTGGAGGAGAATCCGAACAACAATACTACATAGTCCAAGGGAATAACTCCCTTGAGCTAAATTCGAAAACTCAACTGGATGATTGTGCTAGTTCTTCCGGCGATGATCATATTGATGTCAATGTATTAAATGAAGAACTATCTATTGTTAGTGAAAAATTATTAGAAAAATACCAACTCTTGAAAAAGAAAAGTTTTGCATTAAATAAAGAAAATGAGGATTTAATTTCAAAACTTGATGTGTCTTTGCAAGAGAAGGTTGAGATTTTTAATGAAAGGGACTCATTGAAATCCCAACTTAAACTTGCCCTAAATGAAAATAAAATTTTGAAAAATAAAAATGAATGTGATGAAGTCTTGAAGAAAAATGAAGTTCTATCTTCAAAACTTGTTTTTATTTTAAAAGAAAATGATTCTTTGAAAAACAAAATTATTTCTATTTCAAAGGAATTAGATTTAATTTCTAATAAAAATATTTTTTGAAAAATGATTTAGATACTCATGTTTGCCATGCTAGTGTAGCATCATTATCTAGCTTACCTATTCATGCTCCACTTTATCTTCAAGTACTAAAAATGATATTTTTATTTTGAAGAAAAGTGTTGATTGTTTGGGCTCCACTTTGAGCCAATGTGCCATGAACCACACACGATTGGAATCCATGTTTCGAAAGAAACAAGTTTCAAATTGTTGGTCCCGTGATGATGCCAAGTGTGGATCTAAAATACAATGTCAACACTCACACAAGGATATTAGTGTTAAAGAATTAAAGCGCTTGCAAATAAAGAAAATAAATCACAGAAAAGTTAAGCAAACGCAAACACGAGTGATTTATCCTGGTTCGGTCCTCGTGACCTACATCCAGTCCCCAAGCCACCCGCTTGAGATTTTCCTTTATCCTTTGACTTTGTACACCCAAAATCAACACCTTGTATCCCACTTGACAAATCCCCTTTGCCAAATGTATACAACTCTTCTTACAACCAAGAAGACCACAACACCTTGTACAACTTCTCTTCTACACCAAGAAGA
The DNA here is from genome assembly GCA_038442645.1 of Agave tequilana. Taxonomy (NCBI): domain Eukaryota; kingdom Viridiplantae; phylum Streptophyta; class Magnoliopsida; order Asparagales; family Asparagaceae; genus Agave; species Agave tequilana. The sequence continues at coordinate 195,495 of JAVJIF010032472.1, read as the reverse complement.
CGCTCTTGTACAATGCTTCCTTTGAGTGATTACAAACTTTCCTATAAGCCTAGATTCAGTATGTGATCGTGGACAAGGGCTATTATAGGTTGACTTTCAGAAATCTTCACTTTGGAGTAGGAATTTGGTGAAGAAACAGAAAGTGGGAACAGTTTTCAGAGAACTAGAATTTTTACAAGATTTTTGGTCAGAAAACTATAGATTTGAATTGATATGTTAAACCTAAGATAACAACCCTACTTATAGCTGAAATCTATAGTCAGTTAGGGTAGTTATTAGGACAAATTTGAATTTTGAAACGTTGGATAAAACACCAGAATACAATAACTGTACAACACCAGAATACAATAACTGTACAACAGTTACAAACGTCTATAAGTCGACTATGGGTTGGGGGTTAGTCGACTAGGGTAGGCAATTTAGACTGGGTTAGTCGACTAATCTTGGGTATAAGTCGACTACATAAGACCGAAATAGATATTCAAGTTTCTGGAAACTACAATTAGTCGACCAGCAGGAATTATAAGTCGACTATAACATGTATTAATCGACTAGTCTTTTTTATAAGTCGACTAATAATCCTATTAGTCTGCTAATAGGAAGAGTCAAGTCTGCTAATAGCAAGGGTCAAGCCTACTAATAGGAAGGGTCAAGTCTACTAATAGGTGGTTAAGTCTACTAATAGGAAGGGTCAAGTCTACTAATAGGAAGGGTCAAGTCTACTAATAGACTAATGATGTGTATGTGTATTCAAGGCTTTCAACATACTATTAAACATTACAATACACATCCATAGCAACTCTCTTTGGGAAGTCTTGATCATGTAGAACTCTTGAATAGACTTGTGCAAAAGAGCTCCATTAAAATGTGATTGTACACATATTTTGCATTCTTTTCATTACACTCCAACATTTATCATGTAATAAATCTGCTAATTTTCTTGTCTTAAATGTCTATTTTGCAGAAGATAATAACGAAGAGAAAGAGGATTAAACCAAATAAATACCAGTTAAAATCAGATTTAACTGGATCTATTTGGTTAGCTGAGATGATCCCAGATCTAGTTAGAACAAATCAAGGATTGGGGGAAATATTCAGCTGAAAATCAGAGCAAATCAGAAAGATAACACCAAATGAAAACCGATAAAATTCAGATTTGTATAAAACCATTTTGGTTAGCTAAAGATCAACGGATGGGATGAAGCAAGTTTGACTCAGATTCTAACTGGATACATTTTAGTATTTGAATCATAACTTTCACTACCGAATCCTAAATCTGATTATTCAAGATGATCCAGAAAGAAGATTTAAAGAGCTACAACTCTTATGTTAATCACTGTTTCAAATTCTATCATCCGTTAAGCAATATTCAGCAATCAACACTCCATCAAGCTGCAGAACAGAATTCTGGATAAATCTAGTTTGGAGATAAGGGGAAGATTGAAATTCAAAAATAGCCAACTCTTCCTATCTCCTCACACTCTCCCTTATCATTATTTTTTCCTATAAATACATGTATTCATTGAGAGATGAGGGGAGACCAGAGGGCTCAAAAGCTAGAAAAAGAAAGTTTTGAGCGTTGTAATGCGAGATTGGAGAGGTCAAGAGCTTTGTATTTGATGCTTATGGAATAAAATTCAGAATTCTTCTTCACGATCTTGCGGCTTCAGTCTAAGTTTTTCTTTAATTTTTTCTTTATTTTTTTGCTATTCTTTTCTTTCATATTTGATTCCATGAAGTCATCTCTTTTCTTTTATTAGCTTCTTTTGTTTCAGCATCGCTTGGAGGAGAGAGACAACAAAGCTACGATAAGAAATAAGTTCACTGGTTCATCTTCCTCTTCCCTTCGTACCAATCTTTTAATTTCTTTTTTTCTTATTTTGGGTATTCAAATCTTCGCGAAAAGGTTAGTATTTCTTTCTTCTTTTGCTTTCTTCATATCTTTATTTTTCTTTTTGCTTTCTTCTTCAAGATCTTTATTTATTTATTTATTTTAAAAAAACAAAATTCCAATCTCCATCCAAGGGATTTCTCAACTAGAATAAGATAAAAGTGAGATTTTTAATAACTAAAATTTCAAGAACAAGTCTCTGTGGATTCGATCCTATACTTGCCACTACACCTTTGCCAAAAAGATTTTAGTAAGTTTAGGTTTTATAACTTGTACGTGATTCAACAACAATGGAGTTTTTCATGAATTTCGAATCGCGAACAGTTTTTGGCGCCGTTGCCAGGGACTTTTGAAAATTTTTGGTTTTGAAAAATCAACATCTAATCTTTTTCTAGTTTAATATTAAAAATTTTAAAAAATTAAAAAAATTTATTAAAAAATTATCAAAAATTAAAAAAATTCAAAATTCTTTTTATTATTTTTCTTTTCATCCCTAAGATTTAATTTCAAATTTTCTTTTACAGGGATATTGCATGAACAAAAGAAGACTTGCACAACAAGAAGAAGCTTGCTTGCTTATGACATATTACTTTGCTAAAATAAAAATAAATAAAAACTTACTTGCTTCAGAGTCACCGGAAAGGTTAGTATTTTCTAACTCTATCCACGAATCTCTTGTCAGTGGGGTTTTGGAGGTGCTTATTGATTGAATTTTGTGCTGCATTAGTGCATACTTGCATAAAAAGATCTTAAGAGCTGTCCCCCCTCACATAAGGTCGGGATTTCATCACCCGTTCCTTGGCTCAAAAATCACAACTGCATATAAGTTTTTTTTTCCGAAGCTTGAACTAATTTAAAATAAATTAGAACTCAGCCACTAGGATTTCGAGCTCATTTAAGTGGAACTATTTTGGGAAGACTCCGGTGAACACTTTCAAGCTCGCGAAAGAGGGCTTTCTTATCTAGAAAGGGTGACTTAGCCATTGCGGCGGTGCCTGGCCTGGAAGAAGGACCGAGGAACTTTCCTGTCTAAGAAAGGGTGGCTGAATTTAGCAAGTGCCCGGCCTGGGGGGAGAGCTGAATCGCTTATTTGACGGGTTTAATCGGTAAACCCACTATCCTTCCAACCCAGTTAGGAGCTGTTTAACTAGGAAGAATTCTATTCTCTTAAGATTAGTGAAAAAAAACTGATTACCTTTAAATTAAATTCAAGATAAAAAAATATTTGATTGCAATTGATTGGTTGAGTAGTCTTGTGTGTAATCTTATCTAGGATTTAGAAAATCCTTCATCAGGGCAGTACCTTGGTTCATGCGAAAGTGGGTTCGTATTAAGGGTCGATTAGAATCCATTATTGTTTCTGACTCTACTGCAACAATGGGTGACACTAATGAAACCAAACAAATGACCTTAAAGGATTACATGTATCCTACAAGGTCCACCCAACCTTCCTGTATTACCTTGCCAGCCCTTACGGCAAATTTCGAGATTAAATCCGGGATGATACAGATGCTTCTAGTCTTTCAGGGATTGGCAAATGAGAACCCATATCAACACGTTAGGGAATTTGAGGATATTTGTGGGACCATGAAATATCATCAAATGATAGAAGAATCCCTAAAACTTAGGTTATTCCCATTTTCTCTAAAAGAAAGAGCCAAATCTTGGCTTCTTTCTCTCCAACCGGGTTCAATTTCTACTTGGGTAGGATTAGCCGAAGCCTTCTATAGGAAGTTCTATTCTAAGCAGAAAACTGCTACCAAACGTCAAGCCCTCAACACCTTCCATCAACTATAAGGGGAGACGTTCTTCACTTATTTTGAAAGATTTAAGGATCTTTTACTTGAGTGTCCCCATCACGGATTCGAAAAGATTCGTTTGATTCAAATTCTTTACGAAGGGTTAGACTGCTCGAATAAGACCATGATTGAATCCCTTTGCAATGGAACATTCACGAGCAAAACGGCCGATGATGCATGGCAATTCTTTGAAGAGGTAGCAGAAAATACTCTAGAATGGGAGCCTGTTAGTATTGATAATAAGCAACTTACCACCTCAACTGTCACTAACAAGGGTGGTATACATAAAGTCAACCCTAATTCTGAGAGTGATGCCAAATTGACATCAGTAGTACGAAGACTTGAAGCATTAGAATTGAGCAAGGGAGTACAATCTTCAACTCCCGAACCATCCAAGCCAGTGGTGTCTCCCATTTGTGTCCTTTGTGACAGCCAAGACCACTTGGTTGAACAATGCCCCGGGTCGCCAATTATCAAAGCGGAGCAAGTAAATGTACTCAATACATTTCGCAAGCCCAATCCCAACAACAACCCATTTAGTGAAACATACAATTCGGGATGGCGGAATCATCCCAACCTTTCATGGAAGTCTCCTCAAGGATAAGGATATGGTGGATCATCATCATTTCAAGGACCATCTTCTAATAATCAATTTCACAGGGGAAATCAATTCAATACAACACCATTTGTTCCTCCATATGTCCCTCCCAACAAAGAAAACCATCTTTAGAGGACACTCTCTAACAATTCATGTAGAGCCAACTAATAACTAATCAAACTCAAGCCCAAATGTGTCACAATCAGGATCAGACGATAGCCAGGCTCGAGGTTCAGATAGAACAGTTAGCTGCAACTGTTAGGGAGAGTGAGAAAGGACATTTTCCTAGTCAAACTGTGCCCAACCGAGAGGACAACCTGCTCCTCAAAATACTCCAACAGGCTAGTTTGAAATTAGTTCTGATTCAAACCGTCAAGTCCAATCCATCCACACTTTACGGTCAGGCAAGAGAGTGGACAACCAAGTCCAAGATCCACCAAACAATCCTAATATTGTAAAAGAAAAAGAAAAAAAGGAACCAAAGGAGTCAATAAAGAAAGATGATCAAGTTATTGTTGACAATCAAGATAAATCTTTCGTGCCCAAAGCCCCATTTCCTCAACGTCTTCAACAAACTAGGAAGAAAAATCACTGTGAGGGAATTTTGAAAGTTTTCAAAAACGTCCAAATCAATATTCCGTTCTTGGATGCCATTAATCAGATACCTTCATATGATAAATTTCTAAAAGACCTAACCACGGTCAAGAGGAAAAGTTCTATGCCTCGTGAAGCTGCATTTGCTACACAAGTATCATGTCTCATCCAGCAACCCATTGCACCCAAATATGAGGATCCAGGGAGTCCAACTATTTCTAATAGGATAGGAGATCAAGTTATGGATCGGTGTCTACTAGATTTAGGGGCAAGTGTAAACCTTTTACCCTATTCTGTGTACAAACAATTAGGTTTAGGGGAGTTACAACCCACTAACCTTACATTGCTTCTAGCAGATAGGTCAGTTAAGGTCCCCAAGGGAATTATTGAGGATGTTATTTTGAAAGTCGACGAATTCTATTTTCCTGCTGACTTTGTGGTCTTAGACACTGAACCAGTTAGAGATCCAAGCAATCACTCTCCTGTGATTTTAGGGAGACCATTCCTTGCTACTGCTGATGCTGTTATTAGATGTAGGAATGGAATCATGACCTTGTCATTTGGGAATATGACTGTTGAGCTAAACGTTTTCCATACTAGTTCCCAACCACATGTAATGGACGATCATGAAGAGATCAACATGATTGATGTGTCGGTCAATCACACCTTTGAGGAGTCTTGCTATGAAGACCCCTTGGAGAAATGCTTGGCCCATTTTGGAATGAATTTTAATATTGAGGAGTCTATAGCAGAGGTGAACGCATTGTTAGATTCTGTCCCCATCATGGACACCAATCTATGGAGACCTAAGGTTGAACTCTCACCACTGTCAACATCTATTCCTGTTCCATTAATCGTTGAGCCTCCCAAGTTGGAGCTCAAACCTTTACCTAATACATTGAAGTATGCCTTCCTAGGTAAGTCAGAAACCTTGCCTGTAATCATATCATCTCATTTAGATAAGGACCAAGAAGAAAAGTTGCTAGATGTTCTTGAGGAACATAAGGAAGCCATAGGATGAACCATAGCAGACATCAAGGGAATTAGCCCCTCTGTGGTAATGCACCAAATTCATCTTGAAGAGAATGCCAAGACCTCGAGAGAACCACAGAGGCGTTTAAACCCTGTTTTAAAAGAGGTGGTGAGAGCGGAGATAATAAAATTATTAGATGCGGGTATCATTTATCCTATCTCTGATAGTCAGTGGGTTAGTCTAATACAAGTTGTACCCAAAAAGTCCGGAGTCACAGTTGTTACTAATGAGAACAATGAGCTGGTTCCAACTCATGTTCAAACTGGTTGGCGAGTGTGCATAGACTATAGAAAACTCAACTTCATGACTAGGAAAGATCATTTTCCTCTACCTTTCATCGACCAAATGTTAGAACATATCGCCGGTCATGCATACTATTCCTTCCTCGATGGTTATTCAGGATATAACCAAATCCACATTGCTCGTGAGGACCACGAGAAAACGACATTCACATGTCCGTTAGGCACATTTGCATAGTGTCGCATGCCCTTTGGGCTATGCAATGCACCGGCTACTTTTTGGCGGTGTATATTGAGCATCTTTTCAGATATGGTTGAGCGATTTCTAGAGGTTTTCATGGATGACTTCTCTGTCTTTGGGTCTACTTTTGATGAGGGTTTATATCATCTATCATTGGTATTGATAAGATGCAAGGAGAAGAACCTAGTTCTTAATTGGGAAAAATGCTATTTCATGGTGAAATCTGGGATTGTCTTAGGACACATTGTTTCTGATAGAGGTATAGAGGTTGATAAAGCTAAGGTAGAGCTAATCACCAAATTACCACCTCCTAGAACTGTTCGGGAGGTGCGATCTTTCCTAGGCCATGCTGGATTTTACCGCCGCTTTATCAAAGTTTTTTCCAAAATCTCCAAACCTCTTTGTGATCTTCTAGCAAATGATGTTCCTTTTGAGTTCACCCCTTCTTATCTGGAAGCCTTTGAAAGGCTAAAGATCGAGTTAACCACGGCACCCATCATCCGACCACCTGATTGGAATCTCCCATTTGAGGTGATGTGTGACGCTTCCGACTATGTTGTAGGGGTTGTCCTAGGCCAACGAGTGGATAAACTTCCTCATGTCATTTGCTATGCCAGTAAGACTCTTAACGATACCCAACTGAATTATTTCACCACTGAAAAAGAGTTGTTGGCAGTCATTTTCGTTCTTGACAAATTCCGTCCATACCTTATAGGTTCTAAGGTCCGAATCTACACCGATCATGCAGCTTTAAAGTACCTTCTCACGAAAAAAGATGCTAAAGCCTATTTAATCTGTTGGATCTTACTCCTACAGGAATTCGACTTACAAATTCATGATAAAAAGGGAGCTGAGAATGTTGTAGCAGATCATTTGTCTAGGATTGTCGTCGAATCTGTATCCGACTCACTACCTGTCCTTGAGACATTTCCTGATGAGCAGTTAATGTCTGTCTCCTCTTCAATTGTTCCGTGGTATGCTGACATTGTGAATTATCTTGTCACGGAACAGATGCCCGATTCATGGACCAAGCAAGAACGATTGCGTTTCTTAGCTAAGATCAAATGGTTCTTCTGGGATGAACCATACTTGTTCAAGTACTGTCCCGATCAGATCATTCGACGCTGCATTCCTGACTCAGAATTTAGGAGCATCCTTTCATTTTGCCATGACTAAGCCTGTGGAGGTCATTATAGTGGGAAGAAAACTGCTGCAAAAATTTTGCAATGTGGTTTTTATTGGCCCACTCTATTTCGTGACGCTCATGTCTATTATCAATCATGTGATCGTTGTCAACGATTAGGAAAGATTGCGCGCCGGAATGAAATGTCGTTAAACCCGATCTTAGTTGTTGAAATCTTCGATGTTTGGGGCATTGACTTCATGGGTCCCTTTCCTATATCCCATGGATACCAATATATCCTTGTAGCAGTTGACTACGTCTCTAAATGGATAGAGGCGGTAGCATGTAAAACCAATGACCACAAAGTTGTGGTAAACTTCTTGAAAGAGAATGTATTCTCTCGTTTTGGCTTTCCTCGTGCAATCATCAGCAATAGTGGAAAATATTTCTGCAATCGTACATTTGAAGCCTTAATGAGAAAATATTGCATCAATCATAGAGTAGCCACCCTTTACCACCCACAGACTAGTGGCCAAGTAGAAGTTTCCAATCGAGCCATCAAGACCATTCTAGAGAAAACTGTGAACACCACTAGAAAAGATTGGTCTCTTCGCCTGACTGATGCCTTATGGGCATATAGAACTGCATTCAAAACTCCTATTGGAATGTCTCCATATAGGTTAGTTTATGGCAAGGCTTGCCATCTTCCTATCGAGTTAGAACATAAAGCATATTGGGCAATCAAACGCCTAAATTTTGATCTAGACAAGGCAGGAGAGTCTAGGAAACTTCAACTAGATGAGCTTGAAGAGATAAGGAATGATGCATATGACTGTTCAAAACGGAACAAGGATCGTATGTAGATTATGCATGATAGGATCATAACTCGGAAGGAATTTCAACCAGGGCAAAAAGTCTTACTATACAATTCCCGTCTACATCTCTTTCCGGGAAATCTGAAATCTCGTTGGACCGGTCCATACATTGTTCATAATGTACACTCACATGGTGCAATTGAGGTCCACAATACCACGGATGGTACCACTTTTCAAGTAAATGGCCATCGTTTAAAACCATACCGTAAGTATCTGAGCCCTGAAGTAGAGGAAATCCTTCTGGAAGATCCTGTTTATCAGGATTGATCTCTATCTATATTAGGGATCCATTTATGTATTATAGTTTTTGTATTTTTTCTCTTAACTAGACAATGATGAATGACATCCACTCGTCCTCATCAAGTACTACCTACCCTTCACATTCTTACATTTGTAGTATGTTATACATCATTCATACATTGAGGACAATGCATGAGATAAGTGTGGGGGAGGGTTAACATAGGTTTTCTTTTAGGTTTTCTAAAAAAAAGAAAAAATAATAATAATAATAAAGATTAAAAAAATAAAAATATATATAAAAAATTTCTTTGTTACAAAAAAAACTTTTTGAAAAGAAAAATAATACTTTGACTTATTTTTGTAAGAAATTAAGTTAATTTTAAGGAATAAGAGAACCATAATTAGGATTTCTTATACTTGGTTGAAATAAGAATATTTGTTTAATTTCTAGGGATAGGAAGAAAAAATTGAAAAAGTAATCCAGTCTTGATTTTTACCTTGATAAAATATGCATATTTTATATACTTACATACTTAGGGTTCAAAAACAAAGATTCTTATGCCTTCAAAAAAATAGAAAAGAAAAGAAAAGAAGAAAAAAATATATATTATATATAATAAGAATCCTCTGATTAAGCTGGATTTTTGTGCCTCATAAAGCATGATTATTCACGCCTAAAATTGGCTCATATCACCAAATAAATCCTTAGTTTTGTGGCCTTGTTTGCTTGAGTCCTAAGTCCTTGGGGTGTTTTCTCACCCGGTGCCCTAAAACCGTCTGGCTTGGGAGTCACCGACTAAGGCTCATTACATGGGCAAATTAGAAAGCCTAAGAAAGCTAAGGAATATTACACCCTTATATATACAAATAATACAAATAAGGCATAAGAGTTAGAGTTGAAGAACCCTTAGTCAAAATATTCACGGTCACAAGATGCATATGGCTTAAGGTAAAATAATAGACTAGATGAGAATACAATTTTATTCCTAACCTTAATTGATAACAAATATTTGAATAGAGGCTAAGTCTAGGGATGAATAATTCGATACTCTTATAACTTACAAGTTGCTTAATACTTGTAAAAACCCTTCAAATAGTTTCTCTTCTTTTCAAAATGTATTTTCAAAAATACTAACAAATTATTTCGCTTCTTTATGGATTTTGTGGGTGTAATCCACTGAAAACCCTCAGGAGACTACAACTCCTCCTCTAGGGGTAACCTAGAGGTTTAAAGGCTTGTTGCACATGCTAAGTGCAATCGCGTGACCTGCGAAAGTGGTCCAATAAAAATCTTAGTTTAGTTTTGTTTTGCTCGAGGACGAGCAAAAGATAGGTGTGGGGGTGTGATCGTACACATATTTTGCATTCTTTTCATTACACTACTACATTTATCGTGTAATAAATCTGCTAATTTTCTTGTCTTAAATATCTATTTTACAGAAGATAATAATGAAGAGAAAGAGGATTTGTAACGCCCCGATCCTAAGATACGGAGACGTTATGGCGACGCATATACGCGAGGAAAATGCCCCACGTATATACGCTAAGCCTAAAGTAACCTGAACAAGCTACAATCAGAACTATAATAATCATCGAATTACTGCAACAATACATATACATGATAACAGATGGAAAATGACAAGAATGTGGCAGCTGAAAGCGATAAAAGATAGAATCATGAAATAACAGGAATAGAATGATAGGCTAGATGTGATATACAAGAATCAAGGAATAGTAGCAGAAACAGAAAATGCAAAAAATACCAGAATCAAAGGAAGAGGACCCAAGCTCCTCGCAAAGCGTACCGCCTCATCAAACACCTGCACATTAGAAACAATCGTCCAATAGCTGGACGTGCAAACCCAGGGTCGTCAGAACGCGACCATGGTGAGTGTGTGTGTAAAGGGAAAAAAAAGCTCGTACAGAAGAACAATGTGCATAGATAATAGTAAGAACAACTACAGACTAAGTAACAAAATAAATAACTGAACAGTAACACATATGGTGACAACCTGAATACAGGTAGAAGACAACTGGCACAACTGTAAATATGCAATCAATGTCAAGGCGTGTAATCTATCACATGTCACTAGGTTGGCATCCAAGTCTGGTCATAAGTCTGGTCCTGGTTACAATCATGTGGTACTGGTTACAATCATGTATACAGTCATATGTCATAAGGCAAGGTAACAATTCAGGGCATGACACAATGTTTTCATTCAAATCATTCAATAACAATTAGTAGGGTTCTTTGTTATCTTTGTCCCTTTCCCACCGGCGTCCCACAACATCCGACAGTTCACCATGGAGCCCGCACATCCAGTAGAACTCATCCGAACTCCGATATGCGGGTATCATTGTTCGAATAGGGAAAGAGAACCAAATAACATGCATTCAAGGTGTTATCAACATACAAGTGCGTGTGGATGCTAATAGGCACTGAGAATGTAATATCACGCTAACACCAGGTGGCACAATCAGTAGATAGCCCTACAGATTCAAGAGGTGGCCCCCACAGATTCAAGAGGTGGCCCCCACCACGTGTGTGGTGTGGCACTTTGCTCCGTGTGGCACTTTGCTCTGAGGGGAATGGATTCTAGAGGTGGCCCCCACGGATTCAAGAGGTGGCCCCCACCACGTGTGTGGTGTGGCACTTTGTTCCGTGTGGCACTTAGTTCCATTCAGGATCCACCGGACGCTAGTACGATTGTGGGATACATCCTCGTCATCCCGACACCAGGCGGCAAACCGCCGGACGCCGGTTTGACTGTGCTATTAACAGGTCAACAGTGCATGGGACATGGATACAGGGGGGTACAGGAGTACTAGATGTCAAGTAATAGTGATACAGTCATATGCCAAGGTCCCGTGAAAGGTGTCTAGTGTACAGTCAGTTAGGTAATGCCATCAGTCACAATCAATACCTCATGCCATTTCAATTACTGGGATGCTACGGGACGGTAACAATATCAGTACAGTAATAATCAATCAGTAATCGTATACACGGTGAACAATATCAGTAACAGTAACAGTAACAGTAACCGTGTATACGATGAACAATAAAACTGTATACGGTGTTATAGTCAACCAAACATTTCCCGTAACTTCCAGTAATCTGAATACTAGGTTATCAGTCAGGTGCCAGGCATGACCAGTTAAGTTCAGTGCACCAATATCCAACTAAACTCTCACATGTGTTATCATCAAAAGATAATCAAATCTACTGATAACTGATAACTGCTATCTGGTAACTCCGAAGTACAGCATCACTGATATCAAATAGACTCACTATCATAATAAGTCATCTCTGATAACTGAAGTAATCCAGTCTCTAACATCATAACAAGTATACATCAACCTCTGAATGAATCATCATCAAGTCATCACCAATAAATGAATATCAAGTCTGGAAGGTACTCTACTTGAAATATATCATCTCATCTTAATGCAGATCGGGCTTAATCATAAAGAATGTAAATCCAATATCATCTATAACACAAGTTCAGTCCAACTCTGAATAAGTCCATGTACCAATCCAATCGTCATAATCTTTTAGTAAGGTAAGATCACATCCAATATGTCCTCGATCAACTTCAATATAGAATAGCTACTACTGATACTTAATATCAACGACATATCATCTAATGAATCTCAAATGCCAACAACGCCAATCTCATCTCAAACAAGTCAGACTCCAATATGAGGAATATAGATTCCGGATAACCTCCAACTCAAGATCAATCTAAGTCACAACTCAACTAATAGGGTCATATCTGATATGTCCTCAATACTCAACTAATAAAGTCACGTCCAACTACTGATCATCATTCAATGTAAATATCATAAGTCCAGATCAATCTAAGGCCATACAACCAACTCATATTCCAATAGTTACACGTCCGTCAATTATCAATACACATCAAGTATTCAGATACATTAATCACTGTTCCAACATATATCCATAACCCAGCTCAGCTCTCTCTCTCTAATAATTTAATCTGTTTCTCAAGTCTTCACAATCACCACTTCTATTAATGATCAATCATAATATCCCAACACTCGGTATCACCACATATTCATGCATGAGTTCTATCATGATATCTTGATACTAGGTACCATAACATATACATATATCTAAGGTCTATTCGATCAAGTCATTATAACCGACTCAATATCCCAATAGTTCCATAATCATCAAGTTCCATTACACATCTAGTAATCTGATTCAATAATTGTTGTTCCAACATATAACAATATCCAGTACTAATCCTCTCACTCAAACATATAACTCTGATTCCCAAATCCTCAGGAGTTCACATTTCTATTAAGGTCAAACATCAGTTCCCAATACTTGGCAACATATCATATACATGCATCTAAGTGCTATCATGATAAGTCAAGTCATTACCACCAATAGCTATCTCTAGGAATCATATACATCCATCTATTTCCATTAAATAACTCTTGGGTGAAGTCCACAATCCATAAGGTAACTATACCCAGTAGTCAGCCTGAGGTTAGTCGACTAGGGGTCAAATGCAAGTCGACTAGGGAAGGGTTAGTCGACTAACAAGTTAGGGTAAGTCGACTATAAAGGGTATTAGTCAACTAGGTAGGATGGCAAGTCGACTAATCATGGAAACAGAGAGTTACATACTTCCAGGAATTCCAATTAGTCGACTAGGGATAGGGATAAGTCGACTAATAGAGATTACAGAGGATATACAGAAAGCATAATTATTTCCTGGAAGGCAACCAAGTCGACTAGGGAGAAATATTAGTCGACTAGCAGAGTGATTAGTCGACTAATATCAAGTATTAGTCGACTAATACCTCTGCCAGGACAGATATCAGAGGCACATCAACGCCTGATCTCTCACACAATAAAACACATATATGCCCTCTCTTGCACACATCAAAGAATACAATTACTACTCTACTCTATGTACATGTACACATGGAAACATAATTAAATCGATGCACATAAATACGAGTAATCAAAAGGAGAAGGAGAATACACTCACATCGGGAAATCTGGTCGTTGCCGGGCGTGTCGCCGTTACGGTTGCTGTGGTGCTGTTCCTCGCTGTTGGACTGCGTGGGAGGGTGGCCAGGGTGCTGGAGAAGGCTTGGCAGCAAGCTGAAGATCTCGCGCTCGCCGGAGGGGTCTGGAACTGCTGCTCACTATCGTGTGCGCTGGATCTGGTTTGCCGTGTTGTTGCTCCCGTTCCTGGGCTGCTGGTCCAGGTCTGCTGGGGAACTCGGCTGCTCATCGAGGTGCTATTGGAGGAGCTACTGGCCTGGTCCTCACGCGAGAGGCTGGAGGTGGGTGATCCAGTGCACGACCTGCTGCTTGGTGTCGCGCTGCCAAAGAAACAGGCAGCCTGGGCTGCTGCCAAGGCGCCAGGGAGCAGGGCTCCGGCCTGGTGGTTGCGTCCTGGATCTGGGCACTGGTCTGGATCTGTTGGCGCGCCAGGCTGCTGGAGATCTGCCGCCCTGCTGCTGTGTGGTGGCGCTCGCTGCGTAGATCTGCTGGATCTGCAGTTGGTTGGGTGCTTGGCCTGTGGTGCAGATCTGATGGGCTGCTGTTGGCTGGATCTGCTGGATGGGGGGCGACCTGCTGCCAGGGGAGATGCGCACGGCCTGGTGGAGATCCGGTTGAGTAGGGGGCTGCCTTGCTCGGTCGTGCGGTCACCTGGGGGCGCGGCTGGATGAGTCTGGGCTCGGCCTGGTGCTGCACCAATGGAGAAGATGGGGCGACCTGGATCTGGGTCTGCTGGTGGTGTGGTCGGCTGCAAGGAGAGAGCAGCCATGGAGAGAGAAAGGTGCGGCCATCAAGAGAGGGGAGATGGTGATCTGGGGCCGTTGCCATGTGCGCGCTGGAAGGAGCTCCTGCGGCAAGGAGCAGAGAGGAGAAGGGAAGTGCGGCTGTGGGTATTGGGATTAGTTTAGAGATTAGGTTATGAAATCTAGGTTTAGGTTAAGATAGGTTTATATAGGATGAGTTGGGTTAATGGGTTTCGGGTTGGATTGGGTTACGGGTTGATCCAAATAGGTAAGTGGGTTTGGATTTAGAAAATAGAAACGGGTAATGGATTATGGAATCCAAATGGGTAAATAGGAAATAGGGTGAGAGGCTAAACAAGGAGAACATCACCACCACCATGGTTAGTATTAATACAAAAGCCAATATTAAAATAAATAGAGAATGTAATATTATCACTAATAATAATTAATAAACACCGACTATAAAAATAAAGATAACACTAATAGAAATAACAATAAATAATAATGGAAGAATAATTTGCCATTTACTATCTGAAAATAATTTGCATGTTCAACAATAATAATCACGAGAGGAATAAAGTAACTTGATTAATTAAAAATAATCGGTAAATCAAAATAAATACTTTAGAAAAATGAAAATACTGTAGTATAGGTTAGGGATATTACATTCTACCCACCTTAATAAAAATTTCGTTCTCGAAATTTCAATAAAGCGGGGAATGATAAAAATCAAATTAGGAAAAAGATGAAGCTTCCACTCCATTTCTCAATGCATCAAGACTTCACCACGCTTCCGCTGCGCGCTCTGATTTCTGGTACCGGCCTCGATAAGGAGTAACCAACTCAGGAGGCAAAATCAGGAAAATAGAATAAAAGAGGATATGAATCAAGATGGAACCCAGATTGCTCTAGAAGAAGAGATGCAATCAGAGATATCAAAAGATCGAAGAGATGGATTTTCAAAGGGAGGACGATCAATTCCAAATGGACTGAATATTATGATGGATAGTATATGTATATTGCAGTGTAATTATAGCTAGTTCAAGTTATCGGTAAGAATCAATTCGATTCATGTCAAAACCTGGCTTTGATACCACTCTGTAACGCCCCGATCCTAAGATACGGAGACGTTATGGCGATGCATATACGCGAGGAAAATACCCCACGTATATATGCTAAGCCTAAAGTAACATGAACAAGCTATAATTAGAACTATAATAATCATCGAATTACTGCAACAATACATATACATGATAACAGATGGAAAATGACAAGAATGTGGCAGCTGAAAGCGATAAAAGATAGAATCATGAAATAACAGGAATAGAATGATAGGCTAGATGTGATATACAAGAATCAAGGAATAGTAGCAAAAACAGAAAATGCAAAAAATACCAGAATCAAAGGAAGAGGACCCAAGCTCCTCGCAAAGCGTACCGCCTCATCAAACACCTGCACATTAGAAACAATCGTCCAATAGCTGGACGTGCAAACCCAGGGTCGTCAGAACGCGACCATGGTGAGTGTGTGTGTAAAGGGAAAAAAAAGCTCGTGCAGAAGAACAATGTGCATAGATAATAGTAAGAACAACTGCAGACTAAGTAACAAAATAAATAACTGAACAGTAACACATATGGTGACAACCTGAATACAGGTAGAAGACAACTGGCACAACTGTAAATATGCAATCAATGTCAAGGCGTGTAATCTATCACATGTCACTAGGTTGGCATCCAAGTCTGGTCATAAGTCTGGTCCTGGTTACAATCATGTGGTACTGGTTACAATCATGTATACAGTCATATGTCATAAGGCAAGGTAACAATTCAGGGCATGACACAATGTTTTCATTCAAATCATTCAATAACAATCAGTAGGCTTCTTTGTTATCTTTGTCCCTTTCCCAACGGCGTCCCACAACATCCGACAGTTCACCCTAGAGCCCGCACATCCAGTAGAACTCATCCGAACTCCGATATGCGGGTATCATTGTTCGAATAGGGAAAGAGAACCAAATAACATGCATTCAAGGTGTTATCAATATACAAGTACGTGTGGATGCTAATAGGCACTGAGAATGTAATATCACGCTAACACCAGGTGGCACAATCAGTAGATAGCCCTACAGATTCAAGAGGTGGCCCCCACAAATTCAAGAGGTGGCCCCCACCACGTGTGTGGTGTGGTACTTTGCTCCATGTGGCACTTTGTTCTGAGGGGAATGGATTCTAGAGGTGGCCCCCACGGATTCAAGAGGTGGCCCCCACCACGTGTGTGGTGTGGCACTTTGTTCCGTGTGGCACTTAGTTCCATTCAGGATCTACCGGACGCTAGTACGATTGTGGGATACATCCTCGTCATCCCGACACCAGGCGGCAAACCGCCGGACGCCGGTTTGACTGTGCTATTAACAGGTCAACAGTGCATGGGACATGGATACAGGGGGGTACAGGAGTACTAGATGTCAAGTAATAGTGATACAGTCATATGCCAAGGTCCCGTGAAAGGTGTCTAGTGTACAGTCAGTTAGGTAATGCCATCAGTCACAATCAATACCTCATGCCATTTCAATTACTGGGATGCTACGGGACGGTAACAATATCAGTACAGTAATAATCAATCAGTAATCGTATACACGGTGAACAATATCAGTAACAGTAACAGTAACAGTAACCGTGTATACGATGAACAATAAAACTGTATACGGTGTTACAGTCAACCAAACATTTCCCGTAACTTCCAGTAATCTGAATACTAGGTTATCAGTCAGGTGCCAGGCATGACCAGTTAAGTTCAGTGCACCAATATCCAACTAAACTCTCACCTGTGTTATCATCAAAAGATAATCAAATCTACTGATAACTGATAACTGATATCTGGTAACTCCGAAGTACAGCATCACTGATATCAAATAGACTCACTATCATAATAAGTCATCTCTGATAACTGAAGTAATCCAGTCTCTAACATCATAACAAGTATACATCAACCTCTGAATGAATCATCATCAAGTCATCACCAATAAATGAATATCAAGTCTGGAAGGTACTCTACTTGAAATATATCATCTCATCTTAATGCAGATCGGGCTTAATCATAAAGAATGTAAATCCAATATCATCTATAACACAAGTTCAGTCCAACTCAGAATAAGTCCATGTACCAATCCAATCGTCATAATCTTTTAGTAAGGTAAGATCACATCCAATATGTCCTCGATCAACTTCAATATAGAATAGCTACTACTGATACTTAATATCAACGACATATCATCTAATGAATCTCAAATGCCAACAACGCCAATCTCATCTCAAAACAAGTCAGACTCCAATATGAGGAATATAGATTCCGGATAACCTCCAACTCAAGATCAATCTAAGTCACAACTCAACTAATAGGGTCATATCTGATATGTCCTCAATACTCAACTAATAAAGTCACGTCCAACTACTGATCATCATTCAATGTAAATATCATAAGTCCAGATCAATCTAAGGCCATACAACCAACTCATATTCCAATAGTTACACGTCCGTCAATTATCAATACACATCAAGTATTCCGATACATTAATCACTGTTCCAACATATATCCATAACCTAGCTCAGCTCTCTCTCTCTAACAATTTTAATCTGTTTCTCAAGTCTTCACAATCACCACTTCTATTAATGATCAATCATAATATCCCAACACTCGGTATCACCACATATTCATGCATGAGTTCTATCATGATATCTCGATACTAGGTACCATAACATATACATATATCTAAGGTCTATTCGATCAAGTCATTATAACCGACTCAATATCCCAATAGTTCAATAATCATCAAGTTCCATTACACATCTAGTAATCTGATTCAATAATTATTGTTCCAACATATAACAATATCCAGTACTAATCCTCTCACTCAAACATATAACTCTGATTCCCAAATCCTCAGGAGTTCACATTTCTATTAAGGTCAAACATCAGTTCCCAATACTTGGCAACATATCATATACATGCATCTAAGTGCTATCATGATAAGTCAAGTCATTACCACCAATATCTATCTCTAGGAATCATATACATCCATCTATATCCATTAAATAACTCTTGGGTGAAGTCCACAATCCATAAGGTAACTATACCCAGTAGTCAGCCTGAGGTTAGTTGACTAGGGGTCAAATGCAAGTCGACTAGGGAAGGGTTAGTCGACTAACAAGTTAGGGTAAGTCGACTATAAAGGGTATTAGTCAACTAGGTAGGATGGCAAGTCGACTAATCATGGAAACAGAGAGTTACATACTTCCAGGAATTCCAATTAGTCGACTAGGGATAGGGATAAGTCGATTATACATACTGTTAGTCGACTACTAATAGGTGTCAAGTCGACTAACAGAGATTACAGAGGATATACAGAAAGCACAATTATTTCCTGGAAGGCAACCAAGTTTACTAGGGAGAAATATTAGTCGACTAGCAGAGTGATTAGTCGACTAATATCAGGTATTAGTCGACTAATACCTCTGCCAGGACAGATATCAGAGGCACATCAACGCCTGATCTCTCACACAATAAAACACATATATGCCCTCTCTTGCACACATCAAAGAATGCAATTACTACTCTACTCTATGTACATGTACACATGGAAACATAATTAAATCGATGCACATAAATACGAGTAATCAAAAGGAGAAGGAGAATACACTCACATCGGGAAATCTGGTCGTTGCCGGGCGTGTCGCCGTTACGGTTGCTGTGGTGCTGTTCCTCGCTGTTGGACTGCGTGGGAGGGTGGCCAGGGTGCTGGAGAAGGCTTGGCAGCAAGCTGGAGATCTCGCGCTCGCCGGAGGGGTCTGGAACTGCTGCTCGCTGCCGTGTGCGCTGGATCTGGTTTGCCGTGCTGTTGCTCCCGTTCCTGGGCTGCTGGTCCAGGTCTGCTGGGGAACTCGGCTGCTCATCGAGGTACTGTTGGAGGAGCTACTGGCCTGTTCCTCGCGCGAGAGGCTGGAGGTGGGTGATCCAGTGCGCGACCTGCTGCTTGGTGTCGCGCTGCCAAAGAAACAGGCAGCCTGGGCTGCTGCCAGGGAGCAGGGCTCTGGCCTGGTGGTTGCGTCCTGGATCTGGGCACTGGTCTGGATCTGTTGGCGCGCCAGGCTGCTGGAGATCTGCCGCCCTGCTGCTGTGTAGTGGCGCTCGCTGCGCAGATCTGCTGGATCTGCAGTTGGTTGGGTGCTCGGCCTGTGGTACAGATCTGATGGGCTGCTGTTGGCTGGATCTGCTGGATGGGGGCGTCCTGCTGCCAGGGGAGATGCGCACGGCCTGGTGGAGATCCGGCCGAGTAGGGGGCTGCCTTGCTCGGTCGTGCTGTCACCTGGGGGCGCGGCTGGATGAGTCTGGGCTCGGCCTGGTGCTGCACCAATGGAGAAGATGGGGCGACCTGGATCTGGGTCTGCTGGTGGTGTGGTCGGCTACAAGGAGAGAGCAGCCATGGAGAGAGAAAGGTGCGGCCATCAAGAGAGGGGAGATGGTGATCTGGGGCCGTTGCCGTGTGCGCACTGGAAGGAGCTCCTGCGGCAAGGAGCAGAGAGGAGAAGGGAAGTGCGGCTGTGGGTATTGGGATTAGTTTAGAGATTAGGTTATGAAATCTAGGTTTATGTTAAGATAGGTTTATATAGGATGAGTTGGGTTAATGGGTTTCGGGTTGGATTGGGTTACGGGTTGATCCAAATAGGTAAGTGGGTTTGGATTTAGAAAATAGAAACGGGTAATGGATTATGGAATCCAAACGGGTAAATAGGAAATAGGGTGAGAGGCTAAACAAGGAGAACATCACCACCACCATGGTTAGTATTAGTACAAATGCTAATATTAAAATAAATAGAGAATGTAATATTATCACTAATAATAATTAATAAACACTGACTATAAAAATAAAGATAACACTAATAGAAATAACAATAAATAATAATGGAAGAATAATTTGCCATTTACTATCTGAAAATAATTTGCATGTTCAACAATAATAATCACGAGAGGAATAAAGTAACTTGATTAATTAAAAATAATCGGTAAATCAAAATAAATACTTTAGAAAAATGAAAATACTGTAGTTTAGGTTAGGGATATTACAGGATTAAACCAAATAAATACTAGTTAAAATCAGATTTAACTGGATCTATTTGGTTAGCTGAGGATGATCCCAGATCTAGTTAGAACAAATCAAGGATTGGGGGAAGTATTCAGCTGAAGATCAGAGCAAATGAGAAAGATAACACCAATGAAAACTGGTAAAATTCAGATTTTTATAAATCCATTTTGGTTAGCTAAAGATCAACCGAGAATAATATCAAATACAGAGAAGATCAACGGATGGGATGAAGCAAGTTTGACTCAGTTTCTGACTGGATACATTTTAGTATTTGAATCATAACTTTCGCTACCAAATCTCAAATCTAATGATTCAAGATGATCTAGAAATAAGATTTAAAGGGCTACAACTCTTATGTTGATCACTGTTTCCAATTCTATCATCTGTTAAGCAATATTCGGCAATCAACACTCCATCAAGCTGCAGAACAGAATTCTGAATAAATCCAGTTTGGAGATAAGGGGAAGATTAAAATTCAAAAATAGCCAACTCTTCCTATCTCCCTACACTCTCCCTTATCATTATTTTTCCTTTAAATACTTGTATTCATTGAGAGATGAGGGAAGAACAGAGGGCTCAAAAGCTAGAAAAAGAAAGTTTTGAGAGTTGTAATGCGAGATTGGAAAGGTCAAGAGTTTTGTATTTGATACTTATGGAATAAAATTCAGAATTCTTCTTCACAATCTTGCCGCGTTCAGTCTAAGTTTTTCTTTAATTTTCTCTTTATTTTTTTGCTATTCTTTTCTTTCATATTTGATTCCATGAAGTCATCTTTTTTCTTTTATTAGCTTATTTTGTTTCAGCATCGCTTGGAGGAGAGAGATAACAAGGCGACGATCAGAAATAAGTTCACTGGTTCATCTTCCTCTTCCCTTCGTACTAATTTTTTAATTTCTTTTTTTTCTTATTTTGGGTATTCAAATCTTCGCAAAAAGGTTAGTATTTCTTTCTTCTTTTGCTTTCTTCATATCTTTATTTTTCTTTTGCTTTCTTCTTGAAGATCTTTATTTATTTATTTATTTAAAAAAAACAAAATTCTAATCTTCATCCAAGGGATTTCTTAACTAGAATAAGATAAAAGTGAGATTTTTAATAACTAAAATTTTAAGAACACGTCTTTGTGGATTCGATCCTATACTTGCCACTACACACTTTGCCAAAAGGATTTTAGTAAGTTTAAGTTTTATAACTTGTACGTGATTCAACAACGATGGAGTTTTTCATGAATTTTGAATCGCGAAAAAAATGGCTTCACAAATGTATCATCAAAAGTAAGTTCCAACATTCTCCCCCTTTTTGATGATGACACTTTGTGTGCACAAATACTTCCTCTGTAGAAAATATGTTATATGTTCTCCCCCTGCAACAAATATATCAACAAGTATTGTTCTTATAAAACTTCTTATATGGTACCTGAAAGATAAACATTAGATGGTACCAATCATAAGAGTAAAGCATTAACCTTTAGGAGACCAAACCCAATTTGAATTTGGTTTCCATCTGTTAGTATACACATAATTGCATGAATTACATATATCATGTATGTATGATGCAATATAAGTATTTTTATCAATAATGCTTAAGTTTTTAGGAATCCATATGAACTTGTTCTTGATTCTTTTTGAAATAATATCAGTATTTCTTTCACAAAGAATTATATGGATTACTAACATATATAGATTTTTTAAAAAATCCAAGACCATAATGATTATGTGACATCTTTTGATATGATAACAAATCATTCAACTTTTCTTTTTCATGATTAAATTTACTCACATTTTTTAAAATCTCTTCATATTTTATTTTGAAAACTAACATGTCTTTATCTAACACAGAAATTCTTTCATTTAAAGACATTTTTTCCTTTTTAAGCAAAATATTTTCTTTAATAAAATTCTCATTATCCTTTTTCAATGATGATATCACTTTTTCAAAATCATCTTTTTGAGAATTTATAGAAGAAACTTAAGAGACATAACATGAATTTTCTTTGAAAAGTTTTTCATTTTCCTTTAATAAAACTTTATTTTTCATTTTTTTCATTCTTTAGATCATTGAATAATTCATGAATGCATCTAAAAGTTCAGTATATTGTATCTCATCTTCTTCTAGCGTCATGTAACAGATGTTGGCATGTTCAGTGGTTTCTTCTTTGTCAGAGGAAGAGGAATCACTGTTTTCCCATGATGCTTGGTAGTCTTTCTTCTTTCTGAACTTTTTACTCTTGAAGTTACCTTTGTTTTTGAGCAATGAGCAATCCTTCTTCATATGACCTGTTTTATTACAATTAAAATATCTAAACTTACCTTGCTTTAAGAATCTTTTGAATTTTCTTGAAAGCATTGCCATCTCCTCTTCATCGTCATCTGAGTTGTCCGTGTCTGAGGATGCATGGAAGGCAAGTTCTTTCTTAAGAACTTCTTTGAGAGAGATTGTTGTTCATCCTTCTTTCTTTCTTCAAGTTGCACTTCATATACCATTAGATTACCAATAAGGTTTTCTAATGTCATTGTTGAGAGATCATTCGCTTCTTCTATTACAGTTGTCTTCTTCTCCCAATCTGGTGTGAGTGCACGAAGGATCTTGCGAACTTTTTTGACTTGGGTGTATTCCTTTCCAAGAGATGCCAAGGAATTGGTTATGAGGGTGAATCTTGTAACCATTTCTGAGATGGTTTCATTCTCCTTCATTTTGAATAGTTCAAACCTATGGACAAGAATAGAAATCTTACATTCTTTAACCTTATTTGTGCCTTCATGTGTTACCTGAAGAGTGTGTCATATTTGATTTGCAGAAGTGGCTGTTGACACACGGTTGAATTTTTCTTTGGTTAAGGTACAGAATAAAGCATTCATCGCTTTGGCATCAAGGTTCGCATTCTTCTTTTGATCATCACTCCAAGCGTTGTAGTTGGTTGTCGGTTTGGTGTACGGTGCTTCTACAATGTTTCAAAGTTCGTAGTTGAACGATTGCAAGTAGATCTTCATTCTACACTTCCAATAGTTGTAGTTGGATCCGTCAAATAGTGGTGGACGTTGTGTAGAATGTCCTTCTTTGAATTGTGATGAAGGGAACTCCGTTGCCATCCTTGTATGTTGTTGACTGGGTATGCAGGGCATGTATGCCGGTCTGGGCTCTGATACCAATTGTTGGTCCCGTGATGATGCCAAGTGTGGATCTAAAATACAATGTCAACACTCACACAAGGATATTAGTATTAAAGAATTAAAGCACTTGCAAATAAAGAAAATAAATCATAGAAAAGTTAAGCAAACGCAAACACGAGTGATTTATCCTGGTTCGGTTCTCGTGACCTACATCCAGTCCCCAAGCTACCCGCTTGAGATTTTCCTTTATCCTTTGACTTTGTACACCCAAAATCAACACCTTGTATCCCACTTGACAAATCCCCTTTTCCAAATGTATACAACTCTTCTTACAACCAAGAAGACCACAACACCTCGCACAACTTCTCTTCTACACCAAGAAGACGCTCTTGTACAATGCTTCCTTTAAGTGATTACAAACTTTCCTATAAGCCTAGATTCAGTATGTGATCGTGGACAAGGGCTATTATCGGTTGACTTTCAGAAATCTTCACTTTGGAGTAGGAATTTGGTGAAGAAACAGAAAGTAAGAACAGTTTTCAGAGAACCAGAATTTTTGCAAGATTTTTGGTCAGAAAACTATAGATTTGAATTGGTATGTTAAACCTAAAATAATAACCCTATTTATAGTTGAAATCTATAGTCAGTTAGGGTCAGTTAGGGTAGTTATTAGACCAAATTTGAATTTTGAAACGTTGGATAAAACACCAGAATACAATAACTGTACAACAGTTACAAACTGCTATAAGTCGACTATGGGTTGGGGGCTAGTCGACTAGGGTAGGCAATTTAGACTTGGTTAGTCGACTAATTCTGGGTATAAGTCGACTACATAAGACTAAAATAGATATTCAATTTTTTGGAAACTACAATTAGTCGACCAGCAGGAATTATAAGTCGACTATAACATGTA
This sequence comes from Agave tequilana, assembly GCA_038442645.1. Taxonomy (NCBI): domain Eukaryota; kingdom Viridiplantae; phylum Streptophyta; class Magnoliopsida; order Asparagales; family Asparagaceae; genus Agave; species Agave tequilana. Next base: position 170,916 of record JAVJIF010032472.1, on the reverse strand, counting down.
TTAGTCAACTAGTCTTTTTTATAAGTCAACTAATAACCCTATTAGTCTGCTAATAGGAAGGGTCAAGTCTGCTAATAGGAAGGGTCAAGTCTACTAATAGGTGGTCAAGTCTACTAATAGGAAGGGTCAAGTCTACTAATAGGAAAGATCAAGTCTACTAATAGACTAATGATGTGTATGTGTATTCAAGGCTTTTAATATAATATTAAACATTACAATACACATTCATAGCAACTCTCTTTGGGAAGTCTTGATCATGTAGAACTCTTGAATAGACTTGTGCAAAAGAGCTCCATTGAAATGGCTTCACAATATATCATCAAAAGCAAGTTCCAACACAAATATGCATGCACACAAATCACGACATACACATGCTCATCATGCTCACACACATGATTCAAAGTATGCTCATGTGTATACATGTACACATTGTGGACGTAAGGGCCACCTTGCAAAATTTTGTTTTGATAGAATTAATCATTCAAATTTTGTAAATAAATTTGTTTGGGCTAAGAAAAGAGATAACCCCCATGTGTCCAATAGAGTATGGGTACCAAAAGCCACTCCTATTGTATTTGATGTAAGATTGGGCTCTCACTTGACGTAAGAGTGATGGTGCCTTGAGGTGGATGCGTTTCGAGCTTAAAGGTGACAATTTTGGATGCATCACTTTCAAGGAAAGGTTAGTGGAAGGACCACTTTGGTTTGGAGACCTAGAGATTTGTCCTCATGATTTTGGTAACGATTTCTAACTTCCATTTAGTTTACATGCTTTTATATTGTTGATTTTTAGCATGTTTTGATTACTATGTTAAATGCCATGAAAATTAGACTTGTGATATACATGATTAGTATTTGAGATACACCCATATTTATATGGATCTATATTTTTTTATATTCTCACTTTAGTTTAACTATTGTGTATATCATAGATCTAAGACATATGCATTTACTTAATGATCATAAAGTTTATGTTTTATTTTATACTTCATGTTTTGATTACATGTTTAGATGTAGCTTTCATTAAAACTTGTGTATATACTTGTACAACTAGTGAGCCACAAATTGATTATTATATGTTTGTGCTTGATTGCTCATTGGTACCCATTAGATGTACTAGTATAGCCTAGTTTTGATGATTCATACATTTTGACTTGTATTCCCTATTTTGTACATGTTTTCATTAATATGTGTTTAACTTCATGTATATGTTAATTTTACCAAAACTATTGGATATACATGTATAATCTTGAGTCATTTACCTTTCATGCAATATTCTTTTACGGACTCAATTGTGTTTGGATATGTATGTATACTTCTAGTTTAGACTAAACATACATATACCTTAAAGTAGATTTAGTTTTGATGATTTTTTAAAAAGAATTTCATATTGAGCTTAATTGCCTTATTCCATGATTTTGTTGATTACATGACTTTGTACACTCACATTATATGTTTACTCATGATTTGTTTTCATGAGATTATATGAGCTTTATTGCTAATTGAGCGTTGATGATTGTGTGATTTTCATATTTTCATGGATATATTCTTATTTTATTCCTTACTTGAAGGATTTCGTACTAGTTTTCAAGTTTTTCATAAAACTAGTTGTGTATTTCTTCATTTTGGTAGAGTTTTTAAATTATGCTAAAATTATTTTCAAACTTATTTTTGAAAACCCCTACCCATCAAAGGGTGGTTGGATGGGCGACCATACCTTGTATGTTCTTAATTGAAAATTTATTTAAACATGTGCATGAAAGTGAGGTAGTATGAGTTATACACTTGATCTTCATCATATTTTCAATTGATATCCCAATTGATATTTTCATGTTTGTATACTCATCTTTGGTTTTTTATATATGTATGCTTCAAACTTCAAAAGTATCAATTTCTATTGGTATTTACATTTTTATACATATATATATGATTTGATTGTGCTTACTATATCTCTATATTTTAAAGCACAAATTATGTTTATGCTAAGCTTGGTTTACTCCTTAATGACTATTAGTTTTCAAATTATTATTTTATACAGGCTTATGCATCATTTTCATTGGTATTTCATAAAGGGAGAGAAAACTTCATGTTTTACTTTTCAATCGATTGTATTTTCAATGGTATCTTGCTTCCACTCTTTATAATGAAAAATGAATTATTTGGTATATTATTTTTCCATTGGTTTCCTATGCTCTTAATGAAAAATATTTTAATTTGGAATATGCTAACATTTTCAATATTGATATCAAAAATCTTAAATTGGCTTTATTCTAAAATTTGATATCTTTATTGCAAAATGAATTGTTTAACCAAATAGTTGGTCTATTTTTCAATTGGTATCATATTTCATTTTAAATTGGTATATTGAAATGAGTTATGTTTACATAAAAATATTTGGCTTTCACTTTCAATTGATATCAAAATTATAAAATATTCTCATTTGGTATCAAAATTACAAGATGTTTACAATTGGTATCATGATTTCTAAATAAACATATATTTCTATTGGTATTAAAACATACAATATTTCATTTTCTATTGGTATCAAAAGTTTGCAAGATATTTTCAATTGATATCATTTGGTATCTTAAAATTTTTGTTTATTTTCAATTAGTATCATAATTTGGTATCAAAAGTTTTGATATGTACTGCTTATATGCAAGGGGAGCTTAACATCTTCTCTATATAAAGATTCATGTTGAGTGTATCTCATATTGAGGAGCTTGACCGCTCTTTTCTATGTCTTATACGTGTGTAGGAGGAGCTTCACATCTCTTTTTATACATTGTATATTATGCGTTATGTGATTAGGGTCTAGTCATCTCTTTTTCATGTAATGCATGCATACAGGGGGAGTTAACTTCACGTCTCTCCTCTTCATGAATGTATATAGCATATGCACCTTTATTGTTTTGATTTATACAAAAAGGAAGAAAAATATTATTTATGTCTTTAGTGTTTGTACCCCTTTGTTGATGAATTGACAAAAGGGGGAGAGAAATTTAGAGTTTTTATATATGCATGTTTGTTTAATTTGTTATCTTTAACCACTGGTATCAAGAGCATCTTTTGTTGGTATCAAGAGCATATTTATTTCATTGGTATCAAATATCATGTTTATGCATATTTATGTTGAGCATTCATGGCATATCTTTATTGTTTATTGCTATGCATGAGTTAAGGGGGAGCTTCTATGAAGCTTAACTTTAATCCATGCATATATAACTCCATGAGTTTTGTCATCATCAAAAAGGGGGAGATTGTTGGCCCAGAGGCCCTTCACTCTAGTTTTGATGATGATTAACTCATGTAGTTATAGTTTACTAATAATTTTGTGATATTTGGTTTCAGATATTTGATCAAGATATTAGTAGGTGATTAGCTTCAACAAAGGTATTTTGGAGCTTTCACATGTTGATTCAAGAGCTCAAGCTTCAAGTTCACATCTAGCACTCGGTTGGAGTCAAGTTCGGTGGATCATGTTTGGATCGAGTCGACCTGGAGACAGAGTTCTACAAGAAGACATCGGTTTGTTTAGTTTAAGATTTTGTTTAGATCATTGTAAAGATTAGATAATGTTGATATGCTCAAGTTCACAATACACATACAAGTTTAAAGTTTCATGTAATTAGTTTTTTAGTTCAACCGGTTTCGGTTTTCAAATATATGATTTTCATGAATAGATAGAATCAAAACAAGTTTACAAGTTTTAATGTATATTAGATTTGATTTATATACATCTATGCTTCATATACTTAGAAAAACTTATTTTGAAAAGCCTATTCATGTGTCTGAAGTTTTGTATTTAATGTCAAAAATATAGATATAAATCTTTATATGTATATAGGATTCTATCCATATACTATATGCTTCAAAGTTGTTTCAATATCATGTTTTTGTATTTACATGTGTTTTGGAGAAAGCGGTTTTCCATTTCAAAAATTCAAGTTTTAAAAAATACGGATTTTGGTTTAAGGAAAATTTTTAAGAACACAAAATGGTTCAAATAGTTTGTAATATGTGTTGAATTTTACTCGCACATATTTGTATTTCAAAGATCTTATAAGAACTGATTTTTGTGGAATTTATGTGATTTTATGGGATTTAATCAAAGGCAAAAAGAGAAGTTTTCAATCCATAAATTGTTTGTACTAGCTGTCTGCCGGTCGACCGGACCGGTCGACCGAGGCAGAAGTTGGTTGACTGGTCCGGTCGACCGACGTGCACAGAACGTGAACGCAGCCTAGGTTGGGAGGCCGATCGATCGGGTCGATCGACCGCCAGAGAGCTTCTGCTCTCTGGAAATGGCCCCGGTCGACCGGCAGAGAGCTCTGCTCTCTCTGTTTCTAGTTTTCGGTCAACCGACCGGTCGACTGGTGGCTCAACGGTCATAAATATGACCGTTGGTCGGTCGACCGCCCGGTCGACAGGAAGGGCAGTTTTGCCCTTTGCCTGACTGCCAACGGGCAGAACTTGTTGGGGCTATAACACCCCCATTTGAACTGGTTTTGTACAACAATTTCAAGAGCAAAAATCTTCATCTTCTTAAGTGTTTTAGCTACAAGTTTTAAAAGAGTTTTTGGTTTTAAAAGATCAATCTTTATTTGTTTTTAAAGGGTTGGAAAATCAAGAAAAGGAGAAGTCTTAGGGATTGGTTTTTGATCAAAATTTCTATAGCTATTCTAGAAGTTTTCTCAAGAGTTTTTCTTTGTGTTTTTTATTTCCAAACTCTTTATTTTCTCACACTTGAGCCTATCTATCTATCCTATCTATTAGGATCTATTTTGTGAGAAAATTAGTTTGTGGTTGTTGATACCACCAAGAATTGTAAACCTTCCATACATTATGATAACCCTCTAGTGAGAGGTGATTGTGTTGATATCCCTCTAGTGAGAGGTGATTGTGAAAGTGGTGATTGAGTATCCCTCTAGTGAGAGGTTGATTGTTGTGTGGCTAAGTGTCTATCCCTCAATTGTGAGGTTGATCTTTGCTTGGCTTTGTGCCTTGCCTCTAAGTGTAGAGGTTGTATTTGTTGAGAGAGGAATTGTGTACTCCTAAGTTGTATTTACCTAAATTCTCAGTGGAGGTTCCCTATGTGGGAAGTCCTGAGTGGATGCTATAGTAAAAATCCTTCTGTGTGAAGGCGGGGACGTAGAGCTGGGTGCTCGAACCTCGAAACATCTCTTTGTGTTTGCGTTTGATCCACTATCTCTAACTCTCTCTCTTATTTACCTTGCATTGATTCATATTGTCATATCATTCATATATGCTTAGTTTGATTGTGTGTCATACTTGTATTCAACCAAGAGAGCTTTATTAGCACCTCAACTCTTATTTAAAGGAATTTAGAGGAGATAGTCCAGAGCCCTTCACTGGGAATTCGGCTACACTATTTGGATACACTAAGTGTGTTGCAATTAGTTTTTAATTCCGCATTATTTGTCATTAGATTAGCCATACACCTATTCATCACCCCTCTAGGTGTACTTTCATCTTTAGCTATATAAGGAGGGGTAGTGTCCCCAATATTGGTAACTTGTAACCTGTAATTGATTGATTCAATAAGAACTCTCTCCCTTTGCCCCAAGGATGTAGGCAAATTGTCGCACCTTGTTAAATCATGTGTTCTCTCTTTTTTTTTTGTTTAATTATTTGTGTCATTGGAGTGACTATTCTCTGGTGGCTCTCTTCTCTGTTGTGTGGATTCCCAACAAAAAATCTCACAACCTAAAAAGCATATGGCCTTTGCACCACTAATTTGAATTGGTTTTGTCTAGTAAGATAAAATAGACATCATTCTAGAATTCATCATAAAAGGAAAACTATTTGATAAAATAGTAAGGCTTACGATGTCTCCTTTGGTAAATTGGGAAATGATAACTTATGAACCATGCATGCAATCCTGTATTTTCTTTTATGTACATATTATTTGTAGTGGTTAAAGGCTTGGTACTTTGTAGTTCAAGAATTTTATAGAAGCATTTGAATTGAGCAAGTTTGCATCATGTCATAATAATCACATCTGTATAGAATAGTGTGTGGCAACGCTTTTAATGCTCAATTTATAAGTTTGCTTTAGTCACTTTCTCAATTTAGGTACAAACAAGGAAGTGTATGGATTTATGCATTTGTACTTTTTAAAGGTTATGCACAATTCTATACGTTCAATGATGAGATTGGTGGATAATCTTGTTGTTGGCCCAAAAGGTTACACTCTCCATTTGTTTAGAGTTTTGATGATAACAAAACAAATAAGTGCTATTTGGTACTAATTAGTTTGTTTAGATAAGTTTCAGGTTATTACCATATTTGGAGGCCATTGCTTAGCTATTGCAAGAATTTCTAGGTTCATGAAGCAAAGAAGGCTTTTTGCACATCAAGGAAGGAACATAGAAGAGAAGGCTCTAGCAAGGCATCGCATGGCTCAAGACTTCAAGATTGCTCAAGATAATCTATTAGTTTTGTTTTTAATTTAGAATTTTGTTAAAGAATAGTGAATAGGTTTGAAGCTCTATCACACACGTTTTTGCACACATCTTGTTTCCTAACATAAATAGTTTGATATACATACTCATGTGTTTTAAGTTTTGTGTTTTATCAAAACTTATTTTGGCATTGGAATTTATGACAAAAACTTTGATGTAAATATGTTTCATGAATATAGGATTATGCTTCAAATGTTTAAATATCATGTTTTTGTATTTGGAAGAAGTTTTGGACAAAAAGTATTTTCTAGTCAAAATCCAAGCTTTAGAAAATACAGTTTTTGATTTTTGGTAAAAATGATAAGAGTCAAAAATAGTTCATATTGATTGATATTTGAGCTAAACTTTTTACCACATGTTTATATATCAATGCAAAATGATAAATGGTGATTTTTATGAGTGTTAAAAGATTTTTCAAAATATTTTTAAAACTATTTTTCTGATCATTCCAGACTTCATCCAGTCGACTAAGTCTTCTGACTAGTCAACTTGGCTAGAAGTCGGTCGACCGGGTCGGTCGACCGACGTGCACAAATCTGTGCACGTTTGGCAGTCTTTGGACGGTCGACCGTCCCGGTCGACCGGTCTGAGAGCAGAGCTCTCTGTTTGTTTTGGTCGACCGGGCCGGTCGACCGTGACCTGCAACGGTCATTTTCTTTATACTAGCGGTCGACCGGGCCGGTCGACCGGACTAGCCGTTTGAACAGTAACGGCTAGTTTTCTGAGCAGATTTATTTTTGTCCTTTTCTCACTTAAGTGTGTTTAAGTGACATGTTTTGGTTTTAATACTTTCTGATTAGCCTTAAAAATGTTTTATCTTCTAACCCTAGCCCTCTCCTATAAATAGGGGTGTTTGGGGAGAGATTATTTTAACTAATTATCACAAGAAAAATTCTCAAAAATTTCCAAAAGTTTAAGGCATTCAAAAGATTTGGTTTCTTGGTTTTTGTGCTGAAATTCTCTCTCATTTTCTGAAGTGTTTTCAAGAATTCTCTGATTTCATTTTCTTTTCTCCTTACACACAAGAGCTTCATTCCTACTCATTATTTCTCTAAGGACCTTTATAAGGGAAGAGAATTTTGCAAGAGAGAGTTTGTGGTCTTTTGACTACTCAGAGATTGCTTGTACTTGAGATTGTGGAGTTGGGTACTCCGGTGTATTTGTGACATCTTTGTGATAGTGGAAGTGGTTGGAATCCTTCTGGGGAAGGCGGGGAAGTAGAGCTGGGTGCTCGAACCTCGATAACAAATCTTGGTGTTTGCGTTTGGTTTACTTTTCCTTGTTCTTGCTCTACTTTCATTGCTATTACTACTTGCTCTTGATTGTCATTGCTATATTCACTTGCTTTGTGAGATTGTTGCTCCATATTTTTTAATTGTGCATTGATTAGCATTATCACCTATTCACCCCCCTCTAGGTGATTTTCAATTGGTATCAGAGCTTGGACTCTAGGTTTTGGCTTAACATCCATAGAGAGATCCTTAAAATTTGCTAATCAACATTTGCATTCCATTTGTCATCACTAGTAAACATGGCAGATAACATCAAAATCCCTCCTAAATTTGATGGACTCAACTTCCCTATTTGGAAGGTTAGGATGACTATCTTTTTGCAATCCCTTGGTAGCTTAGTGGCTAAATCTTTGACCAAACCCTATGTTGCACCCGATAGTGATGAGAGCACATGGATCGACTTCAACTTTAGAGAATATGAGGCTAACTCCAAGGCCCAAAACTCCCTATTAACCGCCTTGAATGAGGATGACCTTACACGGGTAATTCATTGCCAATCCGCCTATGAGATTTGGCAACATTTATTGGTCACACACGAAGGGACTTAACAAGTCAAGAGAGCTAAGATAGATCTCTTGAGGTCCCAATATGAGTCTTTTAAAATGATTGATGATGAATCTATTGATTGTATGATTACTCGTTTTACTAAAATCACCAATGGTCTTTCTTCTTTAGGTGATGAGATTTTCAATGATCAAAAGGTGCGGAAAGTGATTCGGGCTCTTCCTACATCATGGGAGATCAAGGCCACCACCCTAAAAGAATTGAACGACAAGGATGAGATGGACCTCATTAGTCTCATTGGGAACCTAAAAACCCATGAGATGGAAAAGAAAGCAAGAGAAGAGGCCGCTCCACTAAAGAAGAAATCCTTGGCCTTCAAGTCTTCATCCACTCTTGAAGACGATGAAGAAGATGAAGAAGAAGATGAGGAGCTATCACTACTTGTTCGCAATGTGAAGAGAATGTACCGGAGGAACAAGCTCAACTTCTGAAGGAAATTTGAAGGCAAAGAGGAGAGGAAAATCATATGCTACAATTGCCGAAAGCCCGGACACATCATGGCGGATTGCCCGGAGTTCAAGAAGAAGATGGCCTCCTCCTTCAAGCCAAAGAAATCGGAAGAAAAGAAAGCGTACAAGGCAACTTGAGATTCGGAAAGCGAGTCTGAGGAAGAGGCGGATGTGGCGAATATGTGTTTCATGGCAAACACTCCAAAGGTAACCCCTCAACCTCTTGATGATGAAGATGATGAATTAAGTAAGGAAGTTCTAGCTCATGCCTTTGCTGAACTTTCTGAAACTTATGATAATAAGAAGATTGAATGTTATAAATTGCAAAAAGAAGTTGCATTTCTCAAAAATCAACTTGCTATGGTTTCTAAAGAAAAGGATGATATTTCTTCGAATCTTATTTCTATTCAAAATGAGTTTAATGCTTACAAGGTTTCATGTAAAGGAAAATCTCCTATTGTTGATGAAAAAGAAATTTCTTCTTTAAAAACTAAAATGGTTGATTTTGAAAAAGTTTTGAAAGATTGTGCTTTTAACACTAAGAAACTTGAGGAAAAACTTTTCTAAAAAGCACACTAAAGATTCACATGTTAAGTCTACTCATGCTCACACTACACATAATACTTCTCATGCTAAATCTTTTCATGCTCACAACTTTCATGCTCACAAATCACACACTCACTATGCTTTTAAATATGGTAGAGTATATAGATGCACATATTGTGGTAAAAATGGACATTTGGCTAAATTTTGTTATGACCAAGTAAATAGGTCAAATAATCTTGTTTGGGTTAATGAGACTAACTCTTTAGGACCCAAGAAAATGTGGGTACCAAAATCAAGTCCTAAATTATTTGATGTAGGTACACACCAAGGCTCCAAGACGTAGGGAGCGGTGGTACCTTGATAGTGGTTGTTCAAGACACATGACGTGGGACATCAATAACTTTACAACCCTATCAAGGTACGAGGAAGGTGGCTCCGTCACCTTCGGGGATGACTCCAAAGGCACTATCATCGGTATAGGTAACATTCAAATTGGTGCATCTCCCATTGTAGAAAATGTTGTACTTGTTGATGGTTTGAAACATAATTTGCTTAGTATTAGTCAATTTTGTGACCGTGGACTTAAAGTTATTTTTGATGATACTTCTTGCAAGATTTTTGATATTAAATCCAATGATTGCATTCTTACTAGTTTTCGTGATGATAATGTTTATATTATTGACATGCTTAATGTGGAATGTTCTACTATGCTTAAATGCTTTTGATGAAAATTCTTGGCTTTGGCATAGAAGATTAGGACATGCATCTTTTGACCATCTTTCTAGGATTAATTCTAAGGATTTAGTGAAGGGTATACCTTGCTTGAAGTTTGAGAAAGACCGCATTTGTGGTGCGTGCCAACTTGGGAAACAAACCAAGTCTTCCTTCAAACCAATCAAGGATATCATGTCAACTAGGCCTTTAGAATTAATTCATATGGATCTTTTTGGACCTACTAAAACTAAGAGCTTAAATGGTAGTAGATTTGCATTTGTTTTAGTTGATGATTTTTCCCGTTTCACTTGGGTTTTCTTCTTGGAACACAAAGATCAAACTTTCTCTCATTTCAAAATTTTTCGAAAAAGGGTTGAAAAAGAAAAAGGTTTTCCGATTTTGAAAATAAGGAGTGATAGAGGTGGTGAATTTGTTAACCAACTCTTCATGACTTATTGTGATGAAAAGGGAATTAAGCATGAAATGTCTTGTCCTAGAACTCCACAACAAAATGGAGTTGTAGAAAGGAAAAATAGAACACTTCAAGAGATGGCTAGGACAATGATAAGTGAGTATGACCTCCCTCATTATCTATGGGCCGAGGCCGTAAACACCGCATGCTATATATCAAATCGTATTTATTTATGTAAAATTTCTTCCAAAACATCTTTTGAAATGTATCATTCTAGAAAACCTAATGTTTCATATTTCAAAGTTTTTGGATGCAAGTGTTTTATTTTGAACACTAAAGATAACTTGGGTAAATTTGATGCTAAGGCTTATGAAGCAATCTTTGTTGGATATTCTACAACTAGTAAAGCTTATAGAGTATTCAATAGATCTTCACTTACCATCGAAGAATCCATGCATGTTAAATTTGAAGAATCTAATGTGTTTGTTGAGAATGTTGTAGAGATTGAACCATTAGGTGAAGACATGGAGAGACTATCCTTGAAGGACTCACCCGCTCAAGATGATAGCAAGAACCTATTGGTGACGTTCAAGAGGATAAAGAGGAAAGCTCTCAACCGCTTTCTAAAGCTTGGAGATATGCCACAAATCATCCCAAGGAGCTCATCTTAGGTGATGCATCTAAAGGGGTAATAACTCGCTCCAAACTCCATGACCTATGTGGTAATTTTGCTTTCATTTCTCATTTTGAACCCAAAAGCATCCTCGAAGCGAGGCGGACTCATATTGGTTGCTAGCCATGCAAGAGGAACTCAATCAATTTGAGCGCAACCAAGTTTGGCACCTTGTTCCTAGGCCCCACGATAGACCAATAATTGGTACTAAGTGGATCTTTAGAAACAAGATGGATGAGTCCGAAAATGTGATTAGGAATAAGGCTAGGTTAGTGGCCCAAGGTTACACTCAAGTTGAGGGAATTGACTTTGAGGAGACCTTTGCACCCGTAGCACGGCTTGAAGCCATACGGATGACACTAGCTTTTGCATCTTTCAAAAATTTTAAACTTTTTCAAATGGATGTGAAAAGTGCATTTTTGAATGGTTTTATAAATGAAGAAGTTTATGTTACTCAACCTCCCAGTTTTGTTGATCATGTTCATCCCGATTTTGTTTTTAAACTTGATAAAGCTTTGTATGGATTGAAACAAGCTCCAAGAGCTTGGTATGAAAGGCTTTCTAGTTTTCTCATTTCAAATGATTTTATCAAAGGCAAAGTAGATACAACACTATTCACTAAGCATGTTGATAATGATATCTTAATTGTGCAAATTTATGTTGATGATATAATTTTTGGTTCTACTAATGAGTTTTTATGCAAGGAATTTGAAAAGGTTATGCAATGTGAATTTGAAATGTCTTCAATGGGTGAGCTTAATTTCTTTCTTGGACTCCAAATCAAGCAATTGCAAGATGGGAACTTCATATGTCAAGCCAAATACGCAAAGGAACTCGTAAAGAAGTTTGGACTTGAAGACTCAAAGGTTTGCAACACTCCCATGGCAACTACCACCAAGCTTGATAAGGATGACAAGGGTAAAAATGTTGATATTAAATTATATAGAAGCATGATAGGTAGTCTTTTATATTTGACGGCAAGTAGGCCGGACATCATGTTTAGTGTGTGTCTTTGTGCTAGATTTCAATCGTGTCCCAAAGAGTCCCATCTTATTGCGGTAAAACGCATTATTCGTTATATTAAGGGAACGATTGGAATGGGTCTATGGTATCTGAAAACTGGAGATTTCTCAATGACGAGTTATTCGGATGCCGACTATGCGGGTTGTAGAGTAGATAGAAAGAGTACTAGTGGGACATGTCAATTTCTTGGTAATTGTCTTGTTTCATGGTCCTCTAGGAAACAAAATTTCGTAGCTCTCTCAACCGCCGAGGCGGAATATGTTGCCGCGGGGGCTTGTTGTGCACAAGTCCTTTGGATGAAACATACTCTCCTTGATTATGATTTGCATTATAACCATATAAAAATATTTTGTGATAATACGAGTACTATACATATGACAAAGAATGCAAATCAACATAGTAAGACCAAGCACATTGAGATTAGATATCACTTTCTTAGAGATCATTTTGAGAAAGGAGATATAGATATTGATTATGTTTTTACGGATTTGCAACTTGCCGATATTTTCACTAAACCACTTGATTTTGCTAGATTTTCATTCATTTGTGGTGACTTAATGTTTGTGTTATTGAATAAAATGTTTTCTTAACCCTTTTTGATGTATGACAAAAAGGGGGAGAATGAGTTTATGTATGGAAATATGAGCTCATATGGTTTTGGTTCCATATGAGTTTATATATGTTTTGAGATTTTGATGTGTTTTCATGAATTCTTGTAATTTGAGTTCAAGTGTTTTGCAAGTGTTTTGCAAGTATTTTTGGTTTTTGGTTTCATGAGGTTTACTTGCAAATTACAAATTACATGGTTTTTCTTTGTTTAATATAGCATAATTTGAGGGGGAGCTTTCTCCTCCCCTATACTTTTGTTTATAGCCTATTTGTTTTGTCATCATCAAAAAGGGGGAGATTGTTGGCCCAAAAGGTTACACTCTCCATTTGTTTAGAGTTTTGATGATAACAAAACAAATAAGTGCTATTTGGTACTAATTAGTTTGTTTAGATAAGTTTCAGGTTAGTACCATATTTGGAGGCCATTGCTTAGCTATTGCAAGAATTTCTAAGTTCATGAAGCAAAGAAGGCTTTTTGCACATCAAGGAAGGAACATAGAAGAGAAGGCTCTAGCAAGGCATCGCATGGCTCAAGACTTCAAGATTGCTCAGATAATCTATTAGTTTTGTTTTTAATTTAGAATTTTGTTAAAGAATAGTGAATAGGTTTGAAGCTCTATCACACACGTTTTTGCACACATCTTGTTTCCTAACATAAATAGTTTGATATACATACTCATGTGTTTTAAGTTTTGTGTTTTATCAAAACTTATTTTGGCATTGGAATTTATGACAAAAACTTTGATGTACATATGTTTCATGAATATAGGATTATGCTTCAAATGTTTAAATATCATGTTTTTGTATTTGGAAGAAGTTTTGGACAAAACGTATTTTCTAGTCAAAATTCAAGTTTTAGAAAATACAGTTTTTGGTTTTTGGTAAAAATGATAAGAGTCAAAAATAGTTCATATTGATTGATATTTGAGCTAAACTTTTTACCACATGTTTATATATCAATGCAAAATGATAAAACTATTTTTGGTGATTTTTATGAGTGTTAAAAGATTTTTCAAAATATTTTTAAAACTATTTTTCTGTCCATTCCAGACTTCATCCAGTCGACTAAGTCTTCTGACTAGTCGACTTGGCTAGAAGTCGGTCGACCGGGTCGGTCGACCGACGTGCACAAATCTGTGCACGTTTGGCAGTCTTTGGACGGTCGACCGTCCCGGTCGACCGGTCTGAGAGCAGAGCTCTCTGTTTGTTTCGGTCGACCGGGCCGGTCGACCGTGGCCTGCAACGGTCATTTTCTTTATACTAGCGGTCGACCGGACTAGCCGTTTGAACAGTAACGGCTAGTTTTCTGAGCAGATTTATTTTTGTCCTTTTCTCACTTAAGTGTGTTTAAGTGACATGTTTTGGTTTTAATACTTTCTGATTAGCCTTAAAAATATTTTATCTTCTAACCCTAGCCCTCTCCTATAAATAGGGGTGTTTGGGGAGAGATTGTTTTAACTAATTATCACAAGAAAAATTCTCAAAAATTTCCAAAAGTTTAAGGCATTCAAAAGATTTGGTTTCTTGGTTTTTGTGCTGAAATTCTCTCTCATTTTCTGAAGTGTTTTCAAGAATTCTCTGATTTCATTTTCTTTTCTCCTTACACACAAGAGCTTCATTCCTACTCATTATTTCTCTAAGGACCTTTGTAAGGGAAGAGAATTTTGCAAGAGAGAGTTTGTGGTCTTTTGACTACTCAGAGATTGCTTGTACTTGAGATTGTGGAGTTGGGTACTCCGGTGTATTTGTGACATCTTTGTGATAGTGGAAGTGGTTGGAATCCTTCTGGGGAAGGCGGGGAAGTAGAGCTGGGTGCTCGAACCTCGATAACAAATCTTGGTGTTTGCGTTTGGTTTACTTTTCCTTGTTCTTACTCTACTTTCATTGCTATTACTACTTGATCTTGATTGTCCTTGCTATATTCACTTGCTTTGTGAGATTGTTGCTCCATATTTTTTAATTGTGCATTGATTAGCATTATCACCTATTCACCCCCCCTCTAGGTGATTTTCACTTGTAGCATTTCACTTGTTACTTGGAAATAAACTCTGGACTTATTAGGTGAATTTTCGCTGAGTGGAACACTGTGTGATTGTTTTTTGTTGCTTAAGGGTGGAGCTATAATGTTTGATGTGAAGAAAGAAAAAATCGCGTTGTAATTTTTTCATAACATACTTATTTATTAAGAATAGCAATATATTCAATACTTGACCTAAATAATGTGCGTCATCTCATATCCTCACTGAAAACCACTTATATTTGTTAAATTTTACTTTGTCGACATAATCCAATTTTGTCATAAAATCATTCATTTGCAAAATGACGTTTTCTTTTTTGGGCTTCACATAATATGATAGTGGAGGCTCCTGTAAGATTTTCAAGTGTTATAATTGCAGAATTATTTTATTGTCTATCTTGAAAAGTAAATGCTATATTTGATTCCCCTGGTTGTGTTAGCCATTAGCTTCCCCGTCCGATTTGATTCCAATCAATTTAATTTTATTTGCTTAATTTAATTCCAATCAATTTTTTTGTTTAATCTTGATTTACTTCAACTTACATGAGAGTTGACTTTAAAATCTGTTCATTAGAATGCATAGTCTGTAGAACACCCATAGTTATATTATCACAAGCTTTATTTGCGATGCTATATCAATCCTTATAATGGTATGTAGTGGACCATCTTGAGTGCATAACATAATGTAAAATCAATGTATTGCAAGTAGGTCTTTGTTTTCTGAACTTTTGCGCTCTTTTCAGATTCTTTTCTGGATTTTGCAAATTCTATATATTTTGATTCGATCGAACTTGGCGCATTATTTGAAAGAAAAAATCTGATCCTTTTCCAAATTAGGGTTTTGGTGCTCGGATGGCCCGTTTTGATTATTCTGAGCAAATGTTCTAGTTTCGCGAAGACTGGGTTTTGTGATTTTTGTCATCCTTTCATGTGATTTTCTCCGCCAAGTTTTTGGTTGATGCGGCGTTAACTTTCATGCAGGGCCCCTTTGTTTTCGATTGCATCTGTTAATCTAGTTTCAATTTTAATTTTTCGTTTGAATGCTTCGAGATCTGGTTTAGTATAAGTTAACCTTCTATCCGTATCTGGCATGCACGAGAGTTAACACAGTTCGATAGATTGATATTACTATAACCTTTTACTTGAAGATAGTATCAAAGTGGTAGATAAGTTTATCTGTATCCTACAGTTGAGTCCCTGATGTCCAGATTATAGGGATGGGTTGTGTTACTTCACTCATTTTTGTTTATTTGATATATCTATTATATATGATTTGTTACCTGATACTGAATAATAGGAAACTCACCTTTTAATTCCATCCAATTTGAATAGTTTCAAGAGAATAATATTTAGCTCCAAATACCTTTTGAGGACTTACCTACATGAGAGGAACCGTGAAGGTCACGGTTGGGGGCAAGGTTGACTCCTAAAAACTCTCATGAGTTGGTATGTGAGATGGTCACAACGCTTCACCCCGCGACCTAATACTGTAAGCATTTTATGTGTATTTTTGTCAATTCTTGGTAAAGGGGCCTAATTCAAGACCTAGTCCACTATGTCCTTCAAGATGGGACAAATGTCACTAAGTGTGGATTCAAAGTCGGAAGCTACTTACACCGATTGCAGAGGATAATATGCTCATATATTCTTACTTTTCTTATATTTTATTTGAAATTTCAATCTTTTGGGGAGGACTGTTGGAATTTAAAATATAAAAAAGATTGAAATTCATAAAAAAAAAAACTAACTTGACTTGATCTCTAACAACCGCTCTACTAATGGGGTTATTATCATGGATAGTGAGGTTAGTTATCATAATTAGTGAGATTAGTTGTTAACAGTTAGGGGCTAAGTTGTTGGCTCGGAGGCCTTCCTCTCTAGTTTTGATGATGATTAACTCATGTAGTTATGTTTACTAATAATCTTGTGATTTTAGTTTCAGATCATTGATCAAGATATTAGTTAGTGATTGCTTCAAAAAGAGGAGTTTGGAAGCCTTCACTTGGTGATTCCCGAGCCCGAGCGTCATGCTCGTTGGATCACGGAGTTTGGACCGAGTCGACTTGAAGATGAAGATCGTCAAGAAGACTTAGGTATCCTAGTTTAGTTTAGTGTGTTTAGATCCATTTGTAAAGCTTAGTATAGTTGATAAGCTCAAGTGCACAATACACACACGTTTTATGTTTGGATATTGGTTTTTCGGTTTTCGTTTAACCAATATTTGTTTTCATGAATAGTTGATCAAAACTAGTTTAATTGGTTTATGTATAGTTGTTTCATTCTATACATGCATGCTTAACTTTTAAACAAACTTAGTTTGACTATCCTATTCATGTATTGAAAAATCCAAGTTGATAAAATACAAGTTTTGGTTTTTGGTAAAAATGATAAGACACAAAAATAGTTTCATATGCTTGATATTTGAGTTAAAATATTTATTACAAGTTTATATATCAATGCAAAATGATAAAACTATTTTTGGAGATTTTTACAAGACTTAAAAGAATTTTTAGAAATATGTTTAACTGTTTTTCTGACCCAGTTTCTGACCCAGAATGTGGCTGACAGGCCAGGTCGGCCGACCGGACGGTCAACCGAACCAAGGTCCAGTCGACCGTTGCGGTCTACTGACGTGCACAGCCCTGTGCACGTTTGTCAGACACAGGGCCGGTCGACCGGTCGGCCGACCGGATCAGAGAGCCTTGCTCTCTGTATCTGGGCGGTCGACCGAGCGGTCGACCGGAGCAGAGAAGTCTGCTCTCTGTATCTGGACGGTTAGCCGTGCGGTAAACCGTATTGCCCCAACGGTCATATTTCTGACCGTTGGCGGTCGGCCGGCCAGCCGACCGCAAGCCTGTCAGGCTGACAGATCAGCCTAACGGCTAGTTTTATTTTGGGGCTATAAATACCCCATTGCTTGGTGGTTTTAGACAGGATTTTTAAGAGCCAAAATTTCCAGACTTTCTCTAGTGTTTTAATAAGTTTTCAAAAGAGTTTTTGTGCCAAAAA
Organism: Agave tequilana; assembly: GCA_038442645.1. Lineage (NCBI taxonomy): Eukaryota > Viridiplantae > Streptophyta > Magnoliopsida > Asparagales > Asparagaceae > Agave > Agave tequilana. Next base: position 153,123 of record JAVJIF010032472.1, on the reverse strand, counting down.
GATTTATCTTTGTATTGTTTTAGGTTTTTGGAAAAATCAAAGAAAATAGTATTTTGGGAGATTTGTGTTTGTTCTTCATTTCTATTATCTTCAAGAGTTTTCCCAAGATTATTTCTTTGAGTTTTTATTTTCCAAACACCTAGTTTTTTCACACTTGAGCTATCACCTATCCTATTCTATTAGGATCATTTGTTTGTGGGAAAAAGGAGAGGTTTGTGGTTGAGATATACCACCTATTGTGAAAACCCTCATTTGTTGGTTGCTCCCTCTTTGGTAGAGGTTGAGATTTGGCTTGCTCCCTCTATTGTGAGGTGGAGTTTGGTTGTTGGTTACGGGCCTTATCCCTCTTCGGTAGAGGTGGATTGTGGTTGTATTGCCTCGATGGCATTGTACGGTTGAGAGAGGAGTTCGGTACTTCTTTAGTGGATTAGAAATCCTTCTCGGTGAAGGCGGGGACGTAGAGCTAGGGGCTCGAACCTCGAAACATATCATTGTGTTTATGTTTGATCCATTGCCTCTAAACCCTCTCTCTCTTTTATTTGTGCAAAGCATCATTCATTCATTCATATCTTGTATGCTTGTGTTGTCCTTGCATTGATTCATATTGCTTATTCATTATATGCTTGGATTGCTTGTGTGTGCGCCTCACTTATACTTAACCACAAGAGCTTCATATAGCACCTCAACCCATATCTAGGGGAATCAAGAGGAGTTAGTCCAGAGCCCTTCACGGGGAATTCGGCTACACTTGTGTGTTGTATTAAGTGTGTTGTAAAATTGTTTTAAGCTTCCGCATTTAGCGCATTTAGTTTCTGGATTAGCACTATCACCTATTCACCCCCCCTCTAGGTGATTTCAATTGGTATCAGAGCCTACGCTCCTGATACTTAGGCTTAACATCCTAGGAGTGAGATCCTTTGTTTGCTAATCTATCATTTGCATTTGTTTGCTTGCACACATATAGTTTGGACCCATAGACTTCATGACCCCACCTATGTTTGACCCTTCCAACATCATTGTTTGGAAGATTAGGATGACCGTTTATTTACAAACCCTAGGATATAAGGTTTACCTTGCCATTACCAAGGAATCCTACCTTAGTGATAGCAAGCATATAGGGGCCAATGCACAAGCCCTTGAGGCCATTAGAAGCACGCTTTCTAAAGATTATCTCATGCTTGTTTCTAACCTTGATTCCGCCTTTGCAGTGTGGAACAAGTTGACCACAACCACCACCTCCGAGCTTCAAATGCCAAATCAACCGGAGGAGTCTAGTGGAGAATCCGACTCACAATGCTACATGGTCCAAGGGAATGACTCCCTTGAGGTACAATCGGAATCTCAACTAGATAGTTTTGATGCTAGTTCTTCATGTGATGAATATGTGGATCCCCATGCTTTAAATGAAGAACTTTCTATTGTGTGTGAAAAATTATTTGAAAAATATAAGGTTTTGAAAAAGAAAAGTCTAGGAATTGTAAAAGAAATAATTTTTTGAAAAATAAAAATAATTGTGGAAATATTTTGAAGAAAAATGAAAACTTGTTTTCAAAAATTGATTTTGTTTTAAAGGAAAATGTTGCCTTGAAAATAAAATAATTTCTATTTCAAATGATTTAGATGTTTGTTTAAAGAAAAATGAATTTTTAAAAATAAGATTGATGCACATGTTTGCCATGCTAGGGTAGTATCTCACACTTCACCTATTGCATGCCTCACGTCTTCTTTGATTAATAATGATATAAACGTTTTAAAGAAGAGTGTTGATTGTTTAGGCTCCACTTTGAGCCAATGTGCCAAGAGCCATACACGTTTGGAAACTTTGTTTCGAAAGAAACAAGTTCCATCTTTTCATGCACACCCCCCACGGCATACACATGCTCCTCACGGACACACCCATCACATGTATGCTCATGTGTACACTTGTACACATTGTGGACGTAAGAGCCACCTTGCTAAATTCTGTTATGATAGAATACATGTTTCAAATTTAGCAAATAATTTTGTTTGGGTTAGAGAAGGTACTAACCCCCATGGACCTAAAAAGTTATGGGTACCAAAATCACCCCTCTTGTTTATGATGTAGGTGTGGGCTCTCACATGACGTGAGAGTAGCGGTACCTTGGAGTGGATGTGTTCCGAGCTTTATGGAAATCAATTGGATGCATCACTTTCAAGGGAAGATTTGGTGGGAAGACCACCATGTTTTTGGAGATTTGGAGAGTTGCCTTCTAGGTTTTGGTAACGATCTCTAGCTCCTAATTATTGTTTTGCATGCTTTTCATGTTTATTATATAGCATGATTTGTTGTTTATATGATCATTATGAAAATGCCATGTTTATTAAATCCTTGACATACATGTTAAGCCTTTTGAGACACCCATGTTTAATATGGACTATTATTTTAGTGTTCTCATCATTTGTTTAGCTATCATGTTTATCTTAGCTTTAATAACATGTGAATTTACATAATAATCATGTTTATGTTTTTCATGTTGATTTACATCTTGTTTTATGCCTAATGATTTGATTACATGTTTAGATGTTAGTTTTCATTAAGACTAGGTATATATTTGTGCATATAGTGGGCGACAAATAAATCTATATATGTTTGAGCTTGAATGCTTATTTGAACCCATTAGATGTGCTAGTATAGTCTAGTTTTGATGATCCATGCATTTTAAACTTGTATTCCCATTTTTGAATTTGTTTCATGTTTTATGATTATGTGTTTAACTTCTTGTATATGTCCATTTTATCCAAATTATTGTTATACATATACATCCTTTTGAGCCACGTGCCTTCATGCATATATCTTTGTGGACTCGTTGTGTTTGGATATGTATGTATACTTTAGTTTGTATAAGACATACATATGCCTTGAAGATTAAATAAGTTTTGATGATTTTTTTTTCAAGGAATATTGAGCTTATTGTCCATCTTTCATGATTATGATCTTCATATTGTATTTGTACACTCACATTTATTGTTTACTCATGTGTTTATTTTCATGAGTCATATTTATGCTTAATTAGCTTAGAGTGTTGATTATCATGTGGATTTCATGTTTCATGAAAAATAATTTTGTTTTATTCCTTGCTTGAAGGATTTCGTACTAGTTTACAAATTTTTCTTATAACTAGTTGTGATATTCTTCATTTGGTAGAAGTTTTCAAACTAACTTTATTTTTCAATCCTATTTTTGAAAACCCCTACCTTCTATGGGTGGTTGGATGGGAGATCATGCTCATGTATGCCTTATAATGAAAATCATTTTAAACTTGAACATGATTGGGAGGCTAGGTAATATGAGATATACATTTGATATTATTGTTGTTTCAATTGGTATCATTGAATTCTTTCAATTGGTATCAATATTGACATTTTTGTATACTCATATTTTTTTCATATATGTATGCTTGTATTTCAAAGAATATCAATTTCAATTGGTATCTATTTTTCATACATATATATGTTTGTGTTTATGCTAAGCTTGAGTTTCAATTTTGTTTCAATTGATTAGTTTTCAATTACTTTTCAATTGGTATCTCATTTCAAGCCTACGCATTGTTTTAATTGGTATTTCATAAAGGGGAGAAAATTTGTTTTTGTATTTCAATTGGTATTGGGTTTACCTTTTCCACTCCCTTCCTTTATGAATAAAAAATAATAATTTCAATTTGGTATCATATGTTTAAAAAGCATAATACTTTTAATTGGTATCAAATTTGTTTTATTGAGAAAATTCAGAATTTTGTTTTAAAGAAAATACAAAAGTTTTGATTTATATTGCATATATGCAAGGAGAGCTTAACATCTCTTCTACATATAGATTCATGATGAGTGTATCTTGTATTGAAGAGCTTGACATCTCTTCTTTATGTGGTACACGTGTGTAGGGGGAACTTCACATCTCCTCTTATGCATTGCATAGTATATGTTATGTGAATTAGGGCTTGTCATCCCTCCTTCATGTAATGTATCTATGTAGGGAAGCTTCACATCTTCCTCTTCATGAATGTATATCGCATATACAATTTATTGATCTATGTTTACTTTCAATTGGTATCAAGATGTTACTTTGACATTTTTTTTCAATTGATATCCTAATTGATTGTAACCCCTTATTGATATTTTTTTTGTTGTTTTAGACAAAAAGGGGAGAATATCGTTTTCATTATTTTTATTAACCCTTTTGTTGATGATTGACAAAAAGGGGGAGAAAGGTTTTGAGTTTATATATGCATATTTATGTTTTTGCATATATTAAGTTTAATTTAGTTTAATTTTAATTGGTATCTAGAACATGTTTTGTTTTTTGAACATTTCATTGTGTATCTAGAGCCTTTTTATTGTTTATATATATCTATGCATGCTTCATGTTTCATATATAACATTGCATATTTATGTTTATTCGTTTATGCATGAGTTGAGGGGGAGCTTCTTTGACGCTTAACTTTAATCCATGCATATATAACTCCATGAGTTTTGTCATCATCAAAAAGGGGGAGATTGTTGGCCCGGAGGCCTTCCTCTCTAGTTTTGATGATGATTAACTCATGTAGTTATGTTTACTAATAATCTTGTGATTTTAGTTTCAGATCATTGATCAAGATATTAGTTGGTGATTGCTTCAAAAAGAGGAGTTTGGAAGCCTTCACTTGGTGATTCCCGAGCCCGAGGGTCAAGATCATTCATAGCCATGCTCGTTAGATCACGGAGTTTAGACTGAGTCGACTTGAAGATGAAGATCGTCAAGAAGACTTAGGTATCCTAATTTAGTTTAGTGTGTTTAGATCCATTTGTAAAGCTTAGTATAGTTGATAAGCTCAAGTGCACAATACACACACGTTTTATGTTTGGATATTGGTTTTTTCGGTTTTGGTTTAACCAATATTTGTTTTCATGAATAGTTGATCAAAACAAGTTTAATTGGTTTATGTATAGTTGTTTCATTCTATACATGCATGCTTAACTTTTAAACAAACTTATTTTGACTATCCTATTCATGTATTGAAAAATTCAAGTTTGATAAAATACAAGTTTTGATTTTTGGTAAAAATGATAAGACACAAAAATAATTTCATATGCTTGATATTTGAGTTAAAATATTTATCACAAGTTTATATATCAATGCAAAATGATAAAACTATTTTTGGAGATTTTTACAAGACTTAAAAGAATTTTTAGAAATATGTTTAACTGTTTTTCTGACCCAGTTTCTGACCCAGAATGTGGCTGACAGGCCAGGTCGGCCGACCGGACGGTCGACCGAACCAAGGTCCAGTCGACCGTTGCAGTCGACTGACGTGCACAGCCCTGTGCACGTTTGTCAGACACAGGGCCGGTCGGCCGGTCGGCCGACCGGATCAGAGAGCCTTGCTCTCTGTATCTGGGCGGTCGACAGAGCAGAGAAGTCTGCTCTCTGTATCTGGGCGGTCAGCTGTGCGGTCGACCGTATTGCCCCAACGGTCATATTTCTGACCGTTGGCGGTCGGCCGGCCAGCCGACCGCAAGCCTGTCAGGCTGACAGATCAGCCTAACGGCTAGTTTTGTTTTGGGGCTATAAATACCCCATTGCTTGGTGATTTTAGACAGGATTTTTAAGAGCCAAAATTTTCAGACTTTCTCTAGTGTTTTAACAAGTTTTCAAAAGAGTTTTTGTGCCAAAAAGATTTATCTTTGTATTGTTTTAGGTTTTTTGAAAAATCAAAGAAAATAGTATTTTGGGAGATTTGTGTTTGTTCTTCATTTCTATTATCTTCAAGAGTTTTCCCAAGATTATTTCTTTGAGTTTTTATTTTCCAAACACCTAGTTTTTCCACACTTGAGCTATCACCTATCCTATTCTATTAGGATCATTTGTTTGTGGGAAAAGGAGAGGTTTGTGGTTGAGATATACCACCTATTGTGAAAACCCTCATTTGTTGGTTGCTCCCTCTTTGGTAGAGGTTGAGATTGTTGGTTTGCTCCCTCTATTGTGAGGTGGAGTTTGGTTGTTGGCTACGGGCCTTATCCCTCTTCGGTAGAGGTGATTGTGGTTGTATTGCCTCGGTGGCATTGTACGGTTGAGAGAGGAGTTCGGTACTTCTTTAGTGGATTAAAAATCCTTCTCGGTGAAGGCGGGGACGTAGAGCTAGGGGCTCGAACCTCGAAACATATCATTGTGTTTGCGTTTGATCCATTGCCTCTAAACCCTCTCTCTCTTTTATTTGTGCAAAGCATCATTCATTCATTCATATCTTGTATGCTTCTGTTGTCCTTACATTGATTCATATTGCTTATTCATTATATGCTTGGATTGCTTGTGTGTGTGCCTCACTTATACTTAACCACAAGAGCTTCATATAGCACCTCAACCCATATCTAGGGGAATCAAGAGGAGTTAGTCCAGAGCCCTTCACGGGGAATTCGGCTACACTTGTGTGTTGTATTAAGTGTGTTGCAAAATTGTTTTAACCTTCCGCATTTAGCGCATTTAGTTTCTGGATTTGCACTATCACCTATTCACCCCCCCCCCCCTCTAGGTGATTTCATAAGTTTCACTAAATATATACCAACATCATGAAAGTTAAAGCAAGAGAATTAAAATGAAAAAAGAATTCCTCTCTCTCTTTCCTCTCTCTCTTATAAAATTTCTATTTCAAATTTAATCTGGGCATTGCTAACAATTCAATGTCACCACCCCTTTATGGTCGTGCACGCAAAGGACACCGGCAGAGGGGGACAGTATCGGAAGGGGCACATCTTTCTTGGCTGACCGCACGAAGTCGGCGATATGACTTTAGCCCAGTGATCACGCGCCTTCTCCGAGACCGGTAACATTATTTCTATATTTCTTTTATTAATTATTTGTTATTCTAATTTTTAGATGCAAAAAAAATCCCACAATCCATGGTGCATTGTTCTCTACTTGATACATCCTACCAACAAAACAAAATTTCCTAACAAAATGTTTCACTCTCATCTCAGCATTTTATGTGTGAATTGACTATTATTGTTCTATCATCAAGCTCTGCGATTGTTTAAAATGGCATTTAGGGCCTAATTTTGTATGATCATGTAATGCATGTTGTCGTTGGTGGTAGCTGAAGCTGCTGGATGTCAAAACCTGATGCAGGGATTAATGATAAGAAGAATAACAAAGACTGGCTAAAAGAGGTCCAGCTCTAACTGCTGGAGGGTGCTGGAAGCCTGGGAGTTGTTGGATGTATTTAAGTTGGAGGGAAAACTTGAGTTTCCCTCTTATTTGACTTTGGTTTTAGTCCCACATTGGATAAGAGATGGGAGGTTGGGTAGTATATATATACCAACTCCTCCTATACCTATTGTTATGAGTGATGGGCCAGGGGCTACATCCACGCGCGCGCGCACGCTGAACCGGGCCGGGCCGGGGGAGGGTGGTGCGCGCCCACGACTTGCGGACACGAATGCAGTTCGATTCAGGGGCTTATTGGACCTGCTACATTTTTTTATTTTTTATTTTTATTTAAAATTCTGTTGAGATTTTCGGGTAGAGTTGGACCCGTTCAAGAGAATCGGATCTGTACGTTGCAATAACTCGCGCATGATCACAGATTCTCTCGAGTTGTTACAAACTGAAAGATCTGCAGAGGGTTATAAATACCCTATCTCTGCACGTATCTTTTACAAGAAACAGAAATCGATCTACCCTCTTTCTCTCACAAATTTCTTACATTCTGCTGAAAAAATTGTGTTCTTGCGATCAGGATTTTATGTTTTCTCAAAACTGATTGTCCACTTACGGGTAACGAATCTCCGTCTGAGCAGAGACCTGACTCATCATCTTGAGTTGGGTGCTGCTGTATTATCGGGGGAGTTTTTACCGCTAGAAGAGGAGGTCTTTTTCAAGGTTCGGACGAGAGACCGGCCATCTTTCTTAAAGAGCAGTGCGTCTGCGCGACTACATCACCCCAAGCCAGCCTTTTCTTTTCTTTTAATTTTATTTTTTTTAGTTGCATGCTTAGGACAAGTAATTTATTAGTTTTAAAGATCTATATTTGTTACATGTTTTAATCCAGTTAAATTTCCTACAGTCTAGAAGAAAGATTTTGATAATTCATGTAATTAAATTTAGAGAATTATTTCAGTCAATATAATTACTTATCTGTTTCATGCAATTGATAATTTTCATGCAAGTAAAATAAAAATTGTCCCTGCAAATAAAGATAATTATTTAAAACAATTATTTAAAGAAAATCTTAAAAGGAAAATTTTGCATTCTTACAACTTATATTTTACAAGTTCTTACCAATTTATTTAAAAGATCGTGTTTCAAATTTTCATTTATCCTTAAAAGATTTGCATTAAATTTTTCATTACAAAATTGTTGTAATAAATTGTTCTAAACTATTTAGATCTTATCATAACATATTGTTGTAAGTTATCATGTTGTAAGATTTCTTAAAATCTGATCTGATTTTAATCTCTTTTAATTTCTTACAAAGTAAAATATATATGCTCTAATTATTACAAGGCCAAAATTTTCAACAAAAGATCCTAAAAAAATCTGAATAACTTTATTCTCTACAAATTTATATTTAATAATTATTACAAGGCAAAATTCTTTTCATTACAAACTTTATTCATTTGATTTCATTAAAATATCTTATTAATTTTTTTTGTAACAAAAGAAAATCTTTTACAATATAATTTAAATTATTTAAATCTTGTCTTATTTAAATATATATATATATTATAAACACTTTATTGCAAGATTTTACATGCAGGTATCAATTAATTGACTGCTTCTTGCAATAAAATTTGGCTAAATAAAATTGTTTAATTTTGTAATATATATTATAAGGATTATTAATTCTTGCAAGTCAATTATTAATTAATTCTTGTTAGTCTATTTCTAAATTTTAATTGGAATAATCTTTTAGAAATTATTGTCGTTATAATTTTGAATTAGGAAAATTAAAAGGACAAGTTTATATCTTTTTATGTCTTACTTGAATTATTAGGTACATAATTAAAGAAAGATTATACATTATTTTATTTTACAAATCCTAATCTAAAAGTTACCAATATAAACTAAATTCTGACATTATAAAAATAATTTTGGAATACAGAATTCAGGTAGCACATCCCGTCACTATGGCCAACTCTGATCATTCCAAGGGTGTTAAACCGGAGAAATTCTCCAGCACATATTTTAAGAGATGGGCAAACCAGATGAAGTATTGGTTAACCACTTTAAGTCTCATATCAGCCATAGATGACACTATTCCTGCACCTTCTCCTAAACCTTCATCTATTGGATCTTCTCATGTTGAAATTCCTCCTATAACTCCTTCCTCCTACATCTATTTAAAACCTGAGGAAATTGACTATCATTGTCTCCATAAGATTCTTAGTGCACTCTCTGATAGTCTATATGACATTTATTATGAATATAAGAGTGCTAAAGAACTATAGATAGCTCTCGAGGATGAATATGACCTCGACGATGCTGGAATCGAAAGATTCGCCTCCTATGAATGATGACTGATAATAAATCTATCAATGATCAACTTCATGAATTTCAAGACTATATCTGACACTTTCAATCGAAAGAAAATTAATTCTCCGACGATTACAAGGTGTCTTGTCTTATTGACAAACTCCCTCCTTCCTGGTCAACCTTTGTTGGAGACCTCCATCATAAGAAAGGTGACCTAACCCTTATTCAAGCCCTAAAAGCGATTCGCATAGAAGATCAGCATAGGCAAAACTCTAAAACCAAATCAGAAATGAAAGCTAAAGTGAACTTGGTGGAGGATAAGCCTAAGTGGAAATTTATGAATCCCAAGGGTAAGAAGTTTAAAAAACCTAATCATTTTCATTCTTCTTCCCATGCAAATTCCTCTTCTTTCAAACCTTTTCAATCTTCCTCCTTCAAATCCAAAACCTTTGGCTAGAAGACTGATAGAAAATTCTGCTACGTCTGCAGAAGAAGGAATCACATGGCGCCTCAATATTTTAACTGGAAGAAAGAACCTGTTAAAGCTCAACCAAGAGGAAATGGAGGAAATGGCGGACACAAGGTCAACATGGTGGAACTGAACTCCAACTTCTTTAGGTTAGATTCTTCTCTTCCTATTGTCAACTATATCACCTTCTCCTCGGACTGGTGGTTAGACTCAGGAGCCAATATTCACATCTGTACTGATCGCTCCTGGTTTAAATCCTATCAGGAACAACGTGGAGAAAGCGTGAGCCTGGCAGATGACTCCACTAGAGAGATAAAGGAAACTGGACGTATTGATCTCAGAATGACCTCAGGGAAAATTCTGACTCTTCAAGGTGTCCTACATGTACCCACACTTCGGAGAAATCTAATCAGCGAGTCTTCACTTCTTAGAGCTGGCTATAGAATTGTTAAGGAATCTAATAAATTTATAATCTCTAAGTATAATATCTTCATTGGAAAAGGCTTTATTTTTTATGGTTTTTTTCGTCTCAATATAATAAATTTTTCTGATAATAAAATTTCTATTCTTGTTACTTTGAACATTGAGTCTTGTGATATCTGGCATGTAAGACTGGGACATGTCAACTTCAATTCTATCAAGAAAATGATTAACTTGAATCTCATTCTCAAATCTTCTTTTGACACATCTTCTAGATATGAAATCTGTGTTCAGGGTAAGAATACCCGAAAATCATTTCCTTCTATCATAAGGACATTTGAATCCCTCGAACTTATTCATAGTAATGTGGGTGACTCAAACAGAGTTCTCACTCGAGGTGGTAGAAGATACTTTGTAACATTCATTGATGACTACTCCAAATTCTATCACACCTATCTTCTCAAATTTAAGGATGAAGTCCTTGATTGGTTTAAGGTGTATAAAGCCGAAGCTGAGAACCAACGCGAAAAGAAGCTCAAATTCTAAGATCTGATCGTGGGGGGAGTATACCTCAATGATATGACAAAATTCTGCCAAGAACACAGCATTATTCATGAGGTAACTGCTCCATACACACCTCAATCCAACGGTGTAGCTTAAAGAAAGAACAGAACACTGATGAACATGGTGAATTGCATGTTACTCAGCTCAGGTGCACCTGAAAACCTTTCGGGTGAAGCTCTCCTTTCTGCCTGTTTTATACTCAATAGGGTTCCCTAAAGAGACTCCGACGTTACTCCATATAAACGTTGGAAAGGGAGAACTCCTAACATTCAATTCTTCAAAGTTTGGGGTTGCCTGGCTAAAGTTTCAATACCAAAACCAAAGAAAAAGAAAATCGGCTCCAAGACTGTTGATGCTATCTTCATCGGATATGCACTAGATAGCAATGTTAACCGATTTCTAGTGGTTAACTCTGAGATCAGTGAAATATCTAGCAACACCATCATTGAAGTTAGGGATGTTGTTTACTTTGAAAATATCTTTCCTTTCAAGTCTAGAATCCCTAGTGATCCTTCTTGCACTCCTTCTACCTCTGATATCCCTTCTTCTAGTTCTCCTCCTGTAACTGATTCTGAATCTAGAAGGAGCAAAAGAACAAGAATTCTTATATCTTTCGGTGAAGGTTTCTTTACCTATCTTGTGGAAGGTGATCCTAGCTCCTTCAAGGAGGCAATGGACTCTTCCGAGTCTCCTTTCTGGGAAGAAGTCATTGACAGTGAGATCAAGTTCATAATGGAGAATAACACATGGATTCTCACTGATCTTCCTCCAGGATGCAAACTTGTGGGTTGTAAATGGATCTTCAAGAAGAAACTCCGACCCGATGGCACTATCGATAAGTACAAAACCAGATTAGTTGCCAAGGGTTTCACCCAATAAAATGGTATTGACTTCTTTGACACCTATTCTCCTGTATCCAGGTTTCCTCTATCAGAATCCTTCTAGCACTGCATCAATTCATAACATGTTCATTCACCAAATGGATGTCAAGACTGCTTTCTTAAATGACAATCTTGAAGAAGAGATTTATATGGACCAACCAGAAGGATTCATTGCCAAGGGAGAAAAAAACAAAATGTGCAAACTTGTGAAATCATTGTATGGACTTAAACAAGCACCCAAACAATGACATCAAAAGTTTAGTAAAGGTATTGCACAATTTGGATTCACTGTCCATAAACATGACATGTGCATATATTCTAAGAACTTTGGCAATAAGTATATTATCCTCTGTCTATATGTAGATGATATTCTTATCCTTGGAACTTCTCTTGATGCAATCAAAAGAGTAAAGGATTATCTTTCCTAAAACTTTAATATGAAGGATCTAGGTCCTGCTGATATGATACTGGGAATGAAATTATTCAAAACCTCTAATGGAATTTTTTTGAGTCTAGCTCATAGCATTGAAAGAATGCTTTATAAGTTTGATTTCTATAACTCTAAACCTATTTCTTCACCCTATGATTCTTCAATTGCTTTGAAGAAGAATATGTGTGAGCTTGTGTCTCAGCTGAAATACTCTCAATTAATAGGTTCACTACTCTACATTTCTAACAAGACTAGACCTGACATCTCTTATGCAGTAGGTAGATTGAGTAGATATACTAGTAACTCTAATAGAGAACACTGGACTGCGCTAGAGAGAGTTTTCAGATATCTTAGAGGCACAATTGGCTATTGTCTGACTTACACTGGATATCCTGATGTTATGAAAGGTTATAGTGATGCCAACTGGGTCACTGATTCGAACGGTGTTAAATCTACTACCGGATATGTATTCATGTTCGGTGGTGCTGCTGTGTCCTGGAAATCCTGCAAACAAACAGTGATTGCCAGGAGCACCATGGAGTCCGAACTCATTGCTCTGGACACAACTTGTTCTGAAGCTGACTGGTTAAAGGATCTTTTATCTGAATTCTCTATCGTGCCTAGACTCATACTTCCAATCTTAGTTCATACTAATTAAAGATCCACCATTGAGATTCTAAAGCAAAATAATGCCACTAAGAAGATGAACAGACATATTCAAATCAGACTTAAGTCTTTCAGCGCCTATTGGGTAAATTTGTGCTTTTGGACTTTGTAAAGTCTGAGAAGAATATTGCTGACCCGTTGACTAAGGGTCTTTCTAAGAGTGTGGTCCTAGAATCATCGAGGGAGATGGGGTTAAGCTCATAGTAGAGTTCACCAACAGAGAAACCCAATCTACTTGATTGGGAGTTGATTTCATGACAGAGGTTCAATGTGGTAGGAACGAGCTGGACTGGTGATACTCGTGTGAAGCATCGACCCGTATATGTTTATATCTTGTATGTAGTATTGTAGCTACTACCCCTTCTCTATGGTGACGATGCTCTTATGATACAGCTAGGTAAGGATGAGTTTGAATATTAATAAGTCCAACGCATGTAGTATGTGTTGGCCCAAAGGCCTTCCACCCTAGTTTTGATGATGATTAACTCATGTAGTTATGTTTACTAATAATATTGTATTGTTTAAGTTTCAGATCATTAACCAAGATATTAGTTGGTGATTAGCTTCAACAAGGAGTTTAGAAGCTTTTCATGGTGATTCCAGGGCTCAAGCTTCAAGATCACACATTGCCTAGCCCATGGATGGAGTTATGGATCGGGTCTACTTGAAGATGAAGATCGTCAAGAAGACTTAGGTATCTATAGTTTAGATAGTGTGTTTAGATCCATTTGTAAAGCTTAGTATAGTTGATATGCTCAAGTGCACATAACACACACGTTTTATGTTTGGTTTTTGGTTTTCATGAATAGTTGATCAAAACAAGTTTAATTGATATATGTATAGTTATTTCATTCTATACATGCATGCTTAGCTTTTAAACAAACTTATTTTAACTTTCCTATTCATGTATTGAAAAATCAAGTTTGATAAAAATACAAGTGTTGGTTTTTGATAAAACTTGCAAGACACAAAAATGATTGAATATGTTGATATATGTCTTGAAATTTTTATCACAAGTGTGTTTATCAAAGTAAAATGATAAAACAATTTTTATGGTAATTTTAAAAGAAATAAAAGTTTTTCTAAAATATTTTTAACATGTGTTTCTGTCCCAGAACAGTGGCTGACAGGCCAGGTCGGCCGACCGCACGGGTCGACCGCACCAGAGGCCGGTCGACCCTTGGGTCGACCGACGTGTACAAGCCTGTGCACGTTTGGCAGACACAGGGACGGTCGGCCGGGCGGCCGACCGGATCTGAGAGCAGTGCTCTCTGTTTATTTGGGTCGACCGGGCGGTCGACCGGGTTGCCCCAACGGTCACATTTCTGACCGTTGGCGGTCGGCCGGGCCGGCCGACCGGTAGCCTGTCAGGCTGCCAGATCAGCCTAACGGCTAGTTTCTGTTTTGGCCTATATAAACCCCACTCCTTTGGGTTTTTGGCCAAGATTTTCAAGAGCAAAAATTCCTACTTTTCTGAAGTGTTTTTACAAGTTTTCAAAAGAGTTTTAAGTGCCAAAAGATCCATCTTATTTATTTTAAGTGTTTTGTTATTTTCAAAGAAAATAGGTTTTTGGGAAATTGGTTTATTGTTCTTCATTTCAATATCTATTTGGTATTTTCCCAAGAGTTTTTTCTTTGATCAAAACACTTAGTTTTCCACACTTGAGCTATATCTTCTATCCTATTCTATTAGGATCTTGTTTTGTGGAAAAAGAGAGTTTGTGATCTTTGTAACCACTTGTTGTAAAACCCTTGCTTTGATTGGGTTGCTCCCTCTTCGGTAGAGGTTGAGGATTGTAGTTTGCTCCTCTAGTGAGAGGTGGAGTTGGTTTGTATATCCCTCTTCGGTAGAGGTGATTGGTTATTGTTGTTTGGCTACGGGCCTACCCCTCTTGTGTGAGGTGGTGTTTGTATTGAGAGAGGAGTTTAGTACTCCTTGTGTTGTAACAAATCCTCTTTGGTAGAGGTTCCCTCGGTGGGAGATAGTAGATTGAAAATCCTACACGGTGGTGTAGGCGGGGATGTAGAGCTAGGGGCTCGAACCTCGAAACATATCTTTGCCTTTGCGTTTGATCCATTGTCTCTCTAACTCTCTCTCTCTTTTATTTGTGCAAAGCATTATTCATATTGCCATATCATTCATATTGCTTGTGTTGCCTTACATCTTATATATTGTTCATCCTTATATGCTTGGCTTGTTTGTGTGTGCCTCACTTGTACTTAACCACAAGAGCTTCACATAGCACCTCAAACCATTCAAGGGGAATCAAGAGGAGTTAGTCCAGAGCCCTTCACGGGGAATTCGGCTACACTTGTGTGTTGTATTAAGTGTGTTGCAATAATTTGCATTAGCTTCCGCATTTAGCGCATTTAGTTTCTGGATTAGCAAGTACACCTATTCACCCCCCTCTAGGTGTTTTTCAATTGGTATCAGAGCCAACGCTCCTGATACTTAGGCTTAACATCCTAGGAGTGAGATCCATTTGTTTGCTAATCTATTGTTTGCATTTGCTTGTTTGCACACTCATATAGTTTACCATGGACTTCATGACCCCACCTAGTTTTGACCCTTCTAACATTCTTGTTTGGAAGACTAAGATGTCCATCTATTTACAAACCCTAGGCTTGCATGTATATCTTGCCGCTACCAAGAAATGCTATCTTGGTAATAGCAATCATATAGGGGCCAATGCACAAGCCCTAGAGGCCATTAGAAGCACGCTTTTAAAAGAATATCTTATGCATGTTTCTAACATTGATTCCGCTTTTGCAATGTGGAACAAGTTGACAACAACCACCACCTCCAAGCTTCAAATACCTATCCAACAAGAAGAGGAATCTAGTGGAGAGTCCGACTCACAATGCTTGATGGTCCAAGGGAATGACTCCCTTGAGGTACTTTCGGAACCCCACTTAGATTGTGATGATGCTAGTTCTTCATGTAATGAGAATATTGATCCCCATGCTTTGAATGAAGAACTATCTATAGTTTGTGAAAAATTAATAGAAAAATATAATGTTTTGAAAAAATAAAGTCTAGGCATTAATAATGAAAATAAAAATTTGATTGCTAGACTTGATATTGTTTTGCAAGAGAAAGAGGAGATTGCTATGGGAGGGATTCATTAAGGTCTCAGCTTGATCTTGCACTAAAAGAAAATAAAGTTTTAAAATCTAAAAATGATTGTGAAACTCTTGTGAAAAATAATGATGTTTTGTCTTCAAAAATTAATTTTGTTTTAAAAGAGAATGTTGCTTTGAAAAACAAAATTATTTCTATTTCAAATGATTTAAATGTTTGTCTAAAGAAAAATATTGTTTTTCAAAATAAGATTGATGCACATGTTTGCCATGCTAGGGTAGTATCACACACTTCACCCATTGCATGCTCCACTTCTTCTTTGATTGAAAATGATATAAATTTAATTAAGAAGAAAATGGATTATTTGGGCTCCACTATGAGCCAATGTGCCATGAACCACTCACGTTTGGAAACCTTGGTTCGAAAGAAATAAGTTCCATCCTTTATGCATGCACACCCTCCACGGCATACACATGCTCCACACGGACACACCCATCATAAGTATGCTCATGTGTACACTTGTACACATTGTGGACGTATGGACCACCTTACTAAATTTTGTTATGATCGTATACATGTTTCTAATTTAGCAAATAATTTTGTTTGGGTTAGAGAAGGTACTAACCCCCATGGACCCAAAAAGATATGGGTACCAAAGACCACCCCTCCTATTGTTTTTGATGTAGGTGTGGGCTCTCACATGACGTGAGAGTTGCCGTACCTTGGAGTGGATGCGTTCCAAGCTTAAAGGAAATCATTTGGATGCATCACTTTCAAGGGATGTTTGGTGGAGAGGACCACCATGTTTTGGAGACAAGGAGAGTTGCCTTCTAGG
Source organism: Agave tequilana (assembly GCA_038442645.1). Classification (NCBI taxonomy): domain Eukaryota; kingdom Viridiplantae; phylum Streptophyta; class Magnoliopsida; order Asparagales; family Asparagaceae; genus Agave; species Agave tequilana. The sequence continues at coordinate 136,310 of JAVJIF010032472.1, read as the reverse complement.
TTTTGGTAACGATTCCTAGCTCCTTTTATTGTTTACATGCTTTTATATTCATTGTTTTTAGCATGTTTCATTGTTTAGTGATTAGTATGAAAATGCCATGATAATTAGATTCTTGACATACATGTATAGTATTTGAGACACCCATGTTTAATATGGATTATTATTTTGTGTTCTCGTGTTTGATTAGCTATCATGTACATCATAAATTTAATAACATGTGGATTTACATAATAATCATGTTTATGTTTTTCATGTTAATTTATATCCCGTTTTATGCTTCATGTGTTGATTACATGTTTAGATGTTAGTTTTCATTAAGACTAGGATTTATACTTGTGCATATAGTGGGCCACAAATAAATCTATATATGTTTGGGCGTGAATGCTTATTTGATCCCATTAGATGTGCTAGTATAGTCTAGTTTTGATGATTCATACATTTTAAACTTGTATTTCTATTTGTGGATTTGTTTTTATGATCATGTGTTTTTATTTCATGTATATGTGTATTTTTGCCAAACTTTAAGATATACATATATACCCTTTGAGTCATTTACCTTTCATGCAAATCTATATATATGGACTCAATTGTGTTTAGGGATATGTATGTATACTTATTGTGTTGACAATTCATACATATACCTTGAAATAAAATTTGTTTTAATGAAAATTTAGTTTTTCATGTTTCCATGTGTTTTTGTTTAACTTCATGTATATGTCCATTTTATCCAAATTATTATTATACATATACATCCTTTTTGAGCCACGTGCCTTCATGCATATATCTTAGTGGACTCGTTATGTTTGGATATGTATGTATACTTTAATTTGTATAAGACATACATATACCTTGAAGATTAAATAGTTTTGATGATTTTCATGTTTTCTTGTTTCAAGGAATTTTGAGCTTAATTGAAAATTTCAAAATGCCATGTCACACATTACTTGTACACTCACCATTTTTAAAATATTTCTCATGAATATATTTTCATGAGCATGTATGGACTTTATTGAATATTGAGTGTTTTTAAGTGCTATGTGATTTACATGTGTTTTATGAAAAATTTTTAGTTTATTCCTTGCTTGAAGGATTTCGTACTAGTTTAAAAGATTTTTCATTTAACTAGTTACGATATTCTTCATTTTGGTAGAGTTTTTCAAGCAAAGATTATTTTCAAATCTATTTTTGAAAACCCCTACCTTCGATGGGAGGTTGGATGGGAGATCATGTTCATGAATGCCTTAAAATGAAAATCATTTAAAACTTGAACCATGATTGGGAGGTAGTTATATGAGATATACACTTGATCTCATTGTTATTTCAATTGGTATCATTGAATTCTTTCAATTGGTATCAATTTTGACCTTTCTTGTATACTCATATATCTTTGTATGTATGTATGCTTTCAATTCCAAGAATATCAATTTCAATTGGTATCTATTTTCCATACATATATATATGTTTGTGTTTATGCTAAGCTTGAGCTTCAATTTTATTTCAATTGATTACTTTTAAATTGGTATCAAGCCTACGCATTGTTTTAGTTTGTATTTCATAAAGGGGGAGAAAATTTGATTGGTATTTGTACTCCCATACTTTATGATTGAAAATTTAAATTTGGTATCATATGTTCAAAATGAAAAACATTTACAATTGGTAACAAAATATTTGTGTTTAGATATTCAAATTTTATTATGTTTAATTTAAATTGGTATCAAGATTTTCATGTGTTTTGCTTAAAATTGGTATCAATATTTTTTTTGTTTGTTTTCTTTCAATTGGTATCAAGATGCTATTCTTTGACATATTTTCAATTGGTACCTTAATTGATTGTCACCCCTAATTGGTCTTGTTTTTGTTTTAGACAAAAAGGGGGAGAAAAAAAATTTATTGATTTAGTTTTGCTTTTACCCTTTATTGATTCTTTGTATTAAAAAGGGTGAGAAGATTTTATTTTGTTTTGTTTGTTTACCCCTTTGTTGATGATTGACAAAAAGGGGAGAAAGATTTTGAGTTTATGAGTTTTATATATGCATGTTTGTGTTTTGCATATATTAAGTTCAATTTAGTTTAATTTTAATTGGTATCTTGAGCTTGTTTTGTTTTTAAACATTTCATTGGTATCTAGAACCTTTTTATTGTTTATGCATATCTATGTATGCATTCATGTTTAAGAGCTTTCATTGCATATCTATTGTTTATTTGGTTATGCATGAGTTAAGGGGGAGCTTCTTTGAAGCTTAACTTTAATCCATGCATATATAACTCCATGAGTTTTGTCATCATCAAAAAGGGGGAGATTGTTGGCCCAAAGGCCTTCCACCCTAGTTTTGATGATGATTAACTCATGTAGTTATGTTTATTAATAATCTTGTGTTGTTTAAGTTTCAGATCATTAACCAAGATATTATTTGGTGATTAGCTTCAACAAGGAGTTTAGAAGCTTTTCATGGTGATTCCAGGGCTCAAGCTTCAAGATCACACATTGCCTAGCCCATGGATGGAGTTTTGGATCGGGTCTACTTGAAGATGAAGATCGTCAAGAAGACTTAGGTATCCATAGTTTAGATAGTGTGTTTAGATCCATTTGTAAAGCTTAGTATAGTTGATATGCTCAAGTGCACATAACACACACGTTTTATGTTTGGTTTTTGGTTTTCATGAATAGTTGATCAAAACAAGTTTAATTGATATATGCATAGTTGTTTTATTCTATACATGCATGCTTAGCTTTTAAACAAACTTATTTTGACTTTCCTATTCATGTATTGAAAAATCAAGTTTGATAAAAATACAAGTGTTGGTTTTTGATAAAACTTGCAAGACACAAAAATGATTGAATATGTTGATATATGTCTTGAAATTTTTATCACAAGTGTGTTTATCAAAGTAAAATGATAAAACAATTTTTATGGTAATTTTAAAAGAGATAAAAGATTTTCTAAGATATTTTTAACATGTGTTTCTGTCCCAGAACAGTGGCTGACAGGCCAGGTCGGCCGACCGCACGGGTCGACCGCACCAGAGGCCGGTCGACCCTTGGGTCGACCGACGTGCACAAGCCTGTGCACGTTTGGCAGACATAGGGACGGTCAGCCGGGCGGCCGACCGGATCTGAGAGCAGTGCTCTCTGTTTATTTGGGTCGACCGGGCGGTCGACCGGGTTGCCCCAACGGTCACATTTCTGACCGTTGGCGGTCGGCCGGGCCGGCCGACCGGTAGCCTGTCAGGCTGCCAGATCAGCCTAACGCTAGTTTCTGTTTTGGCCTATATAAACCCACTCCTTTGGGTTTTTGGCCAAGATTTTCAAGAGCAAAAATTCCTACTTTTCTGAAGTGTTTTTACAAGTTTTCAAAAGAGTTTTAAGTGCCAAAAGATTCATCTTATTTGTTTTAAGTGTTTTGTTATTTTCAAAGAAAATAGGTTTTTGGGAAATTGGTTTATTGTTCTTCATTTCAATATCTATTTGGTATTTTCCCAAGAGTTTTTTCTATGATCAAAAAACTTAGTTTTCCACACTTGAGCTATATCTTCTATCCTATTCTATTAGGATCTTGTTTTGTGAAAAAAGAGAGTTTGTCGTCTTTGTAACCACTTGTTGTAAAACCCTTGCTTTGATTGGTTGCTCCCTCTTCGGTAGAGGTTGAGGATTGTGGTTTGCTCCCTCTAGTGAGAGGTGGAGTTGGTTTGTATATCCCTCTTCGGTAGAGGTGATTGGTTGTTGTTGTTTGACTACGGGCCTACCCCTCTTGTGTGAGGTGGTGTTTGTATTGAGAGAGGAGTTTGATACTCCTTGTGTTGTAACAAATCCTCTTTGGTAGAGGTTCCCTCGGTGGGAGATAGTGGATTGGAAATCCTACACGGTGGTGTAGGCGGGGATGTAGAGCTAGGGGCTCGAACCTCGAAACATATCTTTGCCTTTGCGTTTGATCCATTGTCTCTCTAACTCTCTCTCTCTTTTATTTGTGCAAAGCATTATTCATATTGCCATATCATTCATATTGCTTGTGTTGCCTTGCATCTTATATATTGTTCATCCTTATATGCTTGGCTTGTTTGTGTGTGCCTCACTTGTACTTAACCACAAGAGCTTCACATAGCATCTCAACCCATTCAAGGGGAATCAAGAGGAGTTAGTCCAGAGCCCTTCACGGGGAATTCGGCTACACTTGTGTGTTGTATTAAGTGTGTTGCAATAATTTGCATTAGCTTCCGCATTTAGCGCATTTAGTTTCTAGATTAGCAAGTACACCTATTCACCCCCCCTCTAGTGTTTTTCAATATGGAGGGTATACTATCCAGCTGTAGTACCCTTGGAGGACTTACCTACGTGAGAGGAACCGTGATGGCTGCGGTTGGGGGGCCAGGGCTAACCCTAGAAACTCTCATGAGTCGGTTATTGTGAGCATGGCCTTTAACGCTCAACCCGCTCGCTCAATAGATGGAGACTTACTGTGTGTGTATTCTATCAATATTTGGTAAAAGAGGCTAGTTTCAGGCGTAGTCCACTATGTCTCTCAGATAATGATGAATTCACTAAGGAAGGTTCAAGGCGTAGTCCACCTGTCCCGAATTCATAGTATGATGTTACCCGATTTCACTCGTGTTTTATGATATGATGATTTGATTGTTATTTATTGTTTATTTGTTTTATCTTCCCTGAAACTCAAGTTTTGGGGGGACTGTTGTGAAAAACAACTAGAGGGGGGGTGAATAGGTGTAATAGCTAATCTAATGATCTTTTTGAACTAAGTATGATGAATGATGCAACGATCTCTCAAAAACAAGACTAAGAGCCGAATACCCCTTGCGAGGTTCTGAACTCCTTCCTCCCAATTCCCCTTGATATGGGTTAGAGGTGCGTAATGCAACCTTGTTGTATTGAGATATGATCGATCAAGGCAAAGTATGATGATGAGAAATGAGATGCACACAATATATCACAAGAATTACAAGCTTGAATTAAAAGCACAAGGAAGATACAAGATCACAAGCAAGTAATAAGGAGCAATAAAGTGTTAGAGGAATTTAAAGCAAGAATTGGACGCAAAGGCAATCGCAAACACAAATATTTGTTTCGAGGTTCGAGCCACCGCTCTACTCCCCGCCTTCAGCTCCGTGAAGGGTTTCCACTATCCACCGAGGACGCCTTTACAATTTGGTCTACCGAAGACCGAGCACCGAGCTCCACCGAGTACAAAGGACCTCTACCGAAGAGGTTGCTCCACAAGGAAAGGATTACAAGAACAAAGTGATCACAACAAGATCACTACACTTTTTCTCAAACTCTTTTACAAACACTCTCACTTCTATTACAACTTCACTATAGAATGAGTATAGGATTTTTGGCTCTATGAAGTGTGGTGAGAAAACTTCAGTTGTAGAGTGATATAGACAATCAAACACAACTGAAAAACAAACTTTAAAAGAATTGGAATGAAGGCTTTAAACTCTTTTCTTTTCTCTTTTGAAACAACACAAACTTGAGGATTTTTCTTGATGCCATGCAAGAGAGACTTCTCCTCTATTTATAGGGTTGAAAATAGGTTAAAAACAATTTCTTTACACCTAATTTGACCTGCAAAAGCTCCCCAATAACTCTCTAAAAATCTGTTAAAGCAGAAAAAAGAAACAGATTTTCAGAATTACCCAAAGAGGAAAGAGCCGTTGGATTGTTGCAGGCCTGGCGGTCGACCGGTCCGGTCGACCGCCAGCCCAGCTGCAAAGAGCCGTTGGCTCTCGGTCGACCGGTCCGGTCGACCGTCCCAAAAGAGGAAACACAGTTTCCTTCTTCCGGTCGACCGGTCCGGTCGACCGGTCCGGTCGACTCAGAAAACCAGAGAGCAGTGTGCTCTTGGTCGGTCGACCGGTGCGGTCGACCGACGGACGTGCACAGACGTGCACGTCCAGGCTATGGCGCCGGTCGACCGGGCCGGTCGGCCGGTCAGCCTGAAATGGGAAAAACTGCAGGATTTTGAACTTGGAAAAATTTGAAAAATTGTTTTAGGTTTAAACAAACTAGAGTGACATGTTAGTAGGAGTATGTATACATGATCTAGACAAGATATTTATTTTATAACACTTAGGTTCATGTAAATCTCTACTAAGGCATGAAACCAAATTTTGAAAATGAAAACAAGACCAAATTTTATCAAAACCAAATTTTGTGTGTGTGTGTATCCTAGAGCCAAATAACCAAGACTCAAACTTTAACATTCTATTCTTACAAAGATTCTAAGGACTTCAAGATCTTCAATAGGCTTCTTCATATGATCTTCAACACTTGTTCCTTGAGCCCAATTGGAGTTGACTTGAGTCCAAATCCTTGTATTTGTGAGAGAAGACTTCTAGAATGAATAGAAACCTGAAACACACTTAAACAACAAATATTATTAGTACAAATAACTAATATGTTTTGTAATCATCAAAATACACTAATCATGGGTGATTGTAACCTTGGGCCAACAATCTCCCCCTTTTTGATGATGACAAAACATATAAGTTATTTAAACAAATAAAGGAAGAAGAGCTTGAAAAGCTCCCCCTCAACAATGCTATGTAAAAAAATAACTATTAGTGAGATACATGAAGCATTGAAAACCCAATATTTTTGTCAAAAGCTCTAATACCAATTGAAATCAAACTTAATACCATTAAACTTATACTTTTTCTCTTTAAACTTATAGTAAATAAACTAAACTCAAACTATAAGCAAACTTATTTCTTTTTCAATAAACACTTAAATTAAACTTATATATTTTTCTCCCCCTTTTTGTCATACATCAAAAAGGGTTAAAATAAAACAATTGAAAATTTCATTTTAAGAATCCATAATACAAACATTCAACTCACCACAAATAAATGAAAATCTAGCATAGTCTAAAGGTTTAGTAAAAATATCGGCAAGTTGAAAATCGGTAGAAACATAATCAATATCAATATCACCTTTCTCATAATGATCTCTAAGAAAGTGATACCTAATGTCAATGTGTTTGGTTTTACTATGTTGATTTGCATTCTTTGTCATGTGAATAGTACTAGTATTATCACAAAATATTTTAACATGATCAAAGTGTAAATCATAGTCGAGGAGAGTATGTTTCATCCAAAGAACTTGTGCACAACAAGCTCCGGCTGCAACATACTCCGCCTCGGCGGTTGATAAGGCTACCGAATTTTGCTTTTTGGAAGACCAAGATACAAGACAATTACCCAAGAATTGACATGTTCCACTTGTGCTCTTCCTATCTACCCTACAACCCGCATAGTCGGCATCCGAAAAACTAGTCATTGAAAATTGACCGGTTTTCGGATACCACAAACCCATTTCAATGGTGCCCTTAAGGTATCTAATTATGCGTTTAACCGCAATTATGTGAGACTCTTTAGGACAAGATTGAAAACGTGCACAAAGACAAACGGAAAACATGATATCCGGCCTACTAGCCGTCAAATAAAGCAAGCTACCAATCATGCTACGATATAATTTAATGTCTACACTTTTACCTTGTTCATCTTTGTCAAGCTTTGTAGTTGTTGCCATGGGAGTTTTGCTTACTTTCGATCCTTCAAGCCCAAACCTTTTGATTAGTTCCTTTGTGTACTTGGCTTGATTGATGAAGATCCCATCCTTCTTTTGCTTGATTTGGAGTCCAAGGAAATAGTTGAGTTCCCCCATCATAGACATTTCGAATTCATCCTTCATGCATGATTCAAAAGCTTGGCAAAGAGATTCATTAGTAGAACCAAAAATAATATCATCTACATAAATTTGCACAATAAGAATATCATTTTCTACATGTTTTGTAAACAAGGTTGTATCAATTTTACCTTTCTTAAAACCATTTGAAATCAAAAATGAAGAAAGTCTTTCATACCAAGTCCTAGGGGCTTGTTTTAAACCATAAAGAGCTTTATCTAATTTAAAAACAAAATCCGGATGTGTAGGATCAACAAACCCGGGGGGTTGTTCAACATACACCTCCTCTTCAATAAATCCATTTAGAAAAGCACTTTTAACATCCATTTGAAATAATTTGAAATCTTTATATGAGGCAAATGCTAGTGTCATCCGTATGGCTTCAAGCCGTGCTACGGGTGCAAAGGTTTCTTCAAAATCGATCCCTTCGATTTGAGTGTAACCTTGGGCAACTAACCTAGCCTTGTTTCTAACTACATTACCTGATTCATCCAACTTGTTCTTAAAGATCCACTTAGTACCAATTGTTGGTCTATCGTGGGGCCTAGGAACAAGGTGCCAAACTTGGTTGCGCTCAAATTGATTGAGCTCCTCTTGCATGGCTAGCAACCAATATGAATCGACCTCGGCTTCGAGGACATTTTTGGGTTCAATATGAGAAATGAATGCATAGTTACCACAATAGTCATGAAGTCTTGAGCGAGTAGTTACCCCTTTTGATACTTCACCTATGACGAGGTCCTTGGGATGATGTGGATTGTATCTCCAATCCTTTGGTAGTGGTTGAGTAGGCTCCACCTCATGTGTTTGATTTTCATTTCCTTGTGCCTCTTCCACCTTAGCTTCGCTTCCTTCATCATCCTTTGGTTTGTCTCCCATAGTAGAAGCATCCTCCAAGGTCACTTTCTCCAAACCTTCATCCAATGCATCTATTTCTACAACATTCTTAACAAACTTGTTAGATTCCTCAAACTTAACATGAATAGACTCTTCAATAGTCAATGATGATCTAATGAAAACTCTATAAGCCTTACTAGTGTTTGAGTAACCTACAAAAATAGCCTCATAAGATCTAGCATCAAACTTTCCTAAATTATCTTTTGTATTTAAAACAAAACATTTGCATCCAAAAACTTTGAAATAAGAAACATTTGGTTTTCTAGAAAAGTACATTTCAAAAGAAGTTTTAGTAGTATTTTTACATAAGAAAACACGATTTGATATATAGCATGATGTATTAACGGCCTCGGCCCACAAATAATGTGGTAGACCATATTCACTTAGCATTGTCCTAACCATCTCTTGTAATGTTCTATTTTTCCGTTCAACTACTCCATTTTGTTGTGGAGTTCTAGGACAAGATAGTTCATGCTTTATTCTAAGTTCATCACAAAAAGTGGTAAAGGGTTGGTTAATGAATTCACCTCCTCTATCACTTCTTATTCTCAAAATTGAAACATCTTTTTCTTTTTCAACTCTTTTCTTAAAAGTTTGGAAATACGAAAATGCTTGGTTTTTGTGTTCAAGAAAGAAAACCCAAGTAAACCTTGAAAAGTCATCAACCAAAACATAAGCAAATCTATTCCACTTAGACTTTTGGTTTGTGTAGGGCCAAAAAGATCCATATGGATTAACTCCAAAGGACGTGATGTCATGATATCCTTAATTGACTTGAAAGAGGACTTAGTTTGTTTCCCAAATTGACATGCGACACAAACTCGGTCCTTTTCAAAATTCAAGCAAGGAATACCTTTCACCATTTCCTTTGTGTTTAACCTAGAAATGTGATCAAAAGAAATATGGCCTAATCTCCTATGCCACAACCAAGAGTCATCATCGAGGGCTTTCAAACAAGTAATATTACAAGACATATTTAACATATCAATCATATAAACATTACTTTCACGAAAACCGAAAAATACACAAACATTAGAAGTTCTATCAATTACTTTACAAGCAACATTATCAAAAACAACATCAAAACCTTTATCACAAAGTTGACTAAAACTCAAGAGATTATGCTTGAGGCCATCAACTAAAACTACATTTTCAATTAAAGGAGAGGTGCCAAGTTTTACATTACCAATACCGATGATTTTACCCTTGGCGTCATCTCCGAAGGTGACGGTGCCACCTTCATGATATCTTGATAGGGTTGCAAAGTTGTTGATGTCCCAAGTCATGTGCCTTGAGCAACCGCTATCAAGATACCACAATCCTCTACGTCGTTGGGCTTTGGAAAGTACCTATATCATTTAACATAATTGTTGATTTTGGTACCCAAACTTTATTGGGTCCTTTAAAGTTAGTGCCTCGAACCCAAATATTATGATGTGATGCATTTAGTCTATCATAGCAAAAATTGGCTAAGTGTCCTTTCCGCCCACAATGTGAACATGAGAACACTCTACCATACATGAATGCATGATGTGTACGTGTAGTGTGAGCATTTTTGGGGTTTTGCCATGTTGTTTAGGTTGTGTAGCATGAACATGAACATGAGCATGAGCATGAGCATTTTTCTTTGGGGCTTGTTTCTTAGGAAACATAGCCTCAATTTTCTTCTTGTTAAACTCACAATTTTTCAAAATAACACTTAATGAGTCTAATCTTTCCTTAAGCATAGAAACTTCATTAGAATCAATTAGTGGGGCCTTACCTTTGCAAGAAATCTTATATTTTTCAAAATCATTTTTAGTAGTGGCCAAGGTGGAAACCAAATCATCCTTTTCTTTTGTAAGAGTAAAAACTTGATGACTTAAAATTCATTTTCCTTTTTCATTTTTAAATACTTTTTCTTTAAGAAATCATAATTTTGTGACAACTCAACAAAGGCCTCTTCTAATTCATCCATAGAAAACTCATTATCATGGGAAGGGGAAGAGGTTACCTTGCTTGTGCCTTCATTAGCCATGAAGCACATGTTGGCGGTGTCTATTTCTTCCTCGGATTCGGTCTCCGAATCCCAAGTTACCTTCATAGCATTCTTCTTGTAGGGCTTCTTTGATGTGGAGGGCTTAGCTTTGTCCGGACACTCCGCAACAATGTGTCCGGGCTTTTGGCAATTGAAACAAGTGATCCTTCTTTCTTCTTTGCCTCCTTGCCATCTTCTTCTACCTTGGTACTTCGCCTTGTTGTACATCCTCCGGACATTCTTAACAAGGAGTGAGAGCTCCTCATCATCTTCTTCTTCATCGTCTTCATCGGAGTGTGTAGCTTGACTCTTGAAGGCGATAGTCTTCTTTTTGGAGGAGCCATATCCTCCCTTGCTTTCCTTTCCATCTCATGGGTTTTGAGGTTCCCAATGAGACCTATAAGCTCCATCTCTTCATTGTCGTTGAGTTCCTTCAAGGTTGTTGCTTTAACTTCCCATGAAGTAGGAAGAGCTCGGATGATCTTCCTTACTCTTTGATCATTGTTGATATCTTCACCTAAAGAAGAGAGTCCATTAGTAATCTTGATAAATCTTGTAACCATATCATCTATGGTTTCATTTTCTTGCATGCTAAATGTTTCATATTGGGACCGAAGAAGGTCATCTTAGCCTTCTTTACTTGTGAGGTCCCCTCATGTGTGACTATCAAGTGTGACCAAATCTCATATGCGGATTTGCAATGGATAACCCTAGAAATGTCATCATCATTAAGGGCTTGTAGAAGTGCATAGTGAGCTTTGGCATTGGCATCGAATTCCTTAGTCTCTATTTCGGACCAAGTGGATTCGTCACCGGGGGGTACACTAAAGGACTTAGTCACGGCTTTTGCAATTCGACTACCTAGAGATTGCAAAAACACGGTCATCTTAACTTTCCATATGGGAAAGTTAAGTCCATCAAACTTAGGAGGGGTCTTAATTCCATCGGCCATTTTTACTATATGAATATGAATGAAATGATTAGCAAATTAGGATCTTCTCTAAGGTTGTTAAACCAAATCCTAGAGTCCAAGCTCTGATACCAATTGAAAAACACCTAGAGGGGGTGAATAGGTGTAATAGCTAATCTAATGATCTTTTTGAACTAAGTATGATGAATGATGCAACGATCTCTCAAAACAAGACTAAGAGCCGAATACCCCTTGCGAGGTTCTGAACTCCTTCCTCCCAATTCCCCTTGATATGGGTTAGAGGTGCGCAATGCAACCTTGTTGTATTGAGATATGATCGATCAAGGCAAAGTATGATGATGAGAAATGAGATGCACACAATATATCACAAGAATTACAAGCTTGAATTAAAAGCACAAGGAAGATACAAGATCACAAGCAAGTAATAAGGAGCAATAAAGTGTTAGAGGAATTTAAAGCAAGAATTGGACGTAAAGGCAATCGCAAACACAAATATTTGTTTCGAGGATCGAGCCACCGCTCTACTCCCCGCCTTCACCTCCGTGAAGGGTTTCCACTATCCACCGAGGACGCCTTTACAATTTGGTCTACCGAAGACCGAGCACCGAGCTCCACCGAGTACAAAGGACCTCTACCGAAGAGGTTGCTCCACAAGGAAAGGATTACAAGAACAAAGTGATCACAACAAGATCACTACACTTTTTCTCAAACTCTTTTACAAACACTCTCACTTCTATTACAACTTCACTATAGAATGAGTATAGGATTTTTGGCTCTATGAAGTGTGGTGAGAAACTTCAGTTGTAGAGTGATATAGACAATCAAACACAACTGAAAAACAAACTTTAAAAGAATTGGAATGAAGGCTTTAAACTCTTTTCTTTTCTCTTTTGAAAACAACACAAACTTGAGGATTTTTCTTGATGCCATGCAAGAGAGACTTCTCCTCTATTTATAGGGTTGAAAATAGGTTAAAAACAATTTCTTTACACCTAATTTGACCTGCAAAAGCTCCCCAACAACTCTCTAAAAATCTGTTAAAGCAGAAAAAAGAAACAGATTTTCAGAATTGCCCAAAGAGGAAAGAGCCGTTGGATTGTTGCAGGCCTGGCGGTCGACCGGTCCGGTCGACCGCCAGCCCAGCTGCAAAGAGCCGTTGGCTCTCGGTCGACCGGTCCGGTCGACCGTCCCAAAAGAGGAAACACAGTTTCCTTCTTCCGGTCGACCGGTCCGGTCGACTCAGAAAACCAGAGAGCAGTGTGCTCTTGATCGGTCGACCGGTGCGGTCGACCGACGGACGTGCACAGACGTGCACGTCCAGGCTATGGCGCCGGTCGACCGGGCCGGTCGGCCGGTCAGCCTGAAATGAGAAAAGCTGCAGGATTTTGAACTTGGAAAATTTTGAAAAATTGTTTTAGGTTTAAACAAACTAGAGTGACATGTTAGTAGGAGTATGTATACATGATCTAGACAAGATATTTATTTTATAACACTTAGGTTCATGTAAATCTCTACTAAGGCATGAAACCAAATTTTGAAAATGAAAACAAGACCAAATTTTATCAAAACCAAATTTTGTGTGTGTGTGTATCCTAGAGCCAAATAACCAAGACTCAAACTTTAACATTCTATTCTTACAAAGATTCTAAGGACTTCAAGATCTTCAATAGGCTTCTTCATATGATCTTCAACACTTGTTCCTTGAGCCCAATTGGAGTTGACTTGAGTCCAAATCCTTGTATTTGTGAGAGAAGACTTCTAGAATGAATAGAAACCTGAAACACACTTAAACAACAAATATTATTAGTACAAATAACTAATATGTTATCTTCAATAGGCTTCTTCATATGATCTTCAACACTTGTTCCTTGAGCCCAATTGGAGTTGACTTGAGTCCAAATCCTTGTATTTGTGAGAGAAGACTTCTAGAATGAATAGAAACCTGAAACACACTTAAACAACAAATATTATTAGTACAAATAACTAATATGTTTTGTAATCATCAAAATACACTAATCATGGGTGATTGTAACCTTGGGCCAACATGTTGGATGTATTTGAGTTGGAGGAAAAACTTGTGTTTCTCTCTTATTTGACTTTAGTTTTAGTCCCACATTGGATAGGAGATGGGAGGTTGGGTAGTATATATACCAACTCCTCGCATGCCTATTGTTATGAGTGTTGGGCCATGGGCCACATCTCCACGCGCACGCACGCCGAACCGAACGAGCCGGGTCGGGCGCGGGTGGCACGCGCCCACGACCTGCGGATACGAATGCAGTTCGATTCAGGGGCTTGTTGGACCTGCTACATTTTTGTCGATTTTTTATTTTTTATTTTTTATTTTTATCTAAAATTCTGTTGAGATTTTCGGGTAGAGTTGCATCCGTTCAAGAGAATCGGATCTGCATGTTGCAACAGCTCGCGTATGATTACAGATTTTCTCAGGCTGTTACAAACTGAAAGATCTGCAGAGGATTATAAATACCCTATCTCTGCACGTATCTTTTATAAGAAATAGAAATCGATCTACCCTCTTTCTCCCACAAATTTCTTACATTCTGCTGGAAAAAAAATTGTGTTCTTGCGATCGGGTTTTGGTGTTTTCTCAAAGCTGATTGTCCACTTACGGGTAACGAATCTCCGTTTGAGCAGAGATCTGACTCATCGTCCTGAGTTAGGTGTTGGTGTATTATCGGGGGAGTTTTTACCGCTAAAAGAGGAAGTCTTTTTCAAGGTTTGGACAAGAGACCGACCATCTTTCTTTTAGGACAGTGCGTCTGTACGATTACGTCACCCCAGGCCAACCTTTTCTTTTCTTTTAATTTTGTTTGTTTCAAATTGCATTCTTAGGACAAGTAATTTATTAATTTTAAAGATCTATATTTGTTGCATGTTTTAATCCAGTTAAATTTCCTACAGAACTTATATTCCCTCTTGACATCGTTGAAAGCATACGAGTGGCTTCCAGCACCAATGGGAGGATGAGCAATGGAAGTCAAATGGAAGCCTGTGCAGCTTGAAGAACCTCCACACACATCCGTATTTGTGAGAATCAAATCCCATTGGACATTGTTTTGGTTCTATTCTGTGCCCATACCGAGTTACTAACTGAGAGCCATGTTGGCTGCTGTAATTAATATTTTGTGTATCATAAGTTTGCAGAAGTTTATGGGTGTTAATTCTAAAATGAACCTGACAGTTATTTCGCCTCTCTGTTAATACTTTTGAGAAGCTACAGAGAGCTTGTACGCATCATGAGAGCTCGGCTATGGATTCATGAGAATGAAACTAAAACTGTTTGATCTTTGTTCTCATTTTCTAATTTCAACCACTTTTTATATATTCATGTTTTCAGATTTCTTCTTGGTTCTGAAACAGGCCTTGCGCCCACAGCCTTCAATTGCGACGAAAATAGTGTATATCGAAGAGCCGGCTTGGGAACAAGGTCTATGATGTATTTTATATCTTATAGAACCATTTCATTTGGGTCCTGTTTGGTTGTCGTAATTGTAAGAATTAAAACTTAATGATTTTATGAAGATCAAATTACCCAATAATAAATCTTAAATCCATACATCTCAAGAACAAATATATAATAAATACATACCTGAAGTCATATGAACGATTGATGAAGGTGGATTGATGTAGATCTCAATCTCTTTCTTTTCTCCTTGCAAAAACCCTAATCTGTAAACACTTTCTTCTCTCTGTCTCCTTTCCTTTTCACAAACCCAAAAAACTGAAAAATGATGGATCCTCAAAAAAGGGAGGTTTGTTTTCCTATAATGGAGGAGAGAAGAGGGTCTACGTTTGCAAGTAACCATATAGATAAAACCACTCATCATGGCCCTTAATATCCCATATGATTATTAAACTTTATACAAATGTAACCTTTATATTGGGCACTTATTATATATCAGTTAACTATTATTATGGAATCCAATTAATAAGTAAAAGGTTAGTGGGCCACTTAATGTGAGACTAACATTCTCCCACTTGGACCACTAACCGATTACATTAAAACTTTAGAAAACAAATAAAAGAAAGACTCATTTTAAAAACATTTTGACTCCATTGGATTTCATACTGAAAAACTTTGACACGTGATCACGAATTTTGAAAATAATAACTGATAAGCCCAAATAATGATATACTATAATACTGCAATTAGCTTGGACCACCAATGTGAGTCATAGCGGTTATACAACATCTATGTCATACTCCCTTCTACGTACCACAACATTGATAACCCTCACTAATAGAGTCTATAACCAAAACGACCCCTGTAATTTGTCATGTCAAGACCTTTCCTGTTTAACAAACATCCATACATAATATGTGCACACATAGTTGGATAATAGGAAATACAGAAACAAACTTTTATTGCGCAATAGTGTCAAGTACATAAGCACCAAAACATACATTACAGATTACTCAAAAGACTCATTCTAATAACATGTTCTTTGAATGTCTTTGGAGGTAATCCCTTGGTCAATGGATCAGCAACCATTAGAGTGGTACTTATATTCTCAATTGACACCCGTTGTTTCTGAACTCTTTCTCTAACGACTAAGTACTTAAGTTCCATGTGTCTGGAACCACTAGGGTACTTACCATTCTTAGAGAAGAAAACGGCTGCTGTATTTTCACAAAATATCTTCAGCGGCCTGGCAATAGAATCAACTACACCAAGTGCTGAAATGAAATTGCGTAACCATAATGCATGATTCGTGGCCTCGAAACATGCTACGAACTCAGCCTCCATCGTGGATGAAGCAGTGATAGACTGCTTTACACTCTTCCACGAGATTGCCCTACCTGCTAGCATGAATATAAAGCCTGAGGTAGACTTCCTGCTATCTGGGCAACCAGCAAAATCTGAATCCGAATAACCGATCACTTCTAACTGATCTGATCTCTTATATGTGAGCATATGATCCTTCGTCCCTTGAAGATACCGCATTACTTTCTTTGCCAATTTCCAATGCTCCATTCCTGAATTACTCTGGTATCTTCCTAACATTCCAACTGCAAAACTGATATCTGGCCTGGTACAAGTATGTGCATACATCAAGCTCCCAACTGCTGACGCATATGGAACTTTCTGCATTTGTTCCTTTTCTAAGTCATTTCTAGGACACTGACTCCCACTTAATTTGTCACCCTTCATGATGGGTGCACAACTGGCTGAACATAGTTCCATGTGAAATCTTTTCAAGACTCGATTGATATAACCTTTCTGAGACAGTCCTAACAATCCTCGAGATCTATCCCTGAAGATCTCTATGCCAATGACATAAGCTGCCTCACCCATATCAACCATCTTAAAGTTCTTGGTAAGATAGTTTTTGGTTTCATACAGTAAACCAACATCACTACTGGCTAACAAAATATCATCCACATACAGAACCAAAAAGATAAACTTGCTCCCACTGATCTTCAGATATATACACTGATCAACAGTGTTTTCTGTAAATCCGAATGAGGTAATGGTATCATTAAACGTTATATACCATTGCCTGGAAGCTTGTTTCAGTCCGTAGATGGATTTCTTTAATTTGCAAGCCAAGTGTTCTTTTCCTTTCTTTGCGAACCCTTCAGGTTGCTCCATGTATATTTTCTCATCCAAATTTTCATTCAGAAAAGCTGTTTTCACATCCATTTGATGTAACTCTAAGTCATAATGAGCTATAAGGGCCATAATGATTCTAAAAGAGTCCTTCTTTGATACTGGAGAGAAGGTTTCTCTATAATCAATGCCTTCTTTCTGAGTGAAACCTTTAGCCACAAGTCTGGCCTTATATCGTTCGATATTGCCTTTGGCGTCGCGCTTGGTCTTAAAGACCCATTTACACCCGACTTTCTTACAGTTACTAGGCAATTCGACGAGATCCCAGACTTTGTTTTGGTCCATAGATTTCAACTCCTCATTCATAGCATCAATCCATTTGCTAGAATCATTACTTTCAATGGCTTGTGAAAATGAAACTGGATCTTTATTAATCCCAATATCGAAATCAGATTCCTGTAGATACACCACATAATCATCTGAAATGGCAGATCTTCTTTCCCTTTGAGATCTCCTCAAAGCTGCCGGTTGTGGTGGTTCTACAACATTTTCAGTGGCGATATCCTCATGAAGTAGTGAACCATTATCATTATGTTGTTCTGGTGACTCAGCTTGATGATCAAGCTGAGGGACAACAATTTCTCTTGAAGGAAAGGGTATTGGGATATTTACCCTTATCACTTCAAGATCCACCTTTCTTGGTTCATCACTCCCACTAATTTCGCCATTCTCAAGGAATCTGGCATTACCAGTTTCAACAATTCTAGTACTATGGTTAGGATAATAGAATTTGTACCCTTTAGACTTATCTGGATAACCAATGAAATATCCAGATATGGTCCTTGAGTCTAATTTCTTTTCATGTAGATTATATATTCTAGCCTCTGCTGGACAACCCCAAACATGTAAATGTCTTAAACTAGGTTTCCTACCAATCCACAACTCGAAAGGAGTTGTTGAGACTGCCTTATTAGGAACCCTGTTCAAGATATACATAGCAGTCTTTAAGGCTTCATTCCACAATGAATTAGGTACATTAGAGAAGCTCATCATGCTCCTAATCATATCCATAAGTGTCCGGTTTCACCTTTCAGCAACTCCATTCTGCTGAGGCGTACCTGGCATTGTGTATTGAGCACAAATACCATGCTTTTCTAGAAATTTGGCAAATGGGCCAGGATTCTGTCCTGAATCATCGTATATTCCATAATACTCACCACCTCGATCTGATCTCATGATTTTAACTTTTCTATCTAATTGTCTCTCGACTTCTGTAATGAACACCTCAAGGATGTCAACAGCCTGAGACTTTTCATGAATTAGATATACATAACCATAACGAGACAGATCGTCTATAAAGGTGATAAAGTATCTCTCTCCCGTAAAACATGGAATAGAGAGTGGTCCGCAAATGTCTGTATGAATAATCTCAAGAAGCTCTTTGCTTCTTGTGGCACCTTTCTTGGTGTGTTTGGTTTGCTTTCCTTTTATGCAATCCACACACAATCCAAAATCAGTGAAGTCTAGGTTATCCAAAATCCCATTCTTCACTAATCTTTCAATTCTATCCCTGGAGATATGCCCCAGTCGTCTATGCCACAAGATAGAAGATTTTTCATCAATTAAGCCACGTTTAGAACCAACATTCGAATGCAGGGTTAAAAGAGATTGTGCAAACTCATAATTCAAGGAAATTTTATACAAACCATCACATAAAATTCCATGTCTAACCGAAATTGAATTAAACATCAAATTGAGTTTTCCACAACTAAATAAAACTGAATATCCAACAACATCTAATTTGGATAAAGACATTAAATTCCTAGAAATCGAAGGTACATAAAAAGTGTCTACAAGATCCATCTGATGACCCGTCTCTAAGAGTAGTCGATAAGTTCCAACAGTCTCGACCTCCACTTTGAGACGGTTCCCCATAAAGACAAATCTTTCACTTTCCTTCGATTTCCTGGTTGTAATGAATCCCTGCATTGAATTAGTTATGTGAGTTGTGACTCCAGAGTCAATCCACCAAGTATTAGAAGGAACTTCAGCAAGATTTGATTCATAACATACAAAAGAAAGATTCATACCTTTCTTTTCGAACCAAGCCTTTCTCTTGTTGCAATCCTTCTTCACATGTCCTTTTCTGCCACAAAAGTAGCATTTGACAGTGAAACTCTTTCCATGACCCTGGCTACTTTCCCCAGGTTCATTCCCTTTCTTTGGTGGAAACCTCTTACCTCTTCCATACTTTCCCTTCTTATGTATAGCTCCTTGAGTTACTGCCAACACCGAGTGATGTCCTTCTTGCCTCAGTCTCACTTCCTCTTGAATGCACATATTAGTCAGTTCATTCAGATTCCACTTATCCTTATGAGTATTATAGTGAATCTTGAATGGTCCGAATTGAGGAGGAAGTGAGTTGAGGATGAACTGTACCAAGAAGGATTCATCTACTTTCATTCCCAGTGTTCCTAACTTTGCAGCTTTATCAGTCATATTGAGGATATGTTGTTGGACTCCTCTACTACCATCATATTTCATGGTAGTTAACTCAGCCATAAGAGTGCCAGCCATGACTTATCAGCAGATTTAAACCGGTCTTTTACAGCAGTTAAAAGTTCTGAAACGTTAGCAGTTTGAGGGAGTGAAGTTTTGATATTGTTGGCAATGGTCATTTTAATGAACATGAGACTGAGTCTGTTCGATCTTTCCCAGGCTTTAGCATGACTAATCTGATCTTCTGTACTTTCAGCAGTGATTTCCTCAGGTTTCTCAACTAGTAGAGCCATGTCAAGATCCAGTACACCCAGTGTGAATTGGACATGTTCAAACCATTCAGAAAAGTTTGTACCATCCAGGGCTGGAATGCTAGATGCATGAGAGTGTAGGGAAGTGGGAACGTTCACTGAAGCAAAATAAGACAATGCTCACATTAAGGCCTCGAATCAATACAAAAACATTAAATTTTATGAAGATGAACTATTGATATCACTTTGATTTCTCCTTTGGGCGAAACCTAAGCATATCCAGCATTCACTCTACAGGTGAGACCTTTTATCACCTATGTAGGTCTAATATAATTTATGCCACTTATACAGTAAGTCATGTTACCTTTGGGTATCCAATTCTACACCACTGAGTTGCATAAATTACACTACCCTACCCGGTTCGTAATTATTTGAAAGAGACTTTCCTTTAGGCGAGTCCCAATCTCCTAACTAGAACCGCCACCGAGAATATTATTGACTTTAATGTCACCCTTATTGACAAATCTTTTATGTAGTTGTATATTCATAAGGCTTACTAATGTAGGTCACTTTGGCAACTACTAAATCAATAAACCGTATGAATATAAAACTAACCAATAATATTCTCTAACCTTTTATTTGAGTTATTCTATAATATTCCAATATTGTCACTTGACCAATATCAATCATTATTAACACAATAACATTAAATGTGTAACATACATTTATGATTGAATTAAACAAATATTAGTCGACTGGTCAAGGGAGTACCAGTCGACTAGGGACAAGACAAGTCGACTATAAAGGAAAGACTAGCCGACTAGGGGCAAGGCAAGTCGACTATAAATTAAAGGTTAGTCGACTAAGGCAAAGCAAGTCGACTATAAACGAAAGACTAGTCGACTGACAGAGAAACAGAGAACCAAACAACTCTCGGGTCAACCTGTTAGTCGACTAGGGCAAGGGGTTAGTCGACTATACTAATTATTAGTCGACTAACCAAAAGATCAAGTCGACTAAACAGTAAAAAAACAGAAAGCCTTAATTTTCAGGGAGGGGACCTAGTCGACTAGTGGTTCGGGCAAGTCGACTAACAGTCGATGAACCAGAAACCGTATACTGATAACTGTTTAATCGACTGAAGCCTTTTCAATAGGAAAAATTAGGGTTTGTAATTCAACCAAAAATTAATTCTAATCCAAGTGATTACACAATTAGAGGAATATTAATAGAATTAATAGGATTTTGAAGAATAGCAACTAAAACTTCTTTAAAAATCTACAGTAGAATGATCAAAATTTACAAAACCTAATTTTCCATCTTGAAACAGTTAATCATGGCAAAACCTAAATTGTACATAATCTTAATTCTGAGATGCATAGATTCTTAACCACGCTCTGATACCAAATGTAAGAATTAAAACTTAATGATTTTATGAAGATCAAATTACCCAATAATAGATCTTAAATCCATACATCTCAAGAACAAATATATAATAAATACATACCTGAAGCCATATGAACGATTGATGAAGGTGGATTGATGTAAATCTCAATCTCTTTCTTTTCTCCTTGCAAAAACCCTAATCTGTAAACACTTTCTTCTATCTGTCTCCTTTCCTTTTCATAAACCCAAAAAACTGAAAAATGATGGATCCTTAAAAAAAGGGAGGTTTGTTTTCCTATAATGGAGGAGAGAAGAGGGTCTACGTTTGCAAGTAACCATATAGATAAAACCACCCATCATGGCCCTTAATATCCCATATGATTATTAAACTTTATACAAATGTAACCTTTATATTGGGCACTTATTATATATCAGTTAACTATTATTATGGAATCCAATTAATAAGTAAAAGGTTAGTGGGCCACTTAATGTGAGACTAACAGTAATTCGTAGATAGTAAACTCTTTTACAGTCAAAAATGAGCTACATGCATATAAGTTTTATGATGTTGGGTTGGTAATGTAAAATTGTAAGTAAGAAAGTGTATTGTGTTTTATGGTACTTGGTTATCGTAATGTGTAAGTCGTAAGTGAAAAAGTTGACCACAAAATTAACTGTTTGGGGATTTAAAAATATTTTAAAAACGCCAATAAATACTACAAATATTAAATATTAATAATATATAATTATTTAATAAATTAAATTATTAAAATTAAAATTATTAAAAATATAATATATAAATAATTAACTAAAATATTTAAAATTATTAATTATAAAAAATATTTAAAAATTAAATATATTAAGTATTAAATAATTACTATGAAATAATTAAATATAATTAAATATTTAAAATATTTAAAAAATGCAAATAATAATAAAAAATTCCAATACATAGTAAAAAAGTAAATATAAATATTAAAAATTAAATAATTAAAAATTAAAATATATTAAAAATATAACATATTAAATATTAGATAATTAAAAATATTAAACTATAACATATAACATATTAAATATTAGTAATATTAAAAATTAAATATATTAAATATTAAATGCATAAAAAATTATTAAATTAGTAATAGAAACTTTAATCTAATAATTTTATTTAATCTAATAATTAAAAAATTCTCATAATTTCAAAAATTATTCTAATAATATAAAAATATTAATCTAATTACAATTAACTGTCTGCAATAAAGATTCACATGACCATAAAATTAACTGTTTGTGTTGCAAGTGGGCTTTACGTGAGATTTGTATGATCAAAAAATTAACCGTTTGTATTGCAAATAGATCGTCAGTGAGATGTAAGTACATTTTACGACTTAATGAAACAAACACTGTAAATCATAAAAGGTTGTATGTCGCTTGCGTCGGACTTTTATGACGAAACAAAAAAAGCCCTTGATTGTGATAAAAACATGTTGAGTTGTTGACTGATTTGATTTGTGACAAAAATCTGAGCCTGTAACCTTTTAATTACCCGTTTAAATTTGTCTACATTATGCACCGGCCCGACTTTTCACAATTGTAAGGAGACCACGAGACTCGATTACCAATTCGCAGAGACTCAAGGTTTGTTTGAAAAAAAAGTGGGAATGAAACTCTGGATATGATGGGCCCTGTGTTAGGCTTCCCTTTCTTTTTGATAAAATGTTGTCTGTTTGCCCAGTTAAAAAAAATTGCTGACGTCGGTCAAAACATCACTGATTTTCTTAGAGAAGACAGAAATCGCATGGATACCTACATAATTTCTCAAGCCCGGGTTAAAAAATCTGACTCTCGATTATGTTTACGGGCCAAACACGCCATCATTTACAACGTAAAAGAAACTTTGTATCGAGCCTACCGTATGATTTTTGGTCCGGGTAAGGATCTAGGTGTTGGGATTTGGGTCGAACAAATAGTCCCACATCGGCTAGACGTGGGGATGGTCTTGGGTTTATAAGGATTTGGGCAACTTCACCTAACAGGCTAGTCTTTTGGGATGGTGCCCCGAGTCCTTCAATTGGTATCAGAGTGATGTTCGACGATGTAGATCCCCTAATGGCGCAAAGGCGCAATGGGCCTGCCCACCCCACTGGCGCAAAAGGATGGAGCATTTGATCAAAAGGATGGAGCATTTGATCTTCCAGTATGAAGATAGTAGTTGAGCTTGCAGGGAGACTCTTTGTTCGAGAGGGGAAGATAGTTGAGCTTGCAGCGAGACTCTTTGTTCGAGAGGGGAATTGTTGGGATTTGGGTTATAAGGATTTGGGCATCTCCACCTAACAGGCTAGTCTTTTGGGATGGAGCCCCGAGTCCTTCACCAGGGACCAAGATCCACACCTGAAACCCATTGGGCAGACAAACAGGAACTGACCCACTTCCGAGAGTTTCCACATCCAAATACTGCACCCCACTTCCCAAAGAAAGCAAAAACGGTTTTGGCAGTTGGCTCTTGAACAACTCAACAGTGCAACGGACAAAAATATCGCCAATATGCGAATTGAAATTTTATCCCGATTTATCGTCAAAATATCGGGGCCCTTTTCCCAATTCTTAATCTGGATCTAACAGGGAGAATCACAAAATCAATCGTAAAGACACAGATTTAACGTGAAAACTCAGTTTGGAAAAAAAACCACGAGAGAAGAGAGAGATTCACTATTTTTAGATGATTATAGTGAATTTCACAAAGGTAAAAACTATGTTTGTGTGGCTAAAAATCTAAAATTATTCTCCTTTTCTTCTTCTCTTCTTTTTTTTTTGTCTCCTCTTTTTTGTTTCTTTTTTGTCTGCCCCAGAGAATCTGTTGACAGTGCGAGTCATGTGGAATTCAGTAACCGCATGATCTACACCTTGCAATCCTTCGTAACGGCCTGGATTGTGCTCTTGATTGACGGGAGTGATTTCTACTTACTTTTGTAACCTTCAGCGTTGAAATAAGAGTCGTTGCAACGTTTGAAACGTGAAATGGCCTGGCAACGCGTCTGACTCCATGAGAGCAGGCGAATATCACGAGAGTTGTTTGCTAAGGTTGTCTTGATCAGTCGGGAGAACTGATTTCGGAAGGATGAACACTCTTGGGACAATCTATTCCCTTAGGAGAAGGGAATGGTCTCGGGAGTGTTCTGAATGCTGCTCTTTCGGGAATCGCTCGGATGATTTTCCTTGTGAGTGCCTTTGAGAGATTCTGATGGCGCGGACACGTGTCTCGCTCTCTGAGATTGGCTAGATCTTGGTCAGTACACTTTTCAATCATGTTAGAAATTAGTCAATGAAGGAAGCCAAACGTTAGCACGAACCTTGTTCTGCTTTTAGTGATAAAATGATCTGAATAATATCAAGACTTGGATTATGCGCCACAATTGTCATTAACTAAGGAAAAACTTTGAAAAGATTTATCTTAACTTTGAGTAATCTGTAGTTATGAAAATTAGATGCTGGATCACTCGATGACTAAACTTAGACCTGCAATTTTGAAATAGGCAAATTGATACTACAAGACAAAGTTGAGAAATGAGAAACACGTTTTTGTTAATTTCTGTTGTTTCTTTTTCTTTTCTCTTCTTTTTCCTTTTCATAAAAAGAAATGAAAAGGATATGTTGGTGAAAAGAGTTGGCGCAAAGAAATGGGAAGAATATGTTGATGAAAAGAGTCAAGTTTGACTACTACTACTATTATTCTTCGAAAAGACACTTCACTGTTATCAGCAGCGTACACAAAATATTTTTTCAGTGTGAATATAAATTTAACAAGAATTTCAGTGTGACATAAATATAGTACGACAAGAGAAAATAAAATAAAAAATAAAGTTTCACTAATAAAGACTTGAATTTGTTGACATCCAATAACTTAGATTTATAAGTTACTACTTGAGTTAGAGCTCAAAATTATATTTATATTAGTAAACATATTATAAAAAGAAGAGATTATATATATAAAAAAAAAGTTACAAATGATATGTATTACTCAATTATTTTATAAAATTTAGTAATTTAATTCACTCCTGATTATTATGGAAAAAAGAAACTATCCCAGACCTTGCAGGATATTATAAACTTGATGATAAGAAGAGATATTTAAATAAAAAAAAGCACTCATGATTTGACTGGCCCAAAAGAAATGGAATATCAACTGCAATAATAATGTGAATGAAGTTTCTCTAGTTTTTTAAATTGCAAATAAAATATAATAAAAATATCAAGGTTCTCCCAATCTTTTTAATTTGAGATTCTCTCTCAAAACTCAAAATGTACACTTTTTATGACTACTGATTAGTACTTAGATGTGTAATGTATGTGATATGATTTTTAACCACACCGCTAATAAGATTACAAATGTGACCTGTTCAGAGTTGAACTGCTGTAACTTGATAATAGCTGCAATGGTCAAATAGCTGGAATTGCATGGGAGGTTGTCTAACTAGAGAGCATGCTTCCATGCATCCAACCAAGATTAACTGAAAAAACAAAAATATATATATATAGTGAATTTGAATATTTAACGTTTTTTTTAACAAAAAAGATATATTTGCATTTGTGTGAACCCAGAAATTTTGCTCCGCGCTTATCGCTCGTACCACGCCTGAAGCTTCTCAGACAAAACTCTTGGGGACCCCGGTTGTGTGCCCCACACATGACGAGCGACCGTGGGAGAAACCCCGTTCGCACTTGTAACCACCACGAGAGCTCCACCCCACAGTAACATAATAGTAATTAAAACCTCTAGAAGGGCGAACTTCTCCACGAACAACACAAAATAAAGGGAACGGATATTCCCACCCCAAAACTGATGAAGGCCCCCCAAAATATTTACAGGTGTGCTATTAACATTTTTTACAATTTGACTTATGCTGAAATATTCAAAAATTCTCCTTCCTTCCTCCTTTAACCGATCCCCCTCCTCCTCCTTCTCCGGCACCCCCGGCGCTCGCCCCTCCTCCTCCTCCCCCTCCCGATCTCCCCGCACCCCCCCCCCCCCCCCCCCCCCCCCCGCTTCGGTCGTGACGACCGAGCAAAGGGGAGAGGGGAGGTCTGGGTCGGTCTGGGGAGGACCTAGACCTCCCCTCTGCTCGAAGGCCGGGGGGGGGGGCGGGGGGGGGGGGGGGACGCGAGAAGGGGAGAGGTCGGGGGGGAGAGCGCCGACGAGGGGAAGGCCGGAGAGAGAGGGTGGGGGTCACTGACGAGCGAGGGGGAGAGAGAGAGAGGAGGAGGAGAAGACGAAAAAAACATTTTTGAGTTTTTTTTTTTAAATTTTTTTAGAATGTCTTTATTAATTTTGGGGTGCCTTAATCTGTAAGGTGCCCCCGTCAGTTTGGGGTTGCAATATCCGTTCCCCAGGGTAAAGCATCAGTCGTCACCCGGAGGTGACGTGTCACCGGGGGTGACGTGGCCACCCATCAGTCTTCAGTCCCCACTCAGTTCACGGACAGTGGCATTATTGTAAATTCTTATCGTGTCATAAACAAAGTGTAGTTAGTCGCGTGCTTGTTAATTTGTGCTAACCATGGTTAAAGACTCAGTTAAGAGTGGAGCCTATAAATTCCGGGGCTCTCGCTCTTCGTCGCGTAGTTCTTCAGCAGCGTCGAGTGCTTCTCTCTCTCTTCTCAGCGAGTTAGAGAGAAGGTAGAGAGAGAGAGAGACCGCAGGAATCAATTGAAGGTCAAAAGAAAAAGTGAGTAAACTCTTCTGTTGATTCCTTTGATTTTTTGTTTGTAGATTGAATCTTAAGATCACGGATTCGATTCTCAAAGCATCAGTTCTTGAATTCTTCTTTTGATTCCGAATTTTCTCCCTTTCTTGGAAAAAAAGATTCGAATTTCGAATATTTACAAGATTCTATAGATCCCCCCACCCCACCCAAATCAGACCCCTATCTCTTGTGGTTTCCTCATTCTTCAATCGAATATAGCTGCTGACTGTTAAGTTTTGGATTTTGAATTTGAACACTTGTAATTTTGCGAATTGTGAGTCAAAAATGTAATCTTTTTGCTGAATTTGGGCGGATTTTACAGGTGCAAGTTGGGGTTTTTGCTTTGATTGGAGTTGTTGGTACTGGGATTATGATGTGTCCTCAGCCGCCGGTTTCTATACCGCTGGATATTGATGCAAACTCAACAGATGAAGAAATCGTACTGTTCTTGGGAAGAAGGGGGGATGGGATCCGATACCGTCGAATGTGATGACAGAAGTGAACCCTTTCAGCATTGACCCCCGAAATTCTCCTGGTGAGGGAATCATTCTCATCACAAAGCTCTATTTAATCCATTATCTACTTTTAGTTGTGTGGGATTGTAGAAATATCTTAATATAAATCTGCACAACGCTAGCTGATCTTGGTACCGAAAAGAAATCAAGAAACTTGAACCTGTGGCTGTTTGTGCTTTTGGGATGTTTGTTTCTGTGGTGGAGTTTTTCCGCCGTGACGAGTCGGATGGTCGATCCACATCACAAGCGAGGGTAGGAAAGTGGCAAGTGTGTGAATAAAAATGATGCACATCACAAAAAAGAATAGACACGAGATTTTTTTAGGTGGAAACCCAAATAGGGAAAAAAACCATGGGGAGGAGGAGAATATTTTACTATAATTCTCAAGTTATAGGAATTACATAGAATTGACTGATATGTCTTTGAGTTAGGATAGATTGGAAGGGAAGAAGCCCCCTCCTCCTTGGAAGAGGTGGTTGACTTATACTGAACTGTCGGCATGGAGGCGAATGTGGTGTTAGCCAGATTTTCCACGATTTGCACATGTTACTTTGTTTTAACGGCTGTGATTGTTGGCGCTGGACTTTGGGATCGCATGCAGGAAATCTCGCCACTGTCCATAACTGTTTGCGCTAGGGAGCGTTACACAATATGACGTGGGATAGAAGAGAGGCTTAACTACAGGTGGACATCTTGGTGGTCGTTGTTGGGGACTTCTGAAGAGGAATCGGGAGCCTAGGACTGCAGATGGCTTCGGAGGGATATAGTCTTTGGGGCTGGAGATTACTCCGAGATGACTTGAGATAGTGGAGCTTCCGAGGTGGAAGAGTCGTTGGCATGAAAGTTGACGGATGTGGAGTGGCGGAGGCCTTGGGACGGATCGGGAGCTGTGGACGTCTCAGTGAGAGACTTTTAGTTGCATGGACACGTGTTACCATCTTGATAAGGGTTAATTTTTTACCACTACAGATGCCCCTCGCTCTTTCGCTTGCTGAAGCTTGTGGAAGGGAAGTCGAAAGAAGGGAGTTGGTAAAGATCCTTAAATGTTTTGACTTCTTGCTATCTGTGAGTAGAGGAGGATTTGGATCATAAATGTGAATCCTCTGGATTGACTTGATCACGCTGCTGGCTAACAGCTGGCAGTCAATCAATTTGATTGCTTGAAATCTGTAGCTGACGTCTTTTCGAATATCGATGCCATGATGGCTGAGATCGTGTGGCAGAGGCGGTTGGTATCTGCCTGATTTGGTTGACCGAGGATATTGGTGTTGGGAATTCAGGGGTCGACGCCCACACGACCGGATCGACTGGAGCGACGCAGCAGAAACAAATTATAGGATCTACTAAGGTAACATGAAGAAGAGAAGAAAAAGATATTCCAAACTAGATAGAAAGCTAACACATAATATAACGTGATTCCACCGATCAAACAGATCGTGTGTACGTCTACGGGAGAAAGGGGGAGAAACTTTATTAAAACTTTGGGGGAGTACAATAAGAATTACTTACAGTTAACGCTGAGAAGATTACAAGCCCTTGATGGTCGCAAAGAACAGCGGACCCTTGGGGCTAAGTTTCTCTCACGAATCTCTCACCTATATGAATGTCACCCTTTGGAATTATAAATTCATTGGATTTTCTTGGAATACATTGAAGGACACCCTACCATAGAACTCTTCTAGTCCTAAACAAACTCTATTAATACGAATAATCACCGCCTCAGAATAAAAAAAATTGGAATCCAACTCGGACTCAAAACAGATCCATAAAAAAATTGTCAGTCGACTAGGTCAGGGCATTAGTCGACTAATACATAGTATTAGTTGACTAGTCTCAAATCCTAGTCGACTACTTTGACAAATCCTGAGAACCCCAACTCTCTGTTGGTCAAACCTAGTCGACTATACAATGTTTTAGTCGACTAACCCAGGTGATTAGTCGACTAACCCAGGTGATAGTCGACTGCTCCTGTGTACAGATTCTTGTACACGTCTGTTCTTTGATTTTCGAGTTTTCGTCTACCTTCACGATGTATTCACGTCATAATCCTAACAATCTCCCCCTTGACTTGAATACGTTCAAGTCCGAGAATAGCCATCATGCTCCATGTGCTCACATCCACGCACAATTGAACAAACATGACTTCATCTCCATCTCACTCTCTCTTCTCCATAACCCCCTCACGAGGTTCACAACTTGATTAGGTCGAATAAGTTTATGCTCAATCTGAACTTTATTACCCAATGATCTCCTTGATCTACACAAGATCTGTGAGAATTTGCTCAACATAGGAGTAACGATCTAGACTACCTTGTTGTGCGTCTAGTCCCAATCTCTTTTCGTGGTACAACTGAACATCCAAGCTCGAAACTATCGTAGTCTCTTGTTTCACAACCACCGCTTTCGAAGCCTAGGATAACTGCAATCCACCAACTGTAACTTCTGAATTTTGCAACATATACACATTGCCGACACGTTCGGCCTGAAACTTCACATACGCCTCTTTAGAGAGTTCCATAAGATCACCTTTAGAACTGAAAATGAACCCCCATGAAGACTTCTTCTCCTTGAACTGAAGTGTATGAAGAGAACATCTTCCTATTGGAACTAATGTGCTGTGAAGGTTCAGGATTAATAATCCATCTATCTTTGTTACTAACTGATCTGTCTGTAACAGACAGAACGTCGCATTGTTCTTTATCTTCTCCAATCAATTCAGTGACATTAGCATCTGGTTGTTTTTTCTTTCGAAGCCAAGAATCAGCTCTAATGTGTCACTTTTTGTGAGAATAGTTGCACGTCAAATTCCTATGTTTTGAGTTACTCGTGAAACTTCCATTATTACTCTTCTCTCTTGAATAATGAACTTATTTGGAATCATCATGATGAGACTCACCCGTCAACTGGGTGTCAATTTTGTCTTTGTTGAGCAGATGCTCCTTGACCTCATGGACTTTAATTGTTGACTTGCCTCTATAAATGGTAGCTTTCTTAAAGCTCTTATATGAAGAAGGTAAAGAACAAAGTAATAGAAGTGCTTGATCCTCATCTTCTATCTTAACCTCTATCTTATTTAAATCATTGATAATAAAGAAAAATTCTGCAATGTGAGACTTGATAGGTGTACCTTTATGCATGCGGAGAAAAAAAAGACGTTGCTTCAGAATCAACCGATTCGCCAACGACTTCTTTAGATAGTGGTCCTGAAGTCGCTCGCACAACGAGGACACTATTTTCTTTATAGAAAACTCATCCAACACTTCGTCCGCCAAGCAAAACTGAATAGCCGTCAAGGCTTTCTCATCTAGCTCCTGCCAAGTTTTTTCTTCATATCTTGAGGCTTTTTCTTCCTCCTGAGTAGTGCTTTCTTCAACCCGCTCTGGGTAAGAATGGCGTTCATCCTAATCTGTCATCTGCTAAAATAGATGACGCCATCAAACTTCTGAATATCGAACTTGACCGCAGACATCTTCAAGTTATCTTGTTCTGATACCAATTGTTGGGAATTCAGGGGTCGATGCCCCCACGACCGGATCGACTGAAGCGGCGCAGCGGAAACAAACCACAAGATCTACTAAAGCAACGTGAAGAAGAGAATAAAATGATATTCCAAAGTAGATAGAAAGCCAACACACAATATAACGTGGTTTCACCGATCAAACAGATCGTGTATACGTCCACGGGAGAAGGGAGAAACTTTGTTAAAACTTTACGGGAGTACAATAAGAATTAGTTACACTTCACACTGAGAAGATTACAAGCCCTTGATGGTTGCCAAGAACAGCGAAGCCTTGTGACTAAGCTTCTCTTACGAATCTCTCACCTAGATGAATTTCACTATTAGGAATTACAAATTCATTGGATTCTCTTGGAATACATTAAAAGTCACCCCCAATGTTTAAAATGACGATAACGTAATGGTAACGTTTTTCCTTTGTTATGTTAATATAGGTTATAACGTAACGCATAACGTAGGTTACGCGATTTAATATTTATTTAATAAAATAAATATATATACTATATTTAAGAATTTATATAAATAGAAAAATAATTTTTAAAAATCTAAAATAATATCAAAATAATATATAACACATTTAGCAAGTCTCACACCAATTTTTAGTAAGTATCACAATAATTTTTCACATTCACAAGTTATAATAAGTTTGAAAAAATAGCAAATTTCATAATAAGTTCGCAAGCATAAGAAACTATAACAAGTATGATAATTGAATTATAACAAGTATGATAACAAGCATGATAATTTTTAGCAATTATCTTTTGATAATATTATCTCAGCTAATATTTTTAGCAATTATCTTTCTGCCCTCTCCGTCTAGATATTTCACTGTCTCTGCTCTCTCTCCCTCCAGATCTCTCTCTGTTCTCTTCAGATCTCTCTCTCTCCTCTGACCGGATCTCTCTCCTCTCTCTCCTGGGAGAGAGCAGAGAGAGATTAGGAGGGAGAGAAAGATCGGTGGGAGAGAGAGAGAGCTTACATGTGCTTCGAGATGATGCCGGCGAGAACCACGACGGAGAACCACCGCTTGGAGACGACGTCGGCGAGAACCACGACGGTGAACCACCGCTTGGAGACGACGTCGGCGAGAACCACGACGGTGAACCACACGACGGAGAACCACCACAGGTAGGTCTTATTCTTCTTTCTTCTTCTCGGCGCCGACGAAAAGGTTGCAGAGACGGCTGCGAGCTTGCAGAGAGGATTTTTTTTGGCCCTACACTGAGCGAATTTATGGGGTTTTATAAAAAGTCAACTTGTACTGTAACATAAGTTACGGTGCGTTACGTTAATAACGTAACGAACGTTACAGGTAAAATAGCCATAGTTATGAAACATTGTGTTTTTTATCCCTGTTACGTAACGATTGGTCATTGTTAGGTTATATAACGAGTTATATAACGGATTTTTTAGAACACTGGCCACCCCTAAGGGTTATTTATACACCATAGAATTCTTCTAGTCCTAAACAAACTCCATCACGAACAATCACCATCTCAGAATAAAGGAAACTCGAATCCAACTCGGACTCAAAACAGATCCATAACAGGAAACTGCCAGATTCGACATTAGTCGATTAGACTAGGGCATTAGTCCACTAATACATAGTATTAGTCGGCTAGTCCCAGATCCTAGTCGACTACTCTGACAAATCCTGAGAACCCCAACTCTCTGTTTGGCGAAACCTAATCGACTATACAATGTATTAGTCGATTATACCTTGTATAAGTCGACTACTCCTGTGCGTAGATTCTTGTACACATCCTTTCTTTGATCTTTGAGTTTTCGTCTACCTTCACGACGTATTCACGTCATAATCCTAACAATTGGGGTGTATCCCGACTTTTCGGGGAAGCAGTAGTTGATTCATGCAAGGGAAACCACATTGAATATAACTGCAACTGGCATACACTCATAGGTTATGCAAACATCATTTCAGAATGCTAACAGTGTGGCAATTCTAGATCATTTAACTAGATTGGATCGTATTTGGTTATCATCTCACAGTGACATGTCACGCAGTAAGAGTTCATGAACAATTTGATTGTAGAGAATGCAGAAGCTGAGTTCATTCACTTGGAAAGGCGAAAATATTGATGAGAGTTGACAATTTAACATGCAATTGGGAATATTCTTTTGACATTTAAATTTAGGTGGAAGGATAAATTATTATATTTTTAAAAATAACCTTTGTCCGGTTAGTTTTTTTTAGGTTGAGGTAAGTCATTCTAATCGAAATGTGGCTATTAGACTAGTGAGTTTTTGGCAAGCAATGTGAGACCTTCAGATTGTGCTCTTTGAAGTTTGCTTTTGAGTACCTAAAATATAGTTTGCTAGGCTCGTGTAGTTCCAACAAATATTGAGAAACAAGATTTGTTTTAAGGTTACACACGCGCGCGCGCGCACACAAAAGGAAACGGGAGGTCAATGGCCAGAGGAGGAAATTTCCTCCTATAGTTCAACTAAAACTCCATTTTGCCACTGTAATATGTCTGCTTAGTGATGATTCCTGTCTTCTCAGTGGTGGTGACTTTCCCATGCTTCACTATTCTGATTTCATACTTTTACTTTTGATTTGTCCATCATCTATCGATTCTCTCCTCTTCATCATTGTTATTCTAATTCTTTTGTTTCATCATTTATCACTGAATTTTTTTCTTGTCATTTATCAGTTATATCTAACTGGAAGCCCCGTGGTTTCTCCTCTTCATATAGCTAAATCATGTAAAAATTCTTTTAAGTTAAGTTTAGCTCCTGTCCTTTTTCACAATAATGCATCATTCATACACTGAAAATCTATCTGTTCCAAATAATACCCTTTCCGTTCTTCACCTTTTTCGTATCAGAATGTCTTAAAGCCCTTTCCTTCATTAAGACATTTGAAGCAAGGTTGTCCAACAACTGCACGGATTTTCTTGCTTCGCATCAAGGTTGTTTACGCACTAACTTGCATATATTTGAAGGAATTTAGCATAAGGAAAAAAGAGAGGAAAAAACAGAACAGAACAGCACCAGTTAGGATCTGGCAGTTAACGATGCATCTTTAAGTTTACATAGTCTGGACACTATGTCTCCAGATTTTCGTATGTTCATGCTTCCAAGAGGCGACATAGATCATGTGTCTCATGTTGTTTTTCTAGAAGGAATGATTCTCTCAACTATTCACACTAATTCTGGCATTACAGTTTTTTGAGAAGAGAGATTTATTCTTCTCTACGAAACCTGAACTGTGTCAGATATTTTATTAAAATTATTTGTCAATGCCAATGTCAATGTCGCTATGCACATTTTATATGTGAAAAGAAATAACTTTTAAATTTATTTGTTCTAGAGTTGATAATATTTTATTAGACTGTGAAAGCACTCTTAAGGTATGCTGATTTTGCAGCGGGCATCTGGTTTTTGTACACCTCAAAGGGCTCACAATCTCACAGTGAAGGAGGCATCATCAAAGTGACCAATGGATATTGGTGTTCCATGGATGACCTCAGAATATCAACTAGCACTCCTACTGTTGGTAGGAAAACGACTAGAGAATTTTATGCAGGCCAAGCACCCTTTGGAGATAGAACCGGTTGGAGGATGCATGAGTATTGGGCAGAACAAGTAGCTGGCCAGGGAAATAACAAATCGAAGGTATTAATTCTTGTATTGAATACTACTTGTGGTGACATGCTAGAATTTTGGTAGCATTCACAGTTTGTCTGACCACATGTTATACAGGACAGCAGCGCTTTGTGTAGATTCTTCTTGCAAAATGATGAACGGTCAGATAATGGAGAACAATGTGATCCTCTTGCATGCGATGCTGATGGTGAGGACATAGAAGCCTTGTTGCTGAGCCTTCTAGAACAAGAAGAAAGAAACCCTTCTTTAAGAGATGCTGCAGATGGATCTGAGGTAGAATGACTCTTTGAAGTCATTGTTTATTTTCCTTTGAAGGTCAAGATTTGTACTGATTCTGTTATGCTATGACCTCTTGTTTCCTTCCAAATTCTTTTACTCATCTGTTGACTAAAATATGTGTAATAGGTTTTCTTTGGTACCCTACTGTCCTTTTGGCTCGTCAGTGACATGCAGTAGTTTTGGAACAGGAATCTGCCCACTATCTTGTTATCCAGCTATAATTTAAATCATTAGATGTTGTTAGCTTCTATGATCTTGATTTGTTTTTTCCCCTTTACAGAGAACAGTTACACTCTATTCCAACTTATTTGACATGGACTTCTTTTCCCGTATGTAGTTGGTTGGTGAAGATGAGCAGAGGCAACTGGAATCATCCAGCAGACCTAACCAGGATTTAGTAAATGATAATTCCATGGTGGGTATGGAAGCTGGCTATGATTTCTCAAAGGAGGACTTCGTGGAATTAAACGATCTATATGATCCAGAATCATCTTCTACCAGTTCAGACAATTCAAGCCTCATGTCAATGAACTCTGATGAGTGCTTCGATGCAGAGGCCCTGTTGGGGGATATTGAGAATGAAGATGACCTGAACATGGAGGAATGTGTAGATTACAGGTTCAGCGTCACTTCATCTGTCAGATCAGACCAGGTGGTCATCCACCAACCGCCACCAGGTATCTTCCTTCCCTATGCCACTTAATACTTGATCCACTGCACCTTTTTAAGTGAACGCCATCTTTCGAGAACTGCAGGGCTTCCGTTAGCTTAGGCTGGATATTACTCCCAAACCATTATTTGAGAAAAGAGTTTCTTTTTTAAATTCTCCTAGTAACAGCATGTTCACTGGCTCAGATTTCAGCAACAATTGCAATGTGGTGGTGAGTGAAAACGGGCCTGCCAATTCTATTCCTGCAGTGAAACCCGCCTTGCCCTCATCCGCTGTTGAGCCACAGAGTGATAGTGATGCTTCTGCATCTGGATCATCTCAAGGAAGTCGTGGCAGCGCAAGCCATCCTGGAAGTTCACATGGGGGCAGCACTTCCTCCCAGCGGTCAAGATCTAAGTCTGTTCGAAGGATGGCAAAGCTTGGGAAGAGATACTGCTGCTTCGGGGGGTCATTTTAGTCTCATCTCACATTTTTAATTTACCATCAACTTGGTTAGCTTCTGATTTACAAGCTAAAGAAGGCATTTGTAGATACTTGTGACAAGCTAAAGGGGGGAGAAATCTACTGCTTGTGTTGGAAATACGGTATAATCTTTATTCTAGGTGGAAAAATACAGTATCATATTCAACTGGTAGGAACAAGAGAGCAGTAGTTCAGAAAAACTTTTTTTTTTTTTTAATATCTTTTATAGGTCTTGGAATAGCATGCGAGGTTCTCTCTGCATGGGGAAGGACGATGATGGGCTGGTGGTCCTTTAGAAGTTTTGCTGTTCTCCCAGAATCAGTGTTTCTATCACATTGAGATTTTGCAATTCACATGTTTATGTATATATAAAGAGTTAGCAGGTGCACTACCCCTGAAAGTGTAAAGCATTTGGGTTACCTAAACCCATGCATTACCGCAGATTATGTAATTATATTCAACTACTTGTGTGAGAGATGAATTAAATTTGAGAAATATATCGTTTTTATGTTGTTTCATTTTTTATTTTTATTTTTTTGCTTTTTTTGGGTGGAACGAATAATATGTCATCATAATGTCAGCTGGGGGTACTGATCAATTGCTTGTTGAATATTTGGACATCAGTAGCAGGACAGGCTCAGCTGCTTAGGGAACCAACGTCCAATTTCTATGACGAGTAATGGCATTTCAGGTAACGAGTCTTAGATTTTACTCGATCAATTTTGGTGTTAAAAGTGTTAGCCTCAATACTGATTTCACGGTGATGGCAGTTAAAAAGTGTTGGCCTCACTGACTCAGTTTTTGATGTTTGAGATGCAGGTCCTTTGCTTCATCTCCGTCCTCATTAAACTACCATTTCTTTTCCCCTCTTTGTTGCAAAACGAAACTGCAGCATTTGTTGCTTGAAGTTTTTGAGGATTGCTACATTTATTGCAGGTATTGAATGGTTCCAAGTCTCTTGTTCGAGGTATTACATGATATTTTTGTTGCAGAAATTTCTTTTCTTCTTCTTCTTTTTTTTTTTAGCAATAACCTTTTCGATGAATTACATGAGGAGTTGAATGAGCGATGCATGATAATTTTTGTTGCAAAATTGTGAAGTCATTTATTTTCGTTACATGATACAGAGGTACGGTTTTGTCAGTCATTTGTAGCAAAACTAAGATCATGTATAATATATCAACATCTCCTGCGTCTAACTCGCAAATTATAGTAACTTTTTCTTATGCACACGCTTGTTGTTTTCCGATGCAGGTTTGAGATCCATCCAATTTGTCTAAAGGATCACTTGAGAAAAATGAGCTCTCAGTTCAAGTTCCTAACCTTCTCAGGTTGCAGTTCAGACTTCAGGCGGCTGCCTTTCTCCTGTAGAAAATACTCTCAAACTTTGGAAAAGAAAAAGGATGCAGGTAATTTGTAGCTTATTAGTTTGTATGGGGAGCCAAAGTAACCCCACTGCATTTTATAAAAACTAATTAAATAGTACATTTTTTATAATTTTTTATATATAATTTCTTTTTTTAATTTTTTATTTTATTAACATAAAGATACTTTTGAGGTCTAACTTAAGTGCTAACTTATAAATTTAAGTTATTAGAGGCCGCCAGTTAAAATTTTTATGGGTGTAACATTATTTTTTACTCTTTTTTTTTTCTTTTTGTCATATTAGATTTATGCGCACACATTCGGACTGAAAAAAACATCATCAGTCTGTCATTAATCAAAGAGTTGCAAACATGACTAATTTTATGTTAACAATAACAATAATAAAGGATAATGCCGCTCGAGCTTGACCAAGTTTTCACATAATCGGGTAGATTTTGGTCAGAAGGGAAACTAATTAGCTATTGATTCACATTTTCAGAGGACGTAGAGTTGCGTGGCACAAGAAATACTACTTTATATACTACTGTCTTATTTGGAATAAAGTTACGTATGTGTGTGTACTGTTTGCAAGGAAAAGTTCTATTCTGTCCACGTTTTTTTATTTCTTTTTATATTATGGAAATGGAGGAGGAATATTGAACTGTGAAAGCCAGGTCCTTTCATGACTCACTTTGCATTGAAAAAAAGGAAAGAAGAGGAACGTCATTGTCATTTTAGGTATTCGGTGATGTGATTAGTTTACATTCATCTTTCATTATTATCTTTCCGCAGTTCTTCCTTGCATACTTATCAAATTCTATTTTAATTTTATTTTTACTAATTCTTTTTGAGTTGGAGGCCACATTTTATTTGGCTATTTTTTATATATATACTCTACTCAAAAATAGAAAGTTAATCTCCCCATCATTAGTCAAAGTGGGTCAGCGTAGCTGCACTACGCTTGTTTAGTTGGGAGAGTAAGGTCAAGGGTGTCAAGAGTCGAGATTTTTCAAAAAGTGAGCTAGAAAGAGTCATTGGGCCTGTTTGGCACCCAAGGGAAAAAAAAGGAATCTCACACACACAGTATCTCTCCTCTTTCCATAGTAAAAGGCAAGTGTGGGCCCCTGCTCGAGTGAGTTTTCACCGCGATGTCGGGTGCCCTGTGTGAGTCATGAGATTAAATAACAATATCAAATAAAAATAGTAAAATAATATTAAAATAATAAAAAATTAAAGATTAAAAATATAAAATAATTAAGTAATTAAATAAGAAATTGAGCATTTCTAGAAATATTAAAAAATATTAAATATTTAATAATAGTAAATTATATATTGATTATCAAGTAACTGTTTTGAGCTGCAAGTGTATAAGTGAACAAAATTAACTGTAGTAACTGCAAGTGAGAAAATATGAGTGTAAAATTAAGATTTACATGAGCACAAATTAACTGTAACAAATGCTAAATAAGAAAATGAGAGTTACATTTTTCAAATTATTTTTCAAGCGAGACAAAAAGCAAAAAAAATGGAAAAGAATTTTCAACTTGCAACGTTTTTATACCGTTAAATTAATTATTTTTAGTAGTTTTTTTTTAAAGCCCTATATTTATTTAAGGGCCAAGCCCTCATTTTTTCCGCACAAAAGTGACTCTCTCCCCATTTGTGTTTCCTCTCCACATCAGTCATATCATTTGCTTTTGTCTCCATCAATAAAGATTCCATAGCCTCTTCCTCTTCCTCATTTCTCAGCTCCCCATCTCTTTCTTTCTTTCTTGTCTCCCCATTTCACAATCTTCCTCATCTTCCTTCTCCCCATCTCTTTCCCTTTATAAATGCCTCATCTTTCCCCTCATTTTTATCCCACATTCCTCGCTTTCTTGCTGAAAGACTCATCAAGCTCTCACCTTTCGGCTTCAATCCCATGCATTTCCCCTTTTCCTCATCTGGGTACTCTCCCATTCCTCCATTCTCCACTCTTTTGGCGCAATTTTAGTTGCTTTCTCTTGGAAGTTTAAAAAAAAAAAAAAAGAAAGTCTGCCCTTTTTTCTTTGGATGTTTTGTTTGGTTTTAACTTCAACCTTCAAGTTTTTCCATTAATCGGAAAAAAAAATATGAGCTCTTTTGCTTATCTGGGTCGTTTTTGTTTCTCATTAGCTCCCAAATTTAGCATTTTTAAAAGCATTTCCACCAGCATAGAACTCTTCTTTCTTCAGGGTTTTGGGTTGCTTCTAGCTCTGAGCTTCAAGCTTCAATCTTTTGTTGCTTTTTCCAAGGTTCAACCCTCAGATTTAGCCTCTCTCATTAAAACTCGGGGGTTTCAACCAACAAATTTCAATTTTCTTTTTTGGCTCAGTGAATTCTCATTAAGGATGGGCGGCCAACTCAGCAGGAGTCCCAATCCACTGGCCGCCGCCGGCGGTGGCGGCAATGGCGGTATTGCGGCCACCACCAACGCCACCACTAGCAGCTGCAACAACAGCATTGAGCATGTATCAGAGCTGAGCTCCTATGAAGCAGTCTGCCTTCAAGACCCCGCTCTCCAATCCTTCGGCACGACCCTCCAGCAGCGCACCAGCGACGTCATCTCAACTCTGGCCGCCGACGTGGCCGTCCACTCCGTCTCCTTCGACACTCTGAGGGAGGTCACCGGCTGCCTCCTCGACACCAATCAAGAAGTTGCCAATATCTTACTGGAATACAAGAAAGACATGTGGAAGAATCCCGAGCTTTTTGACCGCGTAGAAGAGTACTTTGAGAGCTCCCTTCAGACCCTCGACTTCTGCACTTCATTGGCGAAGTGCCTCAAGAAAGCCGGCGACTCGCAGCGCATCATTGTTGTTGCTATGAAACGATTCAAAGAAGAGGATCAATCAGAAGAAGAAAAGCAGACCAATGGGAAAGCTGGAAGGAAGAAATACGAGAAGACAACGGAAGAACTAAGGCATTTTAAGGCGGCGGGCCATCCGTTCCCTGAAGAATTCTTTCAGCCCTTCCAATCTGTTTACAGGCAGCAAGTCTCGATGCTTGAGAAGCTGCAAAAGAAGAAGAGAGAGCTTGACGAGAAGCTCAAGACAATGAAAGCATGGAGGAAGATTTCGACCGTAATCTTTGTGTCTGTGTTTGCTGTGGTGCTCATCTGTTCTGTGGTGACTGCTGCAAGGAATGCACCGGCTGTTATTGCGGCATTGGCCGCATTTGCAGCGTCTGCGATGGGTCCAGTTGGGAAGTGGCTCAATTCACTTTGGAAAGGCTATTTGGATGCATTGAAGGGGCAGCAAGAGGTGCTCTACAATATGCAGGTTAGGACTCATGTCACAATCTCAGATTTGGATAGCATCCGGGTTCTTGTGGATCAGTTTGAGGTTCAGATTAGTTCATTGCTGCAAATGTTGAGTTTGCACTTCGAGTAGAAGATGTGGTGAAGTTTGTGATTGAGGAGATCAAGAAGAAGCTCGAGGTGTTTATGAGGAGTGCTGAGGA
The DNA here is from genome assembly GCA_038442645.1 of Agave tequilana. Classification (NCBI taxonomy): domain Eukaryota; kingdom Viridiplantae; phylum Streptophyta; class Magnoliopsida; order Asparagales; family Asparagaceae; genus Agave; species Agave tequilana. The sequence goes on along the minus strand of JAVJIF010032472.1, from coordinate 95,406 downwards.
GCTGGGGAAGCAGGCTGATCGGTGCAGCACGGATATAAGAAGGGCGAGGACGATTGTGTCTCAGAGGATGATCATTAGGCACCCGAATTGAATTGGAGGAGGATCCGGGTATGCTTCTCTCTTCATTGGCGTCGCGCTTCTTTGCCTGCTTTGTTTATTTTCGATGACATGATATTTGTGCTTGTTCAAGAAATGCGACATTGCCTATATGTGGTGGCTTGTAGATCTTTGTTTTGAATAGCTGGCTTCATGTCGATCTTGTGCATTGGTGTGAACTATGAATATACAGTTGATTGTATGCAACAGTGTGCGCTATGAATATACTCTTTGATCATAATATAAGCAGTGTGATGGTTCCTTTTGCTTTCCAACTTTAACCTTTCATATGTTTGAGGTTGATGTGTTCAATTTTAAGGGATTCACTACCCAGGATAGTCATGTTAGGTAAGCCTGAGCCATTAGTCCCATTTGAGTTCATGAAATTTATGAGATATGACTGTCAAATAGAAATCTTGGGAGTAAATGTGAAATTATGCATCCTTTTCCAATTATAATGATCAACCCATATGATTGTTAGATGAAGCCATGAAATTTGGTGAAAGACCACAGGAACTCTACACTTCACCCAAGCGGTGTCCACCCTAGTTGCTAGCAAAAAGTGTGGGCAACCGAGAAGTTGATCAGATCTTCTCTATCAGCTGCAGTTACTCGGATCAATATGCCTTTTCATTTATGGCAAAATTTTTAAGCTCCCTCTGGGTTGGCTTACTACCCTAATATTACATTATTACTTTCTATATACCATTGACTTAAATCTTAATCGACCGCATGGCAGAGTAGTTGTGCTGAATTGTAATAACATCTTGTTATTCTATGCTCTTGGCACATCTTCCTCACAATGTCAGCCCATAGCAACAATAGCAATGTGGTTATTCTTTTGAGTTTTATCAAGCCAAGTTTGTTAGCAATGATAACAATATGGTGATTCTAGATAATCATTGTTAACCAAGCTGGCAGTGATGGTCTTGACAAATCCTACTTTGTTGTGGGCTAAGGTGATCTTCTTCCACTTAGAAGTTAACTGTGTGTGAGAAGCTACCTTCTTATCTTCGTGCCATCCTACATTCAGAAAGCCTTAACGCTTACTGTACACATCATGGCAAATAGAAAAATCCATTGTATCCTATGCTCCTATTCTGACTTAAAGTTTGGATCACATTTTAACCAATTCATTGTCACCCTCAGTAATGATCCATGGACAGAAATCAGAAATTGAGCTGCTTGAACTAGTTTCCAAATGGCAATTGAATTTTGTGAAAGCTGAGCAGTGTTATCATCATCCGTATTATGTATTCCAGAGAGACACCCCTGCCAATTTTTCTTGGTGATGACATGTTAATCTCGCAAAGAATTCTGGTCAGTGTGTCATACGTGTGTGTGGTAACCCGTAACTACAATAGAAGGATTAGTTATAATTGTAGGTGTAGGCTGTCTAAAAATCACTGAAGATAAGTTATCCAAAAGCAGAATCCAAACTCCAGACGCAAGGCTAATCATTGCCAGCAGCGCAGCACCAAGATGCAAGGGTTGAAACCCGCGTCTCAACATCACTGTAAGGACCAAGACGCGAGGGTTGAAACCCGCGTCTCAGCTATTGCAGCACCAAGACGCGGAGTCCAAAGCCCGCATCTCACGTAAAACTTGACGCAAAATTTGAAGCTCGTGTTTCCCAAGTATCACTTCAATGGCAAGACGCAAGGCTCAAAACCTGCGTCTCGGTTATAACTGCCCTTATTACTGGGTCAATTACTGCTCACGTAATGAGGGAGTTAACCCCCATTATGGAGTATTTTTAGGGGACACGTTTACCCCCTGAAACCCCTATAAATAGCCTAGTTTGCTATGCAAGAGGGGTCGGAAAATTCATGGTAAGAACTTCGGTTGTAAGTCATAGAAGCACCAAGACCTCCAGTTGAAAAGAAAGAGAGAGTTATACTCTTTTAACAACTTACTGCGTACAAGTTCATTTTTTCCTACAATCTCTTTGAGATCCTTGGTGGACAGAAGCTGTGTTACTTCGTCTACTATCCAAAGAGAGGATTCCCAAAGGACCGACGTTCATCCGGTCAACGAAAAATAAGATTCACTTTTCATCGCCACATTAAGAGCCCAGCTTTAAACAAATGGGAGATTTAAGCATGAAATATTTCCCCTCTCTTGTAAGAGGATTATTGATCCGTTGTAATTTTTTTTACAATCAAATAAAGAAATTACTCCTCGATCTTCAATTTTCCTCCATCAAACAAGAGATGTCGACTCCGCTGGGGACAACTTTCTCTATCGATGAGCAAGTCATAGCGCAAGGTGATATCACCTACATGGGGAAAATGGTCGAATCACTTGTCGTAGAGTTCGACCAGGCAAAGTATGAAGAGTTCCTCTCTTCTGGCTCCAAGAGCCCTAGGGCACGGCAGTACCGCAAGGTCTCCTCGAGGACTCGCTCTCAAGTCCGCTCTGAGACCCCAACAGATGCGACTGATAAGAAGAGTGTCACGGCTGATCGTATCACACGTGACTCTCGCGTCAACGTCTCCTATGAGACCCGCAAGGTCGACGTTGCTGATATTCAACCCGTTCATGCCCGTCCCCTTCCTTAGCTTCAAGTCACCGGGGGTTCCCAGCAACCTTTACGACGTAACCGGAACGCTGAACGTCGACAAAGACGACGCACGCGACAATTGCAAGCACAAGAAGTTGGAACAAGCATTTGTCCAGCAGAGACAGAACGCAAGGCTCAGTCTTGCGTCTCTCCTGAATTGCGTCAGACGCACCCATATGGAGACCCAAACGCGAAGTCCAACGGGCTTGCGTTTCCGAAGTTCCACCTCCCAAATGCGACGCTCAGCAGCGCGAGGTCCGTGCTTCTCATCCGAGACACGAGACCCACGTCTCTACAGTCATATGCGGGACCCAGAAGGTCTGCGTTTCTCAAGTGTCGCTAGCCAGATGTGACAATCGGCAACGTGAGGTCCGCGTCTCTTCTCAGGAGAGGCGCGAGACCCACGTTTCAGAGCCAAAACGCGAGAGCCGCGTTTATCTTACAGGACGTGAGCTCCGCATCTCAGAACCCTGCGTCTCAGCTTTGCAACGCAAGGATAGCTCTCAAAAGCTGAAAAACCCTCGACAACCCGAGGCTGATCTCTTTGATCCCCTTCCGATAGATCTAAGAGATTATTTGACGAAGAAAAGGAGTGCTAATCAGATCACTCCGTCTTGTTGCTGTGAACGGCTCATCACGGCAATGCTCTCTGAATGCCGCTGCAGCTTACATACAAGCAAACAATCGGTGTTCAGACGATTGATCTCAACCTCCCGATCAGCCAAAAGGTTTCGCTCCAATAGGAGGAGAACCTTCTCTGGCATGGAGTACCCTGAAGTCACTACAAACATGGCAAGCAGAAGTAGGGGAAATAACTAGCAGTCAGCTCTGACGAGTACGGTACAGAATCAGAAGGTGTGTATCGGCATACTCGCACTCGGACTGGTGCGGTCGCCCCGATCAACTACAGTTCCTAGCTCGAGGCATTGAAGTAAATGAATCACATTCCGCCGTTGCAGAATCGCAGGCTTCGAACTCTTCCATAGAGAAGAAAGCCTTTGCGTACATGACAAATACTCCTGAGGAGACGGCAAGGCGCTTTGAACAACAAGCCTAGGTCTAAAAGGAACAATTCGAGATGATTCGTGCTCAATAAGAATCCATCGATTCCCTCAAACAGATGCTTGCACAATTGCTTGAGGACAAGAGGAAGTCAACCGCCAAAACTTCTTCTAAAAAGTCCAAAGGCAAACGAAAATAGGGAGAAAGCTCATCTTCTGTACATATCGAGGAGAAGGAGCAATCTGATTTCGGGTCATCTAAATCCTCGTCTAAGGAGGAAGGCAACCCAGACCATGGGAATATTCATTCTAAAAGAATGAGTCAATTGGAGCACCGTTTAGAAGCCCTTACCAACCAAAAAGGCCTCCAAGAAGTAGGAGTGATCCGGTCATATCCGGCCAAGTGGGACCTTGTTCCATACCCTCCCAAGTTCAAAGCTTCAACCCTACAGGCTTTTGACGGTAAAGGGTCACCGAACCAACATATCTACTACTTCAAGTCTCAAACGAGAAACGTGGTAGATAACGATGCCATCTTGGCACGTTTGTTCATCGACACTCTAAAGGGGCTTGCCTTTGAATGGTTCATGAAACTCCCAGAAGGCTTCATTAAAAATTGGAGTGATCTAGAGAAGCTCTTCCTGACACGCTTCTTCGAAAATGACTCGGAGATCACAATGCCTACTCTCCTGGCCATAAAGCAGCGAAAGGGAAAGTCAGTCAAATCATTTGTAGAGAGATTTCGGAACATGACACTCCGATGTCCTAGCGGTATGACCCAGGCCACCCTGGTAGAACATGCCCCCACAATTTACAAACTTCACTCCTAACCCAAGTAGGAGTTGCTGAGAGCCGTACCTGGAAGCAACTGGTCCAGCAAAGTGAACAGGCTGAAGAAATTGTTGTCAGGGTTAAGGCAGAAGAAAACAAACCCAGACTCGAAAAGTTGACAAGGCGTATGCCAGAAACATCTTTTCAATCAAAGAGAAAAGATAATTTAGCGACAGAGACAAAATCTCCCGTCAAACCTCAGCCGGTCAGGGAAGTGGCTCTTCAAGTCAGCCACGCGTCAACAAGCAGTATTCCTTCAAAGGCGAACATGTTGATTCGTTGTTCAAGTTACTCAACAAGAGTAACAAATTGAAACTTCCTGAAGCTAGACGTCCTGAAGAAGTCGGTAAAACCGATAATCCTAACTATTGCCTGTATCATAGGATGCTAGGGCACCCCACCAAGAGCTGCTACATCTTCAAAGACATCCTTCAAGCTCTGATTGATGCAGAAGTGCTAAAGCTCCGTCCAGAGCAGAAGAAAGTGACGGCTAATATGACATCATTTCTTCAGTTTGAAAGACAGCCTCCAACACCGTCCGGAGTAGTTCCCATCCCGAAAGGGGAACTAAGAATGATTAATACGGACCCATATCACCAACAAGAGAAGGGTCTTGTACCCGTCCCCACACCTCAGGGGAAAATTATGTGGGTTCATCCCGACCTTGTGGACAGCCAGCAATGGACTACTGTTACTAACAGAAGGTCCAAAGGTAAGGCGAAAGCTTCGTCATGTAATGTGGTGTGCGCTTCTTCCCGAGAAGCAGAAACCGATGTTCCCTCACTAACTGATTCAAAGAGAAAACAATCGTTCTTACTGCAGAACTTAATAAACCGCTCGTGACAGAAACTCGTTCGGGTCAGTCATATTTAAAAAAGTATGACGAGATGGTGGCAAGTCCTCCTATACCCACTACAGAGTCAGCCAAGCCCTCCACGAAGCAACTGGTGGAGAAGCAGAAAAAGCTTCGATTTTCTAAGGCTCTCCCAAAGGACAACACGGAAGGATCTACAACACCTTACCGCTTTGACGTCCTGGCTTAATTGGCCAATATTCCAGCCAGAATCACCCTTTACGAGCTCCTGAGACTATCAAAGTCAACAAGAGAAGCTCTAAGGGAAGCCTTAGCTAATGCTGAGGTCTTCATGGCCCAGATTCGAACCGAAACACAGGAGGAGGATGTAAAAGATTGCCTCCATGTCTCCCAAAATGCTCCCTGCATCAACTTCACGACAGATGATATGCAAGTTAAGGGGAAATATGATCGACCACTGTACTTCACAGGGTATATTGGATCGTTTGAAGTAAGCTGCATTCAGGTAGATCTAGGATCCGTAGAGCATCATGCCTCGCCGGGTCATGCAGCACTTAGGGATCCCTACCCACCGATTGAGCGCTACCCAGACTACCATCTATGGTTTCAACGCCAATGGTACGCGCTCAATGGGGAAGGTCAAGCTCAAATGTCAAATCGGGGACCTAAAGTCTGATTTGACGTGCTATGTGATCGACGTCGACACTTCATACAATTTGTTGCTAGGACGACCCTGGATTCATCGTAATTCCATCGTCCCCTCCACTCTCCACCAAGTTATGAAATACATTGACGAAAGTGGGAAAGTCCGAACGTTGATTGCCGAAAGGCATCCGTTCAAGGGGGTAAAGAACTATTTCACAGACTCCCTCCTGTACCAAGACCCTCTGGAAACAAATGAGGACCTACAACCAGAGGAACCAGACTCTGGTAACGAAGCTGACACCAAGTCAGAGGTGGAAGAAGAGTGCATGTGGGAATTAGATCCTCTTGTAACGAGCATTAATAAGCTCGATATTAATAACACCGCCGATGATGTAGGCGGGTGGTATATTAATGAAGAGTTAAATTTAGCTTACGTTTTTGTGTTCGCTTCTGATTCAGTGCCATCAGACATTAGTATCAAAGTGGATAATGACCCCTGGTCGGCAATGGATGCTCTGACATCATTGCATGTACCAATGAAGTCATCCTTCGAAACGTACCAAGATGTTGGTGATGCGCACGAATCAATATTTATGGTTCTAGCAAGACGTAAAGGCAAAAAATCAATCCTTTTCGGACAATCAAGTCCGAACTGATGTCTCGTGAAGAGTCAGAAAGCGAGAATGAATCTCCCCAGTTCACTCATTATGAGCCAAATATACTCAGGATGATGGAAAGTATGGGGTATGATCTGACAAAAGGTCCTGGGTTGAACTTCGACAAAGGAAGAACACTTCTTCGGTCTTTTGTTCCGAAAGGGAAAATCTTGATTATTACCATCAAACTCACAGGGGTTTGGGTTATGTGTCAACCCCAATTCTGTCAGCCTCTGAGTCTGAAGAGTTACTATACCATAACTACTCATCTTGCACGTCATCATGGGAATCGGACATTAGTGTCGGCAACATTTTCGGAGAACTTTCAGTAAACATGGTTTCAAGAAGCCGCCTGGAAGACGGAGATGAAGAAATTGTCCAGTCTGATACAGATCCTTGGATCAAACATCTAAAAACTCTTTGGGATATTCGGTTTGAACAATGTGAACCACCCACGGAAGATAAGGTCATCCAGATTAAACTGGGAGATGAGGCTAATCCTAAGCCCATCTTTATAAGCGAAAGCCTATCATCCTCCGAGAAAAAAAATTTAATATCTCTTGTGCGGGAGTATATAGATGTTTTCGCTTGGAATTATGAAGACATGCCTGGGCTTGATCCTCGAGTGGCTATGCATCGCCTTAACATTAATTCGGACGTAAAGCCAGTCAAACAACAGCAGCGACGGTTTCATCCAGAAATAATGGAAGCAATCCAGTCAGAAGTCAAGAAGCTTATAAACTCTGGCTTCATTAGGGAGGAGCAACATCCTGATTGGGTAGCCAATATCGTCCCCGTTACTAAGAAAAATGTAAAGATCCAATTTGCATTGATTTTCGCGATCTTAATGAGGCTTGTCCCAAAGATGAATTCCCTCTCCCGATCACGGATGTCATGATTGACAATAAGTGCGGGTTTGAGCAAATGTCCTTCATGGATGGATTCTCAGGGTATAATCAAATCAAAATATATCCTGATGATGAAAGACATACTTCTTTCAGGACACCACTGGGGATATATTGCTATACTGTCATGCCCTTCGGACTGAAGAATGCGGGGGCAACATATCAGAGAGCTATGAATGCAATTTTTCACGAGCACATGTGTAAAACAGAGGAATGCTACGTTGACGACATTGCAGTGAAAAGCCACACCAAAGGTGACCACATAACCGATTTAAAGACGGTCTTTGAAATTATGCGGGCACATCAGTTGAAGATGAACCCCACCAAATCTTTCCTGGGGGTAGCCAGCGGTAAAATTGTTAGGGTTTGTAATAACATCCAAAGGAATTCACTTAAACTCGGAAAAAGTCCGCGCTATCCAGGAGATGCAACCTCCAAGGAATCTCAGGGAGCTTAGAGAATTACAAGGACGACTAGCATACATCCGAAGGTTTATCTCAAATCTCTCCGGAAGATGCCAACCCTTCACCAAATTGATGAAAAAGGGTGTCTCATTCATCTGGGATGATGCTTGCCAACAAGCATTCGAGGAAATCAAACGATACCTCACGCAACCACTGGTCCTTACAGCTCCGGCTTCAGGAAAACCTTTCCTGCTCTATGTCTGAGCGATGGATCATTCCTTAGGAGCTTTACTAGCCCAGAATAATGATCAAGGACATGAGCAAGCAATCTATTATCTGAGTAGGACTATGATCGGAGCCGAACATCGATACAACCCGATCGAAAAAAAATGTTTGGCATTGGTGTTCGCTGTCCAGAAGATGCGACACTACTTGATAGGCCAGACTATAAATGTCATATCAAAAGTCAACCCTTTAAGGTTGCTTATGACGAAGCCATCTTCACTAAATGACCGACTGGCAAAATGGGCCATACTGCTATCCCAATATGAGATGCGCTTTTTACCACAAAGCCGTGAAGGGACAAGCGGTGGCAGATTTTCTGGCTGAGCATCCAGATTCGAGAACAACCGAACTTTATGAGGACCTCCCTGACGAAGTCGCTGAAGTTTGCCTGACCCAGACATCTTTTGAAGGACAAGTGTGGCAACTCTTCTTCGACGGTGCATCGAAAACAGGTCCGCAAGAGCATGTCATAGCCAGACTGGGGGTAGTACTGGTCTCCCCACAGAACTATGTGATCCCTCGAGCTTTTTCATTAACCGAGCCCTGCTCCAACAATGTAGCGGAATACAATGCCCTCTTGATTGGAATGCAAATCGCCGATGAGATTGGCGTTAAAAATTTCGAGGCATACGGTGATTCTAAACTCATCGTTAACCAAGTTCGCGGGAAATACGAAGTCAAACATGAAGACTTAATACCCTATTACAACGCGACTATCTCTATGGTCGAGTGGTTCGGAAACTTTTACATCGACCATGTACCACGCCAACAAAATACGCATGCAGATGCACTGACATCTCTCGCTGCCTCATTAGCCCTTCCAGCCGGAGTGGTAGAGAAAATACTTGTCTACAGCCACGACTTGTATTGTCCAAGGGTCACTTCTGAAGATCACTAAAAGCCGACGGGAGACTGTCAAACTAAAGAAGCTCTTGAAACCTCGGCCGATCCAGAGCCTAGGGATTGGCGATTCCCGTACATCGACTATGCATTGTATGACATCCTGCCTGAGGATCCAAAAGAGGCGGCTGCCATTAGAAGGAAAGCCCCTAAATTCTACTATAATGCGATCACGCGAACACTGTATCGCCGATCGCATGACGGGATCCTCCTCCGCTGCCTATCACAAAAGGAGGCACAGGAAGTACTCCAAGAAGCGCATGATGGCATGTGTGGAGCACATCAACCTGGTCCAAAGCTTCGGGATCGACTCCGAAGACTGGGATATTATTGGCCTAAGATGATCCCGGATGCCATCACTTATGCCAAACGATGTCACGCCTGTCAAGTCCATGGTGAGTTTATCCATCAAGCACCAGGATTTCTTCGCTCTACAACCTCTATCTGGCCATTTGAGATGTAGGGAATGGACGTAGTCGACCCTATCAGCCCACCATCATCCAAAGGACATCGGTTCATCTTAGCTATAACCGATTACTTTTCTAAATGGGCCGAAGCTATTCCTTTGAGGGAGGTAAAGACATCTGATGTGATCAAATTCCTGAAGCATCACGTCATCTACCGTTTTGGTGTGCCACGACGAATTGTCCATGACAACGGGCCCCAATTTGTCAGTCAGGCTTTTCAGAGGTTCTGCAATAAGTTTAGAATCCAGAATGTGTCCTCAACGGCATACTACCCAGCTGCTAACGGCCTCGCAGAAACTTTCAACAAGACTATTGGAAAACTTCTCAAGAAATTTGTCTCGAAAAGCCAACGTGACTAGGACGACAGGTTAGGTGAATGCTTATGGGCCTATCGTACAACGGTCCGAACCCCAACGAAAGCTATACTATTCTCTTTGGTATATGGTGTGAAGCAGTACTCCCGCTAGAAATCCAAATCTCATCTCTATGCGTCGCCTTGACAGCAGAGATGATAAATGAGGAGAACATCGACTGCGACTCCAAGAGCTGGAAGCTTTAGATGATAAACGTCTGCAAGCTCAACAGCAAATTGAGCTCTATCAAGCTCGAATTACCAGAGCCTTCAACAAGAAAGTCAGGGAGCGAACTTTCAAGAAAGGTGACCTTGTTTTAGCTGTCAGAGACCTATGGTGATGACACACAAGACAAAAGGGAAATTCCAACCCAAATAGGAAGGACCATTTGTAGTAGAGTCGGTCTACTCAAATGAAGTGTATCGTCTCATAACCTCAGATGGTGATACGCTTATGATGCCAATCAATGATAAATTCTTGAAGAAATACTATCCATGATAGCACTCTTCCCCCGATCAAGTTAATACTGCACCTCTGATCAAAACTCCAAATCTAAGAAGAGCTTTTTCCTTTACTAGATCACATCACGGTAGATCAGTGTCAAGCTAATCGATTACTGGCTGCATCATGATGCATGATGTAAATACTGAGAAAGAAACAAAATGTGAAACTTTGGTTTTAGCTTAGTTAATCTTCTGATTGACATCTGACGCCTCCGACGGCTAAGGATAGAAGAAAATGTTGGCTTTTAAGCCCAACATAAGTCTTCGATAACTCATCATGCTGAGGGGAATAGGATGACTAACCCAACTCAAATGGTAGTTGGTAAAAGTACATCAAATCCGTTGATAGCTGAGGGTTTGCTAAAAATCCTAGTGGACTTAGTCCCGCTCTCTTCTCCAAAATCTCTTACTAATTCTCACCCACAGAATGGTAGGACCACAAAAATTCCGATGTTCCTCTCCCTAATGAAATGAACTGGATTCTATCAAGTAATATTAAACTTCTGACAAATCAGATTTTTCAATCCCTAGTGGATTCTGTCAAGTTAATATTAAACCTCTGACAACGAAATTCTTTAAAAATCCTCGTTGTTATGTTAATACTACACCTCTAACGGCGAACTTCCCATGTCCCCAGGAAATCAACGGTTGTCACGTTAATATTAAACCTCTGACAGTTCAGCTTACTTTCCACTAAAAGCCTCTACCAACTCTCTTCCATAGAGTGGTAGGTCCACAAATGCAATCATTGCTATATTAACATTATACCTCTGACAATGAAAAATTTCAATACTCCCCAGCGAGTACGAACTTCACTTGTCTCTCCTCTACATGGAATAACAAGTCTTTAAATCCTTGTCAAGTTAAAATTAAACCTCTGACACCCCAAACTTCACTTGTCAATTCTCATCAATAGAATGACAAGTCCTCAAAATTGCTCATATCGCAAATCAACTACAGTCAGGTTAACATTATACCTCTGACAAATTACTGTTAAGTTTAACATTACACCTCTAACAGTGATTAAGTTGCTGCCAAGTTCAATATTAATTCTCTGACAGTTACTTTCACTCAGACTTCCATATCGAAACTGAGATGAGCGATGCTAAGTTTAACATCACACCTCTAGCGTTCAGTTCATTGCCAAGTTCAACATTACACCTATGGCCATGACTTTCCCTCGGACTTCCTTGTCGAAGTCGAATGACCAATGTCAAGTTCAAAATTACACCTCTAGCATTATTTTTACTGTCAAGTTTAACATTACACCTATGACAGTGACGCTTTTAGTCTTCTCAAATGAAGCTGAAACTCTCATTGAGTCAAGTTAATATCACACCTCTGACTCACATCCTTGTCAAGTTAACATCACACTCCTGACAAGATTTAATCCAACCCGTTAAGTTAATATCACACCTCTAACGGTAAAAGTTCTCCTAGATCCCCGCGAGTCTAATTTTCCTTGTTATTCTTGTTAACAGAATAACAAGTCTACTAAAAAAAAATATTGTTAGGTTAACATTACACTTCTAGCAGTGTTTCCATCAAATCCCCAGCTGTGTCCTAGTCAAGTTAATTCTAAACCTCTGATGGATACTCATTTATAATCCTCTGTAGGGGTGAAAACTTTGCTTGTCATTCTCATTCATAGATTGGCAAGTTCACGGAAACTATTCTACTCCTGTCAAGTTAACATCGTACCTCTGACAACATTCTTAAATTCCTGAAACAGAATTTTCCCCAACTTTAACTTGTTAAGATTATTATCATATTTTTAGCAAGCCAAGAGTTCCTACTTCTATTTGTCTAATTTTCAATGCGAAAAAGGAATTCAAGACATATAAGAAGACAAGAAAAAGTGTCACTTTTATTGATATTCAAACATATGAAAGTGATACAAGACGCTCTCTAATACAATAAGACTGAGTGTTACAATAAAGGAGTATAAAAAAGTCCCTCTCTCTCAGTAAAAGGTTGCACTTACTCCTTGAGGCATTTCCACCACTCCAAATACAAGATGTTTGGAAGAGCGCCGAAGAAAGGCTGATCAGTCTTGAGACGATCGGATGTTGATTACACCATGATGCATGATGTAAACATTGAAGAAGCTCATCGTTAACCAAGAACAATGGTTTTTCTTGAGGTCGAAATGCAGAAGAATATTCTGATTCCACCCGACCAACTGGTGTGGGCCATAGTCCTTCGTTGATGAACATCTCCACCACCAGAAAGTCATCTATTGAATATGAGTTTTTCGTCGATGTCACTTCTGGGGATAAGATTGGTGAAGGAAGGATCCGAGACCTTACAGGTGATGTCCTGTTCCCCGTGACCTGCAAGAGGACCATACCCACCACCATACCCACTGTGACTATGACAAACCCGGGGGCATCACTGGTGCGTCATGTCCGATAACGCCTTGACGGATGTCATTAACCGCGCGAATCCTCGTCGCCCATGAATATGAGCTTTGATTCCCCGAGTGCTCGCCAATCAAACAAGCTCGCTAGTCGAAATATTCTCCCAAGAGCCCAGCGAAGATGCAAAAGGCTGACTGAGACTGCCAGAATCTGCAAGAAACAAAAACCAGAAGGTTAAAATTCTGTTAACACAGAAACAAAAAAGTTTAGGCGCAGACACGGTTGAAGTTGTGGACTTCAGACGCAGATTTAACCAGTGCAGATCTGAACGCCTCCGATCTTAGACCCGCGTCCAAGATACGAGACGTGAGGTAGATTGGACGTAGAAGTCGCCACACCCGCGTTTGAGAAATGGGAGTTGCCACATCCAAGTCCGAGGCCTCGAAAGAATTAAAATCCTTTAAGTCAAGAACATCAAACGCGGGCTTTATGTACAAAGCTCGCGTCTCAAGATCCAAGTACAGAGTTCATCACACTCACTTTCAAAGGATTTTGAGTTAAAATCCAAGGTCAATCGACTCGCGCTTCATCAAGAAGTCTAAAAGACGCGACTTCCGAATAACGGTCGCATCAATCAGACTTCAAGAGAAGATCAAGAGATCGAATCTCTCTGAGGAGCAAGAAAACAGAAACTCAGCGGGACTGAGTATTTCATGGCGATAAGTGGTTCCTATCCGCGGAAGAACCCTCTAGAGGTTGAACTTTATGCATCAAGGCGCAGCCATAAAAGTACTTAAAACGATGCTTTTTGATCTTGAAATCACTTGACAGTGATAATCTCTAGAAAAGATTAAAGGAAAGTATGAAAGCTTTGAGTTCTTGCTGTTCATTGGAATACATCCCTTTGAAGGGAAGAAGGATAAATCAAAACGAAGACCCTCAGAGCGCATGTTCTTAAAGAGAAACAGTCTGAATAATAGACTATTAAAGGATGAGACCTATTTATAGGCAAACCATAAGGCTTACAATTAATGGCATAAGAATTAAAGCCATCAGCTTTAATTCCCGCACGAACGTCAAAGCCCAATAAGCAGCTGACGCGTGGATTGTCACTCCGAGAAGCGTCAAAGGACACAAGTCCCCAATCGTCAACGCCGGCTTGGCATTTAAAGATCTAACAAGATCCTTAAGATGGGCTGCATGTGACGCTTAGGAGGCTGCGTCAGGTGCAAACTCAAAGGTCGCGTCCTGAAACCCGCGTCCTTTCATGAACCTGAAGGCTGCGTTCTTTTCATTCTTACTGAAGGGACCAAAACCGCGTCTTCTGAAGTGGTCCAAAGTCGTATCTCTTCAGCAAGCTGGGTCCACCGAATTGCGTCTTGAGTTCACACCAATTCACAAGACTTAAAAGTTGCGTCCTAAAGTCTGCGTCCTCAATAACCAGTGAAGACCCGCGAGTCATTCTCGAGGAGCCCAGAACTGTGCCTCCATTGTAAGATGAAAGTCACATCTCCATCATAAACTCAATACAGCCTGAGTTTGCGCCCTATCAAGGGACCAGAGCCGCATCTCTATTGAGACAGTGCCGCGTCCCCATCAACTAGTTGAGATTCATGCGTCAGTCTTGAGAAGCCTAAGACTGCGTCTCCACTGCATCCTGAATTCTGCATCATGACAGAATCAAGGGTCGCGTCCATGGATCCGCGTCCTTCCATAAGTATGAAGGCCGTGTTCCCTTTACTGAAGAACACAAATTCGCGTCTCAGAATAACGCCCTTTTGTCTTTAAGCCAGAGCCGCGTCCTTATTAAAAAGAAAATTTCGCGCGTCTTCCTTGGTAAGCCTGAACGGCGTCTCCATTAGTGAGTTAGAGTCGCGTTTCCCAGAACCGCGTCTCCGCTACAAATGATAGCCGCATCTCGCTCAAGAACTCAGTTCAGCCTGAGTTTATTATTCGAAAAACTGAGTTCATCCACAGGCAACAAAGAATCTGAAGGGATAAAGATGAGACAAATTTTGAAGACTTTTATTATTTGACTCAAAAAATGATAAAAGTAACACAAAAACTCTTATTTAACAAAAAGAGTGTTATAAAAAGGAGAAGAAGGCTAATAATCCTGATTCCCTAAAGAACGGATTTGTTCCCAGAGGCGTTGCATATCGAGCTGACGCGCCTTTTCAGCTTTCATCAGGGCTTGGACTCGCAACTCTTCCTCGGACAGAAATCTCTTCGTAGCAAGTTGCACTTGAAGAGACTCTAACTTGGAGGAGTGAGCAGTAAGGTTTTCTTGAACCTGTGTCCTGGCGGTTTCCATCTCTTCCAGCCTTTTTCTAGCAGCAACAAGTTTCTGCTCTTTGGTCTCAATCAAGGCTTGCACCCTGACAATGGTGATCCGAACAGTAGTGATAACTTGCTCTGCACTCTGGACAACGATTTCGGATTCCTTTAAATAGCCAATCAGTCTTTGGTGGTCAGCCTGGAAGCGCTGAAGATGGCGTGCTTCTTCAGCCATCTGCTCCTCTATCTCTTTTCGCTCATATTCTTGAGCGGCAAAAAGCTTACTCAGTGTCGACTGAGCCTCATCTATTGAGCTAGCATTCTCCAGGGTATTGAGCTCCTTCAGATGGCTCCCCAGCTATTCAACCAGCATTAGGCATGCCCTAGCTTGTGTAGGACTTCCAGTGTGACCGATGTTCTCGATCTGATTTTCGAGAAGTATCCGGGCAAATTTGAAAGAACTGCCCCTGGAAAGGATCAAATCAATACAGGACCTCATGGAAGCAAAAAATTGTTGCACCATTTGATGTGCTAGCTCTTCCATGATGTCGTTAACTGGAGATAACCCTGCTGATGTACTCTCGTACCCCCTTTCCATGACAGGATGAAAGACGGGAACCAGTTCAACTTGCGCAGGGGTGAGGCCGACAATAGGTTCGTCAGATACTGAGGTAGTCACCGATGCCTCCGGGATAGTTATTGTTGTAGCAGCTTTCACTCAACAAAAGCAACAGCAAACTCTACGGCACTGAGTTCCCCGGTTGAAGTTTGAATTGTGCTATCTTCTGCGCTGATGCTTGCCGCAGGATCCTCTACTTGAGCAATCGCAGTGCTTTCTGCAAATCACAACATTAAATGTCAATGGTAATGGTAAAAAAAAGAGTGTCCAATACATCAGTATTCTCTTACCAAGTTGGGGATCTGTAGATGGCAAATCTCTGGATAGGCCACTTGGGGATGAGGGCTCTCCAACCTCGGCGGTGGCACCCTCTTGAGGCATCCCGGTAGCAGGAGCCTCAAGGCCCTCCTGCTGGCCAACTCTTGGATCATCTCCTTAATATGAGAAGAAGTTATGGCTTCATTACTAGCAGCCAGGCCTGTAGAAGAAAGTCAAAAGAAGATGTTAGATCTCGTTCCTAACTTGAAGGGAAATTAGTTCAGGAAGACAGAAAAAACCTTCATTAGCAGCAATCATTGCTATCGGCGAAGCCGTCACAAGGTCGTATCCCTGTATCTCTTCCTCTGAGATATGCGAGAATTTGCTGGTGTCAGGAAGAGCGGGTTCGTTGCCAAAATTAACCTCCTCGTCGGAATAATATCCATATTCTCCGGATGAGGAAGACGACAACTCAATACGGGAGGTCTCAGCAATCGAAGCTTTCCCGCTAAAAACCCCAGTAGTAGGGCTGGGATCGATAATCTGTGAGGTGGGCATCAATACACTGGGAGATCCAGGCTGTTGTACTTCCACCCTTCTCCCATGAGCTGAAGAAGATTCAGGTTGGGCCGAGATTCCCAGAATCTCAGCGTCATCCCTCCCCACCAAGTCAACTTCGGGTCGCTCGATCTCTTCAGCCATGACAGATTCACCTGCGAGTTCCCTCTCTTCTAAGATCACGGGGCCCCTACTGCGCAGACCACGGAGTGAAGGATAGGGACTTCCTCCTCCTTTTCCTCTTCCTCCCCCTGTTCTTCAATACTAGAAGGAACTACTATTGACATCGAAGCTTCAGCCTCTGATTCCCTTCTAGCCTTCTTTGGGATAGGCTCACCCTTGGAAACAGAGCCGTGGGAACGTTTGAACACAGCCTGCCGACTCTTTTTAGCAGGCTACCCCTTAGGTGCTACTGCCCTTGGCCCCATCCCTGCTTCCCCTCCTGTTTCCCTCTCGGCTGCCTGATACTCGTCCATACCTCGCATAAGTTTGTTGGACTCTAACGTATCCTTATAAGACGCCTTGATGCTCTTAATACAAGAGGTATTTATTCTGAAACTAGGCATCCTACTAGCCAGGGAGTACCAGGTGCAGAAACTGAAGCTGGTATAGCAATTGGGCGTTTTGTGAGGCAAGCTGAAAACAGCTTTTGTCCCCCCAGCTACACTGTAGTACCACGTCTGAGCACCTTCAAATAAATTTTTGCTGAAGCAGAGGCCAGCGTTGGGGTTGCCGATATATAGTTGATCATAGCCGAACTGTCGAGTGAAGCGACTGGGCATGTAAGGCTCGATCGTACATGAATTCCCTTACCGGAAGATCATATATCCATGCCGAATATTGATCAGCCACCAGAAGACTCCCGATGGCAGCCTTATGAAATCATCTCGTCCCGCAAGGTCGGCAAACTTATCCCCGTAGGACGCACCGGCAATCTCGGGGAAGCAACGATCGAGCTGATAGTTCGAGATGTTCAGAATGGATTTCCGAACAAAGTACATATAATAGTGAGTCCAGCTCAAATTCTCCAGCTTCTGCACGAAGGGAACAAAATCTGCAGAAAGAGGCACCGTCGTCATCAGTGAAGGGCAGTGCATAACGTACCAGGCCATCAGGTACGTATATGGAAGCTCGATTCTGGGGTTAGGGGTCTTCACTCTCGGCCTTCCCTCCGAATCGACCACTGGCCTACCCTCAGAATCTACAATGGCCTCCACTTGGAACAGGCTTTTGACTAGAGCCCGTAAACCGCTATGTATTCCGGCTACCATCGCTGGAAAGAGAGCAATAGACTTCTCGTAGGCAAGCAAGACCGCCAGGTATACCACATCAGCAACATTACTTCATGCGGCAGTATTGGCACCACACAACGCTTCAGCTATAGCATGAGAAAGCCAGCCAATAGAGCCCGATCAGAAATGGGAATCCGGGCCTGGTGATGAAAACTTTCAAAGACCGTATCAGGTTTGAAAGTGTCCTCGTTCGATTCAGTGGTGTACGAACTTGTAAAGGCATTGATTCTTTCAGCAATTTCCTCATCAGTGCAAGGGGCTAGACTAGTCACCGGGTTGTCTTTCTCATATATGCCATTGAACAGATAGCTCGCCCAGGACATCTGCTTGACACCCCTGTTCCTCTAGGAGGATATTTGCCCGCAGATGTGAAAGTGGCACAACACTTCCCAGTATGTCTCATACACCTGAGGGTCCTCTTTTCTCAAGAGGTGAAGTTCCTCAGAAGTCGGGACGTATTCTTCATAAGGGGCATCTCACATAACTAGCCCCGAGACTTCATATAGTTCATGAAGAGCGAGCCCCATCTCTCCGACTGGAGTAAAAAATGTGCCCGTCAGAGGATTATAGTGCTCCAGGACGGACACCATAAAAATTATGAGAACTCTGCGGGAGGCCATACTGTATGGCCCTGACCGAGTGATATAACCCCACCTGTTGCAGCAAAGTCCCGAGCTCGACGAGAACAAATCTAACTATTCTACCCCACCATGATTTGTCGATAGAATGGACCCACCCGAGCGGACGAAAGTCAACGGGAAAGTCACCCCTAACTTTTAAAAACTGGTTGATAAAAGTAGCGCCAAGCTGAGGGGTTTCTTTTCATAGATATTCGGGCTTGCCTAACCCGGGAAATAAACCAAAGACCTCTTTCCCATGACCAGCAGAGTGTACTTCTTTGGCACCTAATCTGCTGAGAGACACGCCGGAGACAAACCGGAAAGATCCCAATCCATTGCACGATGAACGGACATGTGTTGAAGATAGGATAAGGAATACATCATCTCCATATTGGGAAGAAAGAACATCCTGTCCCCTATCTGACGGAGCCACTTGTAATCTCCGTCATGAAAAATCCTATCATCCTCGTCAATATTGTCACCAAAGTGGAAAGCAGGCTTCCGTAACAGAGTGCGAGAATCCATCTCGAAGAGCCCATCAGAGATAATCTCCCGGAGGGTCACTATACTAGCCTTGGAGATCTTCTCCTTTCGCTCCCTTGACTTGCCAGTGGTTACAGGGGCAATCTTTTGAAGTACGAAGGTAAGATTTCGTTCAGCGCCACTTATGTAACGCCCCGATCCCACGGGTACGGGGACGTCACTGCGACGTACATACGCAGGTCAGAAATACCCTCACGTATACACGCTAAGCAACAATACTTGCAGATAAAAGAGTACGGAAGCACGTGATAACATACATT
The DNA here is from genome assembly GCA_038442645.1 of Agave tequilana. Classification (NCBI taxonomy): domain Eukaryota; kingdom Viridiplantae; phylum Streptophyta; class Magnoliopsida; order Asparagales; family Asparagaceae; genus Agave; species Agave tequilana. The sequence goes on along the minus strand of JAVJIF010032472.1, from coordinate 76,196 downwards.
CCAACATAAGGATTACAAAGTCATCACAAAGTGTGATATACTGTTACATGTACATTATATCACCACTAGATACAAAGTAGGAATTACAATTTATACAACAAAAGATGCTCACGGGCTGGAAAGGAGATCCCCGAGCTAGTGGAAGGATTCAGGAATGGAAGGAGCTAGGGCAAACAGCTTGCTCCGAGAAGTAGGCTTGATCTTCAGTGGAGGGCTCTACTTCAATCCACGCTTCAGAGCCTGAACATGCGAGTTCAGGGGAGTCAGAATCTCCCTAACAAATATGCAGGTAAAAACCAATTGTTGGGTAGAGACAAGTATATGCATGAGTTAACATGATCAACAGTAATAAGCATCAAAAACTGGGTTGAGCGCAAGAGTACAGTGAGCATGAGATGGAGTTATGAAGGTAAAGCTCGAATAACATTATTTACACCATTTCCATTATTTATACTTGTTACTCGTCCTACCCGTATGTCTAGGTATGTGTAGTAGCGTCCCAACACACATACATCCACATAGAAGTAAATCGAGGTTGTTATTGGAAACCGACGGGGGTATCAATGAACTATGTTTACAGTGGGTCCCGTGCATACCCGGGACCACGGCCCAGGATTGTTCCGTTGCTTGGTGGACGGAACCTGCCGCGAGGCTAACAGGAGGGTCTTATAGGATGCCCTTATCAAGATGGTACCAAGAAGGAGGGAGCCAGCACTCCCCTCGGTCGCCTGGAGGCCCACAGGTCAGACCGGAACATGTAGTTGCACAACATTCCTAAAACCACTGTAAACACGAACATATATTGATAGCCGCAAGTTTCCCCCGACCCGATGCAAGTTGTCTCGTTTTATGGTTTAACAATATTATCAGATAACGGGAATGAACAAGAACAAGTCAGGAATATCAAGAGTACTGGTTCGTACTATAATGTATCACATGAGTATCAGGAGTACAGTTGTACTTGCCAAGATGTCAGGTCATTATTCCCGTTATCGTGATAATTATGAGGGTCAAGTGGATCATGCCTTATGTTAATAGATAGCATGATAAGAGGTGATATTCATCAAGTGACAAGTCTTGCAAATAGCGATATATAATAAATGACCCAAAGATAATGTTTAAAATCAAAGAAGTAATTAACCATAACAATTAATCAAGATTAGTCGACTAGGGAGAGAAATTAGTCGACTTAGAGAAGGAGTTAGTCGACTATAGTAAAGGGTCAAATCGACTTAAGAAGGCTGCGTTCGGTTGGGTCGCGTCTCAAAAAGTGGCACGTCTCAAGAAAGTGGTGCGTTTTCAGAAAAGTGGTGCGTTTTCAGAAAAGTGGTGCGTTTTCAGAAAACTGGTGCGTTTTCAGGAACTGGTGCGTTTTCAGCAAACTGGTGCGTTTTTAGGAAACTGGTGCGTTTTCAGCAAACTGGTGCGTTTTTAGGAAACTGGTGCGTTTTTAGGAAACTGGTGCGTTTTTAGGAAACTGGTGCGTTTTCAGAAAACTGGTGTGTTTTTAGGAACTGGTGCGTTTTCAGCAAACTGGTGCGTTTTCAGCAAACTGGTGCGTTTTTAGGAAACTGGTGCGTTTTTAGGAAACTGGTGCGTTTTCTTAACAAATATGAAATAATATCCAAGTCTTGGCGAGTAGAATTACTCGCCTAAAATGCGTCCGACGCAGAGAAACTCGGTCCCAATCCAAAGGAGGGTACCGGTCCTCACAAGTTGATGGAAAGGGGTTGTGGTTGTTTGGAGAAGATGGAGGTGCAAGTCTAGTTCACCACTCCAAAACGGGATCTTGCAAACGTTGTTGCGGGGACGAATCTATAGTCCGTCGGAAAGAGGTCGACGAGGAGGTGATGATGGTATGCTTGGTGGTGGCCACGGTGGTGCAGGTGGTGGTGGAGATGGTGGTGAAGCTTTTTGGTGAAGATGGGTTCTTTGGTGGTTTCTTGGTGAAAGAGGTTGAAGTTGGTGGTATGGGGATGTTGTGGTTGTTGGAAAAGGAGTGGGAGATGGAGAAGAAAGAAGTGGTGGTGTTGGTGGTGAAAATGGAGGTGGAGTAGGTGGAGTATATGGTGGTCCAAGGGAGGAGGAGACTCTCTCTTGGTGGCTCTCTGTTGGAGGCTGCAGGAAGCAAGGAAGAAGAAGTAAATGAAAGAGAGAGAGTGTGGGGGTATTTATATAGTGGGGAAGTAATGATTGCAAGTTTTGCCTTGGAAAGCCAAATCAAGAATGTTGCGTTTCAAGGAAGGGGATGGGCTGCGTTTAAGCAAAAGGTGGGCTGCGTTTAGGCCAAAATGAGTCAAACGCGGAAATCAAAGCTGCGTTTAAGGAAAGATGTCAAGCGGCGTTTCACAAAAGGACGAAAGTCATGATGGCTTGATGGGAGTTGATTAACAGCGCATTAAATGCGGCACGTGGAGAAGATCTCTGCATTAAATGCAGGATCCCAGGTAAGACTCGCGTTTGAGGGAGGAAAGAGAAAATGGGAAAAGACAAAAGTGGAATATATGGGACAATCTCCTCGGTATCTGGGAAAATACCGAAAAGTCCCAAAAATTAAAGTATCTCGGAAAGCTTCCCAAAAATTCTCAAAAATAATAAATATTATATAAAGGCTTTTGGTGAAATCGCTTTTCAGAAATTCTATTCCATTTTCAAAATAAAAATCCTGAAATATACTATGAACGGTGTCTACACCGGGTAAGCTGGATTTTTTGATAAAATCTGAAAATTCCCAGAAAATGCCCAAAGGAAGAAAATATAATTTTAAGAAGGAATGTGAAAGCGGAATTCATAAATTTGATTCCAATTGCAAATTAAAATTCCTGGAAACAACCAGTGATACTGGCCGACACCGGTTTTGAAGATTTACAACTTAATTCCGAAAATTTCTAGAAAATCATGAAAAATCCAGAATATTAAAAGATAATATTTGAAACTAAAATTAGTCAAATATGAATACCAAACGGATCAAATCACGCAGTACTGCTATATGAGTAAGTATTTAAATAGCAGAAAATAATAAAATAAAATATAATAATAAAATGCACCAAAAATCAGGATACGTAACTGTGCACGTATACCGAGGATGGGGTGTTACAACTTACGTGCCCAAAATGACACTTCTTGGACAGGGGGCTAGAAGAGTATCGCACTGCAAAAAGACAACATTTAGTCAGAAATTTGAAAGGAAATGGTTAGATGTTGGAAATTCAAATGTAGGAATGAATCCAGACGCGGAAGTCAGCCAAATCCGCAAACGTAGGAATGAATCCAAACGCGGAAGTCAGCCAAATCCACGTCTAGACTCAAAAATGCGAGGCTTACATGAAGCCCACATTTCAAAATCTATAACTTGGAAAAGTTTCTAAGTATCGGACTCAGACGCGAGACTCAGTGAAACTTGCGTCCGATCTTATAAGACGCGAGAATCATAAGAAGTCTGTGTCTGAACTCTTCACACTTAGAAATATTCTGAGTATTGAATCCAAATGCAAGGCTCAACGAGACCTGCGTTCAACAAATATACAGACTCAAGTTGATGAAGCAAAGACGTAGAGGTTGTCAAACCCGCGTCTTGCCTACCAATTCAAGAGCCGCGTCTGAAAATCAACACTGGCATAAGCCTCGCATTGGCGGTTCACATTTAAAAGAGACTTAAGAGTTAAAAGAACTTTGTAAGCCTCTTCAATGGCAGAAACCAGATCAGATGGTTTTATTACCTGAAATGGGGGCCTTCTGCGTGGAAGGACCACCCATTTGAATCTCCGGAGCGATAGCGCTCGAAGACGAGGAAACGGGCTTGGTCTTTGGTGCCATTTCGACCGTAAGATCAGTGTTGAAGACGGTGAAAATGAAAAAAAAGCTTCGAGCTTTTCTTAGCCCTAGATATAATGCTCGGCGAAGAAGAAGAGTCTAATGATGACTCTTGAAAGACTGTTGTCTTTTAAGAGCATAGTGGTCTGCAGAGATATGCGGCACTTAATCCCCGCCCGATGCATGGCATGCGTCTTAAATATGGCGTGAATTTCCGCATCAAAGGAAAGATGTCCCTTCAACTCCACGGACATGTGGCAACGCGCCCAAAACGCGGACTCGCGTTTAACAAAAAATCGCGTCCCTCCAAAGGTCGCGCCTCTTCAGCAAGGCCAAAGCCGCACCTAATCACAGAGTGAGAGTTGCGTCTTCACTTTACAGATCGCGTCCCTCCAGGAACCGCGTTTCTTCAACAGACTAATAGATGTGTCTCCACTCCAAGTGAGGATTGCGTCTCTAAAGCAACCTGACCCCTGCATCTACAAGACTTGCATTCAGTCTTTACTTCTGCAAATTAGTTCAACAGTACACTGGCACAAGCAGGCAACTGTTCACCCCTGGTTCAAAGTACACCAACAGCCACTCAGAGCACTGAGGAGGTCTGGACTGTGTATCTAGACACTCACCACGATCATCTCTGGTGGCTTCAAGGGTTTTACAATACACTCGCGAAGACCATACTTCAGATAAGATCAAGCTCAGAGTATCTCAAATGATTGTCAGTTCAATCATAAGAAGTATGAATTCAATCAGAGTCCAAAGTATTTCGAAATCCGTCCCAGTCAACCGCGGAATATCGAAAACTTTGGAGGGGGCTCCGCAGGCTATCTAAAAATCACTGAAGACAAGTCATTCAAAAGCAGAATCCAAACTCCAGACGCAAGGCTAATCATTGCCACCAGCGCAGCACCAGACGCAAGGGTTGAAACCCGCGTCTCAACATCACTGCAAGGACCAAGACACGAGGGTTGAAACCCGCGTCTCAGCATTATTGCAGCTCCAAGACGCGGAGTCCAAAGCCCGCGTCTCACGTGAAGCTTGACGCAGAATTTGAAGCTCGCATTTCTCAAGCATCACTTCAATGACAAGACGCAAGGCTCAAAACCTGCATCTCGGTTATAACTGCCCTCATTACTGGGTCAATTACTGCTCACGTAATGAGAGAGTTAACCCCCATTATGGAGTATTTTAGGGGACACGTTTACCCCTGAAACCTCTATAAATAGCCTAGCTTGCTATGGAAGTGTAACACCCCGCTCCCAGAATACGTACTTAGTTGCGTATTCAGATTTTTTGATCGTATTTTTCAATTTACTTCCTGTATTTGTTTTGTATTATGAATTATTTATGTGATCGTTTTGCTGTGGATCTGGATTCGTGAACTCGGAGTCAGCCCTAGTCTGAACCGGGAGCCCAATCCTAGAGTATAGCTCGATTTGGTATTTCTGCTATTCCGATTTGACCGGTTTCAGTTTTAAACATCGTTTTCCAATATTTTAGATTTTCTATGATTTTCTGAAATTTTCCTGAATTAAATTGAAAATCTTCAAAACCAGTGTCGACCAGTACCACTCACTGATTCTCGGATTTTTAAGTGACAAACGGAATTGAAATTCTAAAAACGGCTTTCCTGTAACTTCTTAAAATCTTATTTTCTATCTAAATACTTTTTCTGAGAATTTTCTAAATTTATCGAAATTCCACTGGATTTGGTGTCGGGCAGTATCACTGGTTGATTCCAGGATTTTTAGTTTACAATTGAAATCAAATTTCTGAATTCCGCTTTCATATTTCTTCTTAAAATTATATTTTCTCCTTTTAGACATTTTCTGAGAGTTTTCAGATTTTATCAAAAATCCGGCCGACCCGGTATAGACCGGTATTGACGGTTGACTTCAGGATTTTTATTTCGAAAATGAGATTGAATTTATGAAAACCGATTTCACCAAAATCATTATATAATATTTATTTTTTTTGAGAATTTTTGGGAAGCTTTCCAAGCTACCTTATTTTTTGGACTTTTCCGGAGTTTTCGGTGTTTTCCTAGAAACCGGAATTTTATCCAGATATTTTACCTTTTCTCTCTCCTCGCTAGACGCGAGTTTCACCAACCTGGATTCATCATTAAATGCAGAGATCCTCTCCATACTGCATTAATGCACTGCTAATCAATTTCAATCAAGTCATTATGACTCTTGTCCTTTCTACTAAACGCAGCTTTCGCATTTTCTTCTGGACGCGGCTTTAATTTCCACGTTTGGCTCCTTATTTGCCTAGACGCAGCTTTGGTATCATGGGGACGCGACATCCTTTGAATGAAACGCAAGTTTCACTTTATATGATGGGATTGGCTACATTATTATAATATTTCCTCCATTATATATACACCCCCTCTTTACATTCTTCTCTCTCTCTTTCACATTTCTTTCCTTCTCCATTTCCAGCAAGCTTGCAGGCCACGAAAATGGCAGCCATGGCTTGACTTGGCCGGCCAATTCTCCACCATTTTTCCCTCCATTTTCACCACCAACTCCACCTCTTTCTCCTCCATCTCCTCCTCCATTCCAACAACAACAACAACCACAACACCACCTCCATCACCTTCTTCTTCCTCTTCTTTTCCATCAAATAACCCATTTCCACCACCACCTTCTCCACCATCTCCACCATCTCCACCACCATATACACCACCTTGGCCACCATGAAACACACCATTTTCTTCTCCTCATCATTCTCTTTCCAACGGACCTACTCGTCGCTCTCCGAAACACCATTTCCAAAACTCCAATTTTTCCATTCTAACTACACTTGCACCCCTCCACATATTGTTTTGGCCACCTCTCCGGCCAACTCCGGCCGCCATCGGTGACCGCCGGCCATCGCCGGTCATTATCCCCTCTTCCCTTCTTCTTTCTTTTCTTTCCTTTCTTTCTTTCTTTTCTTCCTTTCTTTCCTTCTTTCTTTCTTCTTATTTTTCCTTGTTTTCCTTTCTTTCTTTCTCTGATTCCCTGCGTCCCTCTCACCCTTTCCCTACGTCTCTCCCTCATCCTTGCGTCTCTCTCTCTTTTTCCCTAGACTCTCATTTTCCCATCTCCATGTACTCTCTCTCTCTCTCTCTCTCTCTCTCTCTCTCTCTCTCTCTTGTCCTATCTCTCTTTCTCTTTCACTCTATTGCTAGACGCGGCTCACCCCCGCGTTCAAGCAATTCCTTAACGCGATCCTCGCGTTCTTGTATCAACGTGACGCGGAGTTCATACTCGCGTTTGCGTTCTCCTCGTGTCCTTGCTTAAACGCGGGTCTCGAGTCCTGCGTTTGTAGCCTCTGCGCGACGCAACTTCCGCGTCTGCGACCCCCGCGTCTCACTCTCAAAACCCACATCCCCCTGTACACACACACTCTCTCTCCATGAACTTCTCTCTCTAGTTCTCTCTTTCTCTCTCCTCTCTCTCATTCTCTTTCTCTCTCTTGATTTCTCCTCTCTCTAACGCGTTGACGCGTTGATTTCCTGGATTCCGGTGATTGGGGATTTCACTATGTCTTCTAAAGACTTAGGCGAGTGTCCTCGCCTCCATTTGGGTTTCCCCGCTTTGTCGGGTCGACATTTATTTTATTCCATATCTAAATATATTTTGTATTGGGCTGAGTCCCTGTATTTGTGTATGGCCGAGTGCCAATGACTGGACATGTATTGCTCTGTGATGAATGCCTGTATTAGGATAGTTTAATTCTTGTACATATACCATGCCTGTGATGTAGTTTACTGCTTTATATCATGCGTGGCCGACCCTTCGTGGTCGTTGGACTCTGGGTTTCTGCCCACTCCTGGGATGGCTAGTAGCCACCGAGAGTGCGCTTAAACCCCGAGCGTTCTTGGCTTCCGGACCCTTCAGCCTCCGGTCTCTCACTATCTCGAAAGAGAAGTGAGTTGAGACCGTCAGGTTTCTCAGCCTCCAGTCTCTCACTATCTCGAAAGAGAAGTGAGTTGAGACCGTCAGGTTTCTCAGCCTCCGGTCTCTCACTATCTCGAAAGAGAAGTGAGTTGAGACCGTCAGGTTTCTCAGCCTCCGGTCTCTCACTATCTCGAAAGCGAAGTGAGTTGAGACCGTCAGGTCTCTCAGCTCCGCCTGGTTATCATGATCAGCGTTCAGCGCTTTACCACTAGATTCGTCTAGGCGAGATGCTATCGGATTTTCTACTCGCACTTTAAGCCGAGTTGTCCCGACAATCTTGTCAGACGCTCCAGTGTTAAATACTGTTTGCTGTCTGTGCCTCCAGCTTGCTCAGCTCCGCTTGGTTGTGCTCAGCTACTACTTTATCACATGCCATGTACTTACCTGATATGTTAACACTTGACATGCCATTACTTCTTACCTGTCAACTACGTGCTACTATTTAACACCTGTTTGTATCACCTGACAACTGAGGTGTTATCACCTGACACCAAACATGCTACTACTTGGCAAGGCCCCTTGTTATGACATGACTTGCCACCGGACTAATATCAATCTCTTGACATGATTGGTCACCTGCCAAATATCATCCTCCTGTCATGCTATCACCTGACACCCGGCATGATATACTTGCCTCTTGACATATTAATACTTGACCTGTGATTATTACATTTACGGGAATACTGTACTTATTATCCTGCATTACATGCAGTGACTTGAATCTTGTACTTGTTATCCTGTATTATATATACAGTGACCTGAATCTGCAGTACTCATATACTCCTGAATTCCTGATCATGTCCTGTTCTTGTTATTTTCCCATAAATTGATAATTACATAACAAATTCTAATAAGACAACTTGCACCCGGTTGGGGGAAACTGATAGGCCCTGATTAATCATGTTTATGGTGGTCTTATCGAGCCGCGCGTGGCCACATACTTGAGGGATCACCTGGCGGCCACCAGGGATTCCGTGGGGTGTGCTGGCACCCCTACTCCTGTTTATTCCTGCCGGGTATGCACACGCCCTAGGCCTATTTCTATGGGATCTGCGATACTCTATTCCTGTTCGGGCGTAAATAAGTCCCGGTACCTAGCGGTACGTAGCGGCTCAGCACCGGATACTCCTGAACCGTTGTCCCGGGCATGTACGGGGCCCATCCGAAACATGATTCATCGATCTTTATCAGTTTCCAATAACTTGCTCTATAAGTTGTGAGTGAAAGTATGTGGAATGGGACACATACTGAAACTTACAACTTAGACAGCCCAATTATAATAAGATGCTAATATACAATTTATTGCATTGTTTTGTAACCCGGGTTGTACGCGCTCAGATTACGGTAACATGAGGTAAAAGTATATAGATGAGGGTTTCCTTGTTTGGATTATTCCTTCGAGGTACTAATCTCATGGAGCCGTGACCTAAACCTGTACAATCGGATTTGCTCGTATTCGGTTTTACTTCGGATTTCCGGTTTTATGATTATTATACTATACCCGTTCATATCCTGCCTTTTCACTTGTGTTCTATTCCACAAGTCTTCCCTGCTTGACATCATATGCTGTATATCTACTTGTTCCTGTATGTTGATACTCACGACACGGTTTTCAATACATATTTATGATTCGGTTTTATCGATACACATGTGCTTATTCATACTCGCCACTTGGCTTTCGCATCACCACTTGCCTGGAGAGTTCTATCTGACTCCCCTGGATCCTCATGTCCAGGTCATGGAGCTTGGAGCGTGTGGATTCCCCCAGTTGCTGATCAGAGTGGCGCAGCGGTAGCGTGGATTTCCAGCAGACCGTTCAGAGCCCTATCCTTCCAGGCCCCTCTGTTCGGCTCTAGAGTTTTCCTGTTATGACTCTGAGCTCCATTTGTACTGTTCATACTTGTACATCCTTTGTATTCTCGCAATTGCGCCATATTAGTGATGTAATATTCTTGTAATATTTATCACCTCTGGTGATAACTTTGTAATTGTACTCATATGTTGGAATATATAATGCACCACTTGCTTCCGTACTCTGATTCTTACCTGTACTGATGCTTAGCGTATATACGTGAGGGTATTTCTGACCTGCGTATATACGTCGCAGTAACGTCTCCGTACCCGCCGGATCGGGGCGTTACAGGGTGGTATCAGAGCTTAGGCTCTACATCCTCAGTACATCCAGACGGCAAATTAATGGTAAAGAAATTTGCAACTAGAAATGCATGAGTCCTGGTTATACAGTCCAACTACAAGTACAGAGTTATCTATTCATTCTTGATCATTCTTCCTTTGATTCCTAATCCCTTCCATCTTTCCCCTGTTTTGGTTTTTCGAAGCTTTTATACCAACTTAAGATATGAATAGACTAGAGAGGTAGCGGCTGGTCCTGAATGAAGCTATTTTATGATCTTTTCGGCAACTCTTTGAAGTTCGGGTATTCTCAAGATTGATCCACGATCGGGTAATATTTCAGAAGTCAGTAGTCGGAATTCTCTACGGATATTCTATATCCTCGGTTATATCTTTCAGAGTGATCGATGCTTGGTATTCGGAATTCTCATTATCGGTCTTCTCTATTATGCTCAGTACTATCAGGGTTTCCTTTATCTTCAGTATTCTGGCTCATTCTTGGAGCGACATTAAGTATACAGTACAGCGGGAATTCTATTACAAAGTTGTGTTATCAGTCAGTATTATTCGGCATTGTTCGAAGATTTATACAGCCGGAAGTGCAGAGGATGTCTATATTCTGATTATTGTTCAGTCAACTTGAGAGCCCTACCTATAGTGCTTCATATCTTAATTGGTATAATTCCTGTCCTTGTCCCTCTTGTGTTCATCTACCCCTTATCGAAATTGCGAGGACGCAATTTTTGTAAGGTGGAGGATTGTAACACCCCGCTCCCAGAATACGTACTTAGTTGCGTATTTAGATTTTTGATCGTATTTTTTGATTTACTTCCTATATTTGTTTTGTATTATGAATTATTTATGTGATCGTTTTGCTGTGGATCTGGATTCGTGAACTCGGAGTCAGCCCTAGTCTGAACCGGAGCCCGATCCTAGAGTATAGCTCGATTTGGTATTTCTGCTATTCCGATTTGACCGTTTTCAGTTTTTAAACATCATTTTCCAATATTTTAGATTTCTATGATTTTCTGAAATTTTCCTAAATTAAATTGAAAATCTTCAAAACCAGTGTCGACCAATACCACTCACCGATTCTCGGATTTTTAAGTGACAAACGGAATTGAAATTCTAAAAACGGCTTTCCTATAACTTCTTAAAATCTTATTTTCTATCTAAATGCTTTTCTGAGGATTTTCTAAATTTATCGAAATTCCACTGGATTTGGTGTCGGCCAGTATCACTAGTTGATTCCAGGATTTTTAGTTTACAATTGAAATCAAATTTCTGAATTCCCCTTTCATATTTCTTCTTAGAATTATATTTTCTCCTTTTAGGCATTTTCTGAGAGTTTTCAGATTTTATCAAAAATCCGGCCGACCCGGTATAGACCGGTATTGACGGTTGACTTCAGGATTTTTATTTCGAAAATGAGATTGAATTTATGAAAACCGATTTCACCAAAAATCTTTATATAATATTTATTATTTTTGAGAATTTTGGGAAGCTTTCCAAGCTACCTTATTTTTTGGACTTTTTTCGGAGTTTTCGGTGTTTTCCCAGATACCGGAATTTTATCCAGATATTTTACTTTTTCTCTCTCCTCGCTAGACGCGAGTTTCACCAACCTGAATTCATCATTAAATGCAGAGATCCTCTCCATACTGCATTTAATACACTGCTAATCAATTCCAATCAAGTCATTATGACTCTTGTCCTTTCTACTAAACGCAGCTTTCGCATTTTCTTCTGGACGCGGCTTTAATTTCGCGTTTGGCTCCTTATTTGCCTAGACGCAGCTTTGGTATCATGGGGACGCAACATCCTTTGAATGAAACGCAAGTTTCACTTTATGATGGGATTGGCTACATTATTATAATATTTCCCCCATTATATATACACCCCCTCTTTACATTCTTCTCTCTCTCTTTCACATTTCTTTCCTTCTCCATTTCCAGCAAGCTTGCAGGCCACGAAAATGGCAACCATGGGCTTGCCTTGGCCGGCCAATTCTCCACCATTTTCCCTCCATTTTCACCACCAACTCCACCACCTCTTTCTCCTCCATCTCCTCCTCCATTCCAACAACAACAACAACCACAACACCACCTCCATCACCTTCTTCTTCCTCTTCTTTTCCATCAAATAACCCATTTCCACCACCACCTTCTCCACCATCTCCACCACCATATACACCACCTTGGCCACCACGAAACACACCATTTTCTTCTCCTCATCATTCTCTTTCCAACAGACCTACTCGTCGCTCTCCGAAACACCATTTCCAAAACTCCAATTTTTCCATTCTAACTACACTTGCACCCCTCCACATATTGTTTTGACCACCTCTTCGGCCAACTCCGGCCGCCGCCGGTGACCGTCGGCCATCGCCAGTCATTATCCCCTCTTCCCTTCTTCTTTCTTTTCTTTCCTTTCTTTCTTTCTTTTCTTCCTTTCTTTCCTTCTTTCTTTCTTCTTATTTTTCCTTGTTTTTCCTTTCTTTCTTTCTCTGATTCCCTGCGTCCCTCTCACCCTTTCCCTGCGTCTCTCCCTCATCCTTGCGTCTCTCTCTCTTTTTCCCTAGACTCTCATTTTCCCATCTCCATGTACACTGTCTCTCTCTCTCTTGTCCTATCTCGTATTCTCTTTCACTCTATTGCTAGACGCGGCTCACCCCCGCATTCAAGCAATTCCTTAACGCGATTCTCGCGTTCTTGTATCAACGTGATGCGGAGTTCATGCTCGCGTCTGCGTTCTCCTCGTGTCCTTGCTTAAACGCGGGTCTCGAGTCCTGCGTTTGTGGCCTCTACGCGACGCAACTTCCGCGTCTGCGACCCCCGCGTCTCACTCTCAAAACCCACATCCCCCTGTACACACACACACTCTCTCTCCATGAACTTCTCTCTCTAGTTCTCTCTTTCTCTCTCCTCTCTCTCATTCTCTTTCTCTCTCTTGATTTCTCCTCTCTCTAACGCGTTGACGCGTTGATTTCCTGGATTCCGGTGATCGGGGATTTCACTATGTCTTCTAAAGACTTAGGCGAGTGTGTTGACCCTTAAAAAAGACAAGATTCTTATTGGTCTAAACAATGTCTAAACTTGTTGACATTTACAAAAGATAAGTGACAGACGAGCTGAACACCAGTTTTCCACCCATCTTCGAGGGATAAGGAAGCAACTTGGACTCCACTGATCCAGTAAGCAGACAGTGAACCCGGATTGTTTCTAAACAGACCTCAGCAGGTCTAAGGTGCTAGCACTTAGCATCGCATGAGCCCAAAGGGATAGCCTCGCCTGAGAGGCTAACATCACTCGACTTTGCCTTGAAGCCATCCAAAGCCTCGCCAGGAAGCTAACTCGCAACTTTGCCAAAGAGGACTTCCAGTTCCGCCAAAGGGTTCTTTCGGACTTCGCCAGAAGCTGCCTCTAGCTCCGCTACGAGCTCAATGCGGACGGCTCCGCTATGAATCTGCCACGGTCAACCTTTGACCAATCAAATCTCCGGATGAGATCGGATCTAATCAGATCAAATCCAATTAAGATCAAATCAGAGATCAAATTTGGCAGTTGATTGCCACAATCTCTTGACTCTTCTTAAAACGAGTAAGAAGATCAGGGGAAATCCTCCAACGATATGGAAAGGATCAAAACAGATCGAGAAGGTCCACCGACCTGCCAATTCTAGTTTCGCAGAAGCTGATCCTAGCCTCGCAGCAAGGCTACTTTCCAGATTTAAACAGATTTGATTCAATCTGTTTTCATATCTTCAAGGGACGATTATACCCTTGCTCTCCCTATAAATAGCCCATCAAGGTACAAGGAGAGGGAGACATGCAGAGACGCATACGGATGCACGAGATATAGAAAGATCGATCGAAGACGAAAAGAGGACTCCACAAGCAGAGGCTTCTTCATAAGCACCGTGCGCTCTCGAATTCAGAGACCTTTTAGAGAATTGCTTTCTCTAACCAGGGTGTTGATGCCCTAACATCGTCCTTCTTCTCAAAGAATCTCCCGAACCAGGCGAGAAGGAATTCCTTATTGAAGGCGATTTTGAGAAGCAGCAAGAGGGTTCTACCAACCTTCTGTTCTCTGATTCCCTGAACCAGGCGAGAAGGGAATCTCATCGCTCGCATCGTCAAAGGGACAAAGTGGTCGCGCGCTGACCAGACTCCTATCGGCACACTTCTCCAGAATCTCTGAGGAGATCTACTTGTAATCTTTTTAAGAATACTTGTAATTTAGCTCCTCAAACTTTTTATTGTAAGTTTTCCCCCTTTGCAAACATAATGGAAAACAAGATGGCGACTCCGCTGGGGATGAAATTCTCCACTGCCGAGAATCAAGTGTCGCAATGCGACGAACAGACCTTCGGGTCTAACTCTGAATTCAGAAAAGCCGGTGCAGCCAGAGCTTCTCTGACTAAATCTTTAAGGAAAGTCTCTGCGGAGACTGAAAAGGTTCTCTATGAACCTACTGCGGTTATTTGGCGCAACAAGGAAGCACGTCCGCAGTCTGATTCCTTTACTTGTGAGAACTTGGTGGTTCAGTTCGATCAAGCAAGATTTGAAGAAGTCCTCTCTGGGGGTGGCCCAATGCTTCGAGCACGGAAGCATAGGAGGGTTTCCACGACCAAGGTTTCAAATCAGAAACCGGAAGCAGAATTCTGCCAACACCCCTCAGCCTCGTGTGTGGCTAATCAGGTTCCTTGCGAACCTAAGTCTCCTCTGCCAAGGCGGATATGGAAGCCTAAACAGAAGTCTCCGACCGAAGCTTCAGGCGTAGCTACGCCTAAACCGCGCCTCTCTCGCGAAGAAAAAGGCAAGATGCCTGTCTGCTCCAATCATAAAATCAAGACGGCAATCATACCGTCACCCAATTCAAGAGCAGCAATGCCTCGCGCCGGCCTCGTTCTCATGAGCGAAGCTACTGTACCACAGCGTACGCACAGGGTCCATGACCGCGAAGCCGAAGCCAAAGTACCATCTAAGGCTAATTACCTTCGCAGTAGCATAGCGGGTAAAGCACCACAGCGTGCTCCGCTTTCCAGTGCGTCAAGCACTAAGTTCGCGTCTGATGGCGAAGTTAGAACCAAAGCACTATTCAGTGCTAATCCCGTCTGCAGGGATAAAAGAAGCAGGACATCGCCCTATGTGCGATCCAAAAGAGCCTTTGCGCTCGATTGCAGGGACCCAACCGGGTCTGATCTGAGGAAATTGTTAGCGGATAAACAAACCTCTTCCCCCTGTTGTCAACAAGTGGGATGTCAACTGCTGACACTCCACTCGGTCCATTGCCGGCTGGGACTAATCCCCGCCACGCCTCCAGGCCGACGATCAGTTTTTGATCGACTATCGGTACAAGCCCCGATGAAGCATCGCAGAAGGAGTATCTTGCGAGATCTCCCCTCCGCATCCGTCAATATGACTGGGAGAGGACGAGAGCTGCGCAGGGGAAGACAAACATCTGATGACGCCCCCTACAGCTCCCCAGATCCAGACTACAGCCCAGGCTTAGGCGAAGTCTTGGTGCATGAGGAAGGTGTTTTTCGAAACACCAGATCCAGGGCGGCGATACCCTACACTTATGAACAGCCTTCTTCCTCGACGGCCCTAGCCTCGTCACAGCCCAGGAGATCACTCCAATCATCGAACGAAGAAGATGAAGATAGTGGGTATGCCTCTTCGGCGACAGTTAGCTCAGTGCGAACAGACAGAGCATCAGTCAACATGACTGATAACGTCAACGACGATCTTCGTCGGCGCCTGGAAGCTCAGGAGCAAACTTCCAAGACTCAGCAAGAGGCTCTGGACAATATTCAACAGATGCTCGCTCAACTCCTCAATAACCGGAATAACAATGATGCCGGGAGCAATCACGATGAGGAGGAACACTTCAGCAATGAGCAGCCAAAGACGGAGAAATCCAAGGAAGGTTCTTCCTTAGACGCCGAAGTCCTTAAGGGCCTCCAAGCTCAAATCGCATCCCTAGCTCAGAGGGATGAATTAAAGAAGGTAGAGACAGTCCGTCCTTATCCGCTGGAGTGGGATTCGGTGCCATATCCACCGAAGTTCAAACCGCCAGCGCTGCATACCTATGATGGAAAGAGCTCGCCAAATCAGCACATCTATTATTTCCGGTCTCAGACTGGTAATGTTATAAGCAATGACGCCATCATGGCTAGGCTGTTCATTGGAACCTTAAAGGGGGTGGCATTTGACTGGTTCCGAAGTCTCCCTCCGGGCTCTATCAACTCATGGATCGACCTGGAAACTCGGTTCCTCTCTCGTTTCTATGAGGACGATACCGAAGTGACCATGGACAAGCTCCTCTCCACTGTGCAGAGGAAGGGCGAATCTGTCCGTGACTACATTGAACGGTTCAGAAACTTATCCTTGATGTGCCCAGCAGGGATGCCATTGCCCATGCTCTTGCAGACATGCAGACACAACTTCCTAGACCAAGTGGAAGTTCGCATGGGGGCTGTTAAAGCCCACACTTGGAAAGAATTGGTCGAACAAGCTGAGATAGCCGAGAAGTCAGCTAAAAAGTTCGAACCATCCGCCCCCAGAGGCAAGTGGGGGATGAACAGCAAAGGGCGTAGCGACCTACCGCAATCTTCTCAAGCTAAAGGCAAAGAGACTATGTCTGTGGAGTTATCCGGAGATGTGCAGTCGAAGACCAAAAAGAGCGGCTTCAACAATCAGGAGCCTAAGTTTCCTCCAAAGCAGTACTCGTGCAAAGACGATCAGGTGGTCACCATATTCCATCTGCTCCACAAAGGGAACAAAATGAAGCTACCAGATGCGCGGCGTCCCAATGAGATAGGGCGCACAAGCGACCCTAAATACTGCCTCTACCACAGGATGGTCTACCATCCTACTGACAAGTGTTATGTCCTCAAGGACAGAATACAAGCCCTGGTCGATGCCGGAGTTCTGACGTTGAAGACGGAGCAAAAGAAAGTCACTGCCAATATGGTAACTCTTGAGTTCGGCAAAGCTCCAAAGGTCACAGTCCCTGACGGGACTTATGCAGCCCCTGCGCCACGGTTGGAAGTCAAGCATCCTCCAGCTATAGCTCAAAACAATAAGGGTCTTGTTCCCTTAACATTGGAGACAGGAGAAGTCATGTAGATACATCCGGACCTCGTCCAAGACATACAGCGGGATCCAAAGCAGCCCAACTCAAAGGGCAAGTCTTGCAATGTCATCTCCATCCTGCCAGACGATGGCAATCTTACATCGGCTTCCCTCAGTGATTCAGAAGGAGAAAAGCTTGCTTGCGCAGCGCAAGCCGATGCGCCTCAACAGACGGGCACCCGATCCGGAAAATCATACTTGAGGCAGTATGAAAAGTCTACTGACGAGACACAACAGCAAACGACGTCAGTGCAAGTACCAGCATCCACTCCAATCCCAACCAAGGAAAAAGAGAGGTCTAGGGAGGTACGATTCGACCACGTGTTGAAGAAACCATCAGGCCAAGGGTTTCATACGCCCTTTCGGTTTGACATATTGGCTCAGCTGGCCAATTTCCCAGCTCGTATCACCATACACGAGCTCCTTCGCCTCTCAAAAGAAACAAGAGAAGCACTCAGGGATGCGCTAGCCAATTCAGAATCCTTTCTGACATGCATGCCTGAGATCCCTAACAACGACGTCCAGTCTCCTTGCCCGGAATGTCATCATGCACAATCAAAGGTGCCCGCTATTACCTTCACAGCGGAAGATATGCTTCTCAAAGACAACAAGCACGATCGACCTCTGTACTACACCGGATATATCGGTTCAACATGCATTGAGAGGGTACAAGTCGATCCGGGGTCTGCACTCAGCATCATCCCCAAAAGGCTTCTCTACTTCCTCGGCATACCATTGTATAGGTTGTCCGCAACCACTACTACAATATACGGTTTCAACGCCAGGAGCAGTCATCCACTGGGAAAAATTCGACTCCGTTGCAGAATCGGGAGCCTGAAGTCAGAAGTGACATGCTATGTCATTGATGCTGACACATCATATAACCTGCTGCTGGGACGGCCATGGATCCATGCCAACTGGATCGTCCCTTCCACCCTCCATCAATGCTTCAAATATGTTGAAGATGATGCGACAGTACGAACTGTCTTTGCTGAGAGGCAACCATTCAAAGGGGTGGAAAACTACTTCACTGACGCTCTCCTATATCAAGAGGCTGGTGGAGCACTCAAAGAACCGTTGCCGGACGATGAGGAAAGCGGCAACGAGGCAGATTCAGAATCCGAAGCAGGCATGCCAGCCATTCTGATTGGTGAATCAATTATAGCATGTCTCAATAATCCCCTATGTAATACTCCTTCAGAGGATGAAGGTGAATGGGTAATTAATGATAATATTTCTTTTGATTATCCTGCGAGTATTGGGTCGATTAAATCCATTACGGATGGCTCTCTGCATGTGCCCGTACATGAGCCAAGTGTGGCCAGCACATCTATGGAAGCTATAGAAGGAGCCGTCTTGGTGATCCTGCCATCCAAAGAAGGTCAGTTACCGATAATCTTCGGTAGAACCCAACCGCGGGAACCTGCGGTCGCAGATTCAAGTTCAGACTCAGACACTCCACAATTCTTTCATTATGCGCGGCCAGCACGCCATATTATGAAGAAAATGGGGTACGACTTGAAGCATGGAGCAGGCCTGAATTTTGGAAAAGGAAGGCGCGGTTTGATGCGGAACTTTGTACCTAAAGGGAGCCCGCAAATTACTATGATAGTACACGCAGGGGGTTGGGGTATGTTACACCCACATCATCAGCAACCGTTCAAGTCGAAGACGATGAACCAATTCCATCACATTCAGCCTCGTCCTCCGAGTGGGACTCCGATATCAGCATAGGAGGAATGTTCAAAAACCTCACTGTTAATATGACCTCAAGCAGTCAATCGGAGCCCGCAGAAGCCACTGATGAGGAACCATGGGCCCAGCAGTTAGACCTTCAATGGGATAAGCGATTCGAACTGCGCGAGCCACCCACTGAAGACAAGGTGATGCAGGTCAACTTGGGTAGTCAAGACCATCCCAAACCCATCTTTATAAGTGAAAGCTTATCACTTATAGAAAGGGAAGAATTGGTAATACTCGTAAAAGAGTATATAGATGTCTTCGCATGGAGTTACGAAGATATGCCCGGACTTGATCCACAGGTCGCTATGCACCATCTAAACATCAAGCCTGACGTCAAGCCAGTCAAGCAGCAACAACGTCAGTTTCGCCCAAATATCATGGAAGCTATTGAAGCCGAAGTTCACAAGCTCATTGCATGTGGCTTCATCCGGGAGGAACAACATCCAGATTGGGTGGCTAATATAATCCCCGTCCTCAAGAAGAACGGGAAAATACGGATCTGCATCGACTACCGTGACCTCAATACGGCTTGTCCCAAAGACGAATTCCCACTGCCCATCACCGATGTCATGATTGACAACACATGCGGGTTTGAAAGGATGTCTTTCATGGACGGCTTTTCAGGGTACAACCAGATTAAGATGTATCCCGACGACGAGAAGCATACTTCGTTCCGAACACCATTGGGGGTATACTGCTACACTGTAATGCCCTTCGGACTGAAGAACGCTGGAGCAACCTACCAGCGGGCAATGAGTACGATCTTCCGGATCATCTCCGAAAAACGGTGGAATGCTATGTCGACGACATTGCCGTCAAAAGCCGCAACAAGAATGAACATCTTCGCGACCTGAGAACGATGTTCGACATAATGCGGGCTCATCAACTGAAAATGAATCCGACAAAATCCTTCTTGGGAGTTTCGAGTGGCAAGTTCCTTGGGTTTATTGTCACATCAAAAGGAATCCATCTTGACCCAGACAAAGTCAAAGCCATTCAGAGCATGCATCCACCAAGGAATCTCAAAGAGCTCAGAGGCTTGCAAGGCAGGCTGGCCTATATCAGAAGATTCATCGTAAATCTCTCAGGCCGCTGTCAACCGTTCACCCGGCTCATGAAAAAGGGTGCTTCCTTCGTATGGGATCAAGCTTGCCAGGAAGCTTATGAAGACATCAAGAGGTACCTCACAAAGCCTCCAGTCTTAGTGGCCCCTACATCAGGGAAACCATTTTACTTTATGTAAAAGCTCTGGACTATTCCCTCGGTGCCCTCCTCGCTCAAAAGGACGACAATGGCCACGAGCAGGCCATTTATTATCTGAGCAGAACTCTCATAGGAGCAGAATCTCGCTACAACCCTATCGAGAAAGAGTGTTTAGCTCTCGTCTTCGCTGTTCAGAAGACCCGACATTATTTGGTCGGCCAGACCATACATGTCATCTCTAGAGTAAACCCATTGCGTCTTCTTATGACGAAGCCAGGATCACTGAATTCAAGATTGGCTAAGTGGGCACTTTTATTGTCTCAATACGACATGATCTTCACGCCTCAGAAGGCGGTTAAGGCCAGGCCCTTGCAGAATTCTTGGCTGCTCATCCAGTTCCGGAGCATTCAAAACTTCACGAAGACATCCCCGATGAGGTCTTCGAGTCTTATGCAACCTCAGAAGAGGAAGTGTGGCAGATGTTCTTTAATGGAGCATCCCGAATGGACCCTAAAGGCAAGATTATTGCCGGAGTGGGGGTTGTGTTTATCTCCCCACAGAATCATGTCCTGCCCAGAGCATTTTCTCTGACAGAATCATGCTCCAACAATGTTGCAGAATATAATGCTCTGCTCATCGGTCTTCAACTCGCCCATGTACGCTACCTCGAAGCTTATGGCGATTCAAAACTGATCATCAATCAGGTTAAAGGCGAGTACGAAGTCCGCCATGAGGACTTGGTGCCTTACTACCATACAGCCATCGAATTGGCTAACCTATTTGAAGGTTTCTACATCGGGCATGTGTCCCGATCTCAGAATACCAAGGCGGACGCTCTCGCTGCGTTAGCGACGAAGCTAGCCTTGCCAGCCGACACCGAGTATCACCTCACAGTCGCAACTCGACATCTTGTATGCTCCAAGCACATACTAAGAACTCGAGAAGTCTATAATGTCTCCACGGATCTTGAACCAAGAGACTGGCGCTTTCCTCTCATCGACTATGCTTTGCACGGTCTGCTTCCAGACGATCCCAAGGAAGCAGCGTCCATCAGACGAAGGTCTCTCCGGTTCTATTACGATCCGACTTTGAAGACACTTTACCGTCACTCATATGACGGTCTTCTCCTCCATTGCCTTTCCAATTCAGAGGCACAGGAAGCGCTCCAAGAAGCGCATGACGGCATTTGCGGAGCTCATCAGCCAGGTCCAAAGCTCAAAGACAGGTTGCGCAGACTTGGATACTATTGGCCAACTATGATAGCCGATGCCATCCAATACGCACGAAGGTGTAAAGCATGCCAGATTCATGCGGATTTCATACACCAGCCTTCGGAGCTGCTCCACCCAGCTGTTGCTTCATGGCCATTTGAAGCATGGGGAATCGACGTCGTAGGGCCAATCAATCCTTCTTCGACAAAAGGTCACGGTTTATCCTAGCAATAACCGACTACTTTTCAAAATGGGCGGAGGGTATACCACTGGTTGAAGTCAAAACCTCCAATGTGGTTCATTTTATCAAGCACCATGTCATCCATCGATTTGGTGTACCTAGGCGGATCATCCACGACAACGGTTCCCAATTCATAAGCCAAGTATTCTATCGGTTCTGCGATAAATACCGAATTCAGAATGTGGCTTCAACTGCCTATAATCCTGCCGCCAATGGCTTGGCGGAAGCATTCAACAAAACAATCATCAAGCTGCTAAAGAAATTCGTCTCCTCGAATAAGCGAGATTGGGACGAAAAGCTCGGTGAATGTCTTTGGGCCTACCGAACCACGGTGCGGACACCGACAGGCAATACGCCTTTTTCCCTGGTATATGGGTGCGAAGCAGTCCTTCCATTGGAAATCCAGATGCCATCGTTGCGTATAGCTCTGATTACTAAAACCACATCAGAGGACAATGATCGCCTACGCCTTCAATAGCTCGAAGCTTTGGACGAAAAGCGACTACAAGCTCAGCAGCATATCGAGCTATATCAAGCTCGGATCTCAAAAGCCTTCAATAAGAAGGTCAAACAGAGAATCTTCCAGAAAGGAGACCTGGTCTTAGCCGTCAGACGACCGATGATTATGACGCACAAGACCAAAGGCAAATTTCAGCCTAAATGGGAAGGACTGTTTGTGATAGAAACAGTCTATTCAAACAGAGCATACCGCCTTATGACTTCAGATGGCGACCTACTCATGATGCCGATCAATGGCAAGTTCTTAAAGAAGTATTATCCTTAATCAAGGATCCTTCTCTTGATCAAGTTAACACTACACCTCTGATCAAGATCTCCGTGCCCGAAGCACACACAAAGAGAGCCTTTCTCTTCCTCCAAGTGAGGTCATACAGCCGAAAACCAACAGGAACCTGGCCGTGCACCAGTTATCCTAAAGGAGAGTTAGGGTTATGCAGACATTAACCCGATAATCCAATATCCTTAACGATTAAGGATAGAGGAAAATGTTGGCCTGAAAGCCCAACATAAGTCCTCGACAACTCATCATGCTGAGGGAAAAGCATGGCTAGCCCAATTCAAACGGTAGTTGGTAAAGGCATATCAAACCCGTTGACAGCTGGGGATTTGCTAAAAATCCTAAGGGACCGGTTCCCATTTGATTCCCTCTCCAAAATCACTTACCAATTCTCATCCATAGAATGGTAAGGCCACATATATTCCAAAGTTATGTTAACATTAAACCTATGACAGCAGTCCCCTCATTTCTCCTCGTGAGAACGAGACCCCCAAAGTCACTTACCAATTCTCATCCATAGAATGGTAAGACCGCATATACATTTCGCTGTTACGTTAACATTAAACCTATGACAATGATTCCCTCATTTTTCCCCGTAAAAACGAGATTTCTCCCAAATTCTACTACAATCTCGATACTTATTGACATTTACAAAAGATAAGTATCACCATTTTTGAAGCTTGGTGGCTTCTCAACCAGTTATGTCATTGCGACCTCTGAACTGGCAGATAGCCAAGTTTGACCATTGAGCTTAGTAGCATCTCAATTGGTTATGTCATTGCGACCTCTGAACCAGCAGACAGCTAAGTCTCAATCCCGAGCCCTGTTGACATCTACAAAAGACAGGTCTCGATACTCGTTGATATTTACAAAAGACGAGTATCACCAATTTTGAGCTTGTTGACATTTACAAAAGACAAGTCTCAACCCCGAGCCCTGTTGACATCTACAAAAGACAGGTCTCGATACTCGTTGACATTTACAAAAGACGAGTATCACCAATTTTGAGCTTGTTGACATTTACAAAAGACAAGTCTCAACTCCGAGCCCTGTTGACATTTACAAAAGACAGGTCTCGATACTCGTTGACATTTACAAAAGACGAGTATCACTAATTTTTAAAGCTTGGTGGCTTCTCAACCAGTTATGTCATTGCGACCTCTAAACTGGCAGATAGCCAAGTTTCATCTACCATTGAGCTTAGTAGCATCTCAATTGGTTATGTCATTGTGACCTCTGAACCAGCAGACAGCTAAGCCTCAACTTTGAGCCTGTTGACACTTACAAAAGACAGGACTCACCGATGCTTGCTGACATTTACAAAAGGCAAGTATCTCCCCTTCAGCCCCGCAAAGGGCTAACCTCGAGATTGCTAACGTCTTAATCGGTTATGTCATTGCGACCTCTGAACCGACGGATAGCCACGTCTCAAAGATTACGTCCTCAAGCAAGAACAAGATTGGAGATTCAACAGAAGCCAAAACAAAAGGAAAGAATTTCCATTAATTTCAAAAGGTGGGGACACATGGAGGCACGTATACAATGACCTACAAGCGTACACTGTACGATCTGAGCCGCTCTCCGAGGGCGTTTAGCCTCGTCTTCCTGTCATCAGCAGCCTGGGCAAGCGCTTGTGACCTCAGCTCAGCCTCATCAAAGTCCACCGCCTGGGCCAGACGAGCTTCAAACTTCCGCCAAAGTTACCCTCTGTGACAACTCCTGCCGCGCAAGCTCCTCACTCTGAGCTTTGAGTGTTCAAGCCGCGCAGTTTCCTCAAGACGCACCGGTATGGCCTTGGATAAGAGGAGATTTGCTTTCCTGATCATTTCCTCAGCCTTCGCATCTTATCCTCAGCGCCAAGAAGAGCACTAGTGGAGGCGTCAATTGCACTTCCAACCTCCGCTTGCCTTGTTTCCAAGGATTTCAAATCAGAAGAGACGGACTTAGCAGCCTCTTGAGCAGCAAGCCGGGCCTCGTGCTTTCGGGCAACAAGACAGGCGAGCCTCTCGTCAGCTAAGGACGCCGGGTCTGAGCGATAGAGACGGCGCCACTCCTCTACAGCCTTCTCAAGTTCATCCACCAGGAGTTCTAAAGCAGCATTCTGATGATATCCCTCAAAGTCCCGAATGCTCTTAATGTCACGGGAGAGGACCACTTTCAGCTTTGAGAATGGTACAGGCGAGCCCTTCAAAACTAGGTCGATAGTTCGCTCCAAGCTTCTATAAAAGCTATCGACCAGGTCACCTATATAATCATTCTCGGCCTCAGCCATTTCTGGCAGGGAGGCAACCTCGGAATAGTCCACCAGCCTGGTCGACGCCGTCGCAGAAGAAGCAGCGGGAACACTGACAACAGCAGGACCAGCCGAAGGCGATCTCGGCGGAGTCCTCATCGAAACCAGCACGCCAGCCACCGCGGAGGTAGGACTGGCAACCACCTCTTGAGTAGCAGGCTCAACCACCAGGGTTGGAGAAGTAGGGCTTGTGATCACCTTCAGTGCCGCACTCGGCAAAACAGTCCGCACCTCACTCGTTGATGTGATCGGGAGTGAGGATACCTCCGGGACTGCCGGCCCTTCAACCTCTGGTCCTTCAGCCGATTTGGGCTGATAAGAAGGCAGGTCGCCATACAGCGCGTCCAACACAGCAGCATCTGCCGTGGCCGAAGCGCTCATGTCACCCCTTGACCCTTCGGGGAGATCTACCGGCTCCCTTGAAGCTGATGCATCTTGAGGCCGACACCTGTAGCAAGACTGCGGTTAGTCGGGACACTACAGAAGAAGCCAAGAGGTTAAGACAATACCAAAGGATGATGTTGCCTCGAACATCTCGTCGCCCGCACGGTCTCCAGGGCTCCATCGGAAAATTTTTGCCTGAATCAGCACGAACAACCGGCTCGCTTTCGCTTGCCGAATATCCTGTGGACCACACGATAGAGCTCGATGCCTCAGGACTTCCTTTAGAAGTCCCAACGCCTGAAGGACCAACATCATCCGCGCCACTCCCAGACTCTTCCGAGTGAGCAGGGGAACCGGCTGCAGCCCCATAAGTGAATAGGGGATCATAATGTTCCCCTTATTCTCCAGCTGCCTCAGCTCCTACAATCAAAAAGGATTGATAATAAGTCAATGGGAACGCACAAAAAGGCGTATTATATGAACAAGGTTAACCGTACCCAGACCTGGAGCGAATTCACCACTAGTCGGTTCAGCAACCGACGGTTCAGCTGCTAATGGGGCAGCAGGAGGAATCGATGTAGAGGGGTAACCCTCTACGACAATCGTAGGAGCTTGGCGACGGGACTTCTTCGCCAATGATTTCCTACGAGAGCTACCCGCCCGCTTTCTCTTGAAGTGGACGTCAGAATCCTCTGCTTTCACTCCTCCCGCACGTCGTGGGAAGATGTCCCCACCACACCAGAGCCAGCCACATGAGTATCAGCTCCAGCCCCCGCCACGAAGTGAGGACTCCCTGCATCAGAAGCCTCACTGTCATCCACAGCGATGAACTCCTCCAAGCCGGGGACACGAACCCGTTTGCCTTCCTTCTTCTCAGAGGCCTTCCGCTTCAGTCGCTGAGAGATTAACTTCACACCCGAACTGTTGGCGTTAAATCCAGGAGGTGTGGAGTTGGAAGCCGCGTACCACTGGCAAAAGCACAGGGTCGCCGAGAGGCCGGGATCCTGCAGCGGCGTGCGTAGCCACGCCCCAGTGCCATCCGCAGTGAAGAACCGCCAGGCACGGGCCCCATCAATAAGACTCCCCATGAAAGCCAGGTCCGAATTAGGGTTGCCCACGTACAGCTGGTCGTATCCGAATTGGCGGGCAAATCAACTCGGGACGTAGGGTTCCAGTAGCAGGTATCCCCACTCCTGTACAGCAAGTGCGAGGGCCGGATGCTGACCAGCCACTCAAAAACGCCCCGACTCATGGGAGACCGCGCCGACTCTGTGTCTCAGAATTCCTCGTTGTATCCTGCACCCCGAATACGAGGAAAACAGCGAAACAGGCTATAAGCGTCATGACGACGCACTAACTTACGGGCCTCGGCCACGTAGGCTTTCATCCAAGAACAGCCTTCGAATCGGCGGAGAAGCGCCGTTCGAACACCCTGCGGAGGGTCCTCCCCAGCTCCAATCAAAGTAGGGCAGTGTAAGGCGAACCACGCCATCAAGTAGGTGTACGGCAGACCCACCCTAGGATTGGGTTCATCACAAGGCAGGATAGCACTCTTCCCACGCCTCGACGCCGGTGGCCTGCAGAAAGCCCCCGTTAATGCGCGAAGGCCTCTTTGAATACAGCACACCATGGCCGGGAGAAGACCCAGACGGTGCCGTGGGCCAAGCGAACGGCGGGTAGCAGAACATTCGGGTGGACGATGTCACCCGAGGAAGAAGGCACAACACACTTCTTTAACCAAACGGTTAAGAAACCGGCCAGCAGCGCCTTTCGAGACATAGGCCGACGGGCCTGATGGTGAAAGCTCCGAAGGGTATCACCCTTCTCATAGGGACCAGCGTCTTCTGTTACGACAATATCCCTTTGGAGACACATCTCCATCCGTTCAACAATATCGCCATCAGCAACTCCGCGATGAGCTGCTTCAGGAGCATTCTTCATGTCTGGGAACAGGTAACTTCCCCAGCTCTTCAAGCTCTTCGAGCTACCCTTGCCACCACCGTGGATGCTGGAACAAATATGCAAGTGGCACATCAACTCCCGATAAGTCTCGAGCAAAGCAGGCTCCTGTTTCTCCAGAATAGCCAACTCCGCCTCGCAGGGAAAGTACTCTTCGTATGGAAGAGACCTGAAAGGCAGAGCAGAGATTTCCCACATCTCATGCAAAGTCATGCCCAGCATGCCAACCGGGGTGAAGAAGGTCCCCGAAGCCGGACAGTACAACTCAAGGATGGCGTAGAAGCACGCCACCTTCATCTCAATGCCGTAGCAGGTCGCCCTGACGGCCTCATAGAGGTTCAACCCCTCCAAGTCCTCCTCGAAGTGAGCGAGGATATAGTTGGTCAACTCCGCCCACCATGTCTTAGGAGGATGAACCCAACCGGGAGCCCTGAAGTCAGTGGCAGGGTAGTTACCGTCAACTGCGCAGAACTGAGTGCCAAAGGTCTGCGCCACAGCCGGGTTCTCTCCCACTAGAAGTTCTCGTGATACCTTCCCAGGGTATAGCCCCATATGCTGTGGGGAGGGCCCGCCCTCGAATAGCCGGACTGAAAGGTCAATCTCCCAACATGGACGGATTCGACGCTTCAGCTTACGCCCCACGCCATCTTCCGAGCCTGAGTCACATTCACGAAAGAAGATAAAGGAAAGTGCCGCTTAGTCGACGGAAGGTAAAACTTCTCGCCATCCAGTTGAAAGATCCATTGTCCTTCGCCTGCCTGCAACTGGCGATCGGGATCGGATGCGGCATCCCCGAACATAAAGTCGGGCTTTCTGTAAGTCCGACGGTCAACATCCTCAAGAGGAGCCGTGGTCAAGATACTCCGAGTGGTCTGCGAATGACCGCCCTGGATGAGTGTATCCCGGACGAGGGAGCTCCGCTCACTGAACAAAGAAGCCTGTCCATGGAATTGCAGGCTGAGGTTACCATCTGCTCGACTGGTTAGCCCGAACAGACTGTTCAGGAGACCGGAAGTGTAATGCACTGCAAAGACAGAAATGAACTATGATTAGTTCAACAATCAAGTGGATACGAAGACATAAAAATTCACTAAGGCATAGCCTCGCTCGGCGAGCAAGGCTAGCAAGGCGACAACTTCGATGAAGCTTGACCTCGCGGATAAAATTGCATTTTTGCAAAAAAGCGTCCAAAGTACCAACTTCGCTTAAGCAGGAAGTGGTATAGCCCTAACGGCTGACGTCACCAAGAGGACATCATGGTCAAAAGTCACCCTTCGTGGCCATGACTGAAGGAACAGACCTATATCCTGTTCCTCAAACAGGATGGAGACTGCCGAGTAATGGCTTCGTATGGAAGCCTAAGGAAGAACTGTTCGGTTCTTAATTCCCTGTACAAGGAAGATAGGGAAATTCAGGAAAACGAGTTTCCTAATCAGGACAGATCATATTCGATCGTCCTAATAGCCAAATGTCGGCTCCAAAGGAGAGAGACCACGGTCTCTAATCAGATAGGAAAATCCCTTACTGGTGACTGGTCGCTCGATGACCGGAGGAGGAGGACCCTCCGCTGCAGAAGTCGCCACTTCTTTTCTCGCTCGTCTTTTGGGCGCCATTAAAGAGTTGCAAGAGTTCTCAAGGTTCTCTGAACGGAGAAGGAAGAGGAAGAGGGAAAGTCAAGAAATTTCTCTGAAAAAATGAGATCTTTTCCTGCTCAGCCTGATCGGGCTTTTATAAGCCAATCAGCGCCTGAAACGAGGCCTCGAAAAGGGCGTACGCCGCCGTTTCGAATTAATTTGAAACGCCGCCCAAAGCGCCTTCCCGAGAAGCGCTGGTTCAACTCCACTAAGGTTAACTTCGCACTGGAGCAAAGTGCGGACTTCACACAATCCTTCAAGGACTTCGCTGAGAGGCTTACCTTAGCCCTCTAAAAAGGCACTGACATGCCAGTCTCGCGAAGATCACTCAAAGAAAGGACTATCTCCTTAACTCCGCATACAGTTTTGCCCCGCTATGGCCAAACTCTCAATGAAAGCAAGCAAAAATCAGATGATTAGAAGATGAACTTTCATTGATTTAAAAGGAAGGGTACATTGATATTACATCAAAATTGTGTTTCATACAACACACCCAGTTGCTTAACAAGGTCATCCGCGCAAAAGGCATACAAGTGGTTTTGTCCGCTTCTAAGTCAAACCGACTGGACAAAGAAGGCCTTCTCCTGCACAGGGCTGTAATCAGTGGTGCCGCAAGGACACGGTCATTATTCTCCACAAAAATGGCAGATCTTGCCAGGCCATTTTTGTTGAAGCCTGGCAATAAAAACCTATCGCCACCAACACGATAGATCACGTATAATGGGAATTGGCAGTGATACCAGTGATCTAACGGGTGTGAGGCCCGCTTTCCCGAAGTGGATCGCCCCCAAAGGCCACCAAAGTTGAAAGTCGGCAATGATGTCGACGATCCCACAGGCAACGCCCACTATCTCGAAGCGGATCATCTCCGACAAAGCGGCTACCAGCCTCACCTCAGAACGAATCATCTCGGATAAAAGGCTGCCAATAGCCTCTGGGACACGCACCCGTCGCCCCAAGTTGTTCCTCCTGCTTAAAAGTAAAGCTTCAACCGGGGAAGCATAAGGCAATTTTATGGTTCCTTCCATCAAGTCACTGGACTGACGAGCATAGCCCACTGCAAGGCAAATCAGAACAGATTAGCAACTAAGCACAGAAGAGGCTACAAAAGAATTAAGCTAAATCTTTTGGGTCGAAGCGATCCAGTTTCAGAAAAGCAGAGGACAAGCCTCGCCTGCACAACACTGATGGGCTGGCTCAGCAAACGCCAAGTCCAAGCCTCGCCTATATGGTTAGCCAGACTGACCCCGTGGGATACAGTCTTAGCTCCGCCTATATGGCAAGACTGGCTCAACTATTGAAGAGACCAAGTCCCAAGTTCTGCAGCGGACTTAACATGCAGTGATCTTTCTGGGAAGCTATGCCAAAATCCTTCTCTACAGATCAGTCAATTGCAAGATAAAGAGTAAGGGAAGCTAATCCCTGAAGCAGCTGCTAAAGATGAATCAAGGGAGATGAATTCCCTAAAATCAGTGAAGTCGTTGAATGATCAAGACTTACCAGTCCTTGGCTGGATAATAACTAGAGTGGGCATTCCCACTAAATTCAGAGATCTGAGTATCTCTTCTAAACCAAGAGAAGAGAAGAGAGGCAAAGCACTTCTCTTCAGAGGACCTCAAGTGTTCTATTTATAGGCCCCATGGCCTGAGCGCTGTCGCCTCAAGCGTGAAAGCACGAGCGCATTTAAGGTATTTACTGCGCCTTGAGAACAGGGACGGCTTCCCTTGGAACCGTACAAAGGGAGAAACGTCTCCCTCACAAAGGCACTTATTGCGCTTGAAGAAAGGGAATATCCTCCCTTGGAAACGTGCAAATCGGAGAATATCTCCCTCGATCAGCACGAAGAAAGGAGTAATCCTCCTCGTAACCAGCCCGCGGCAGTTGGTCTCGGGAAGCGACAGATGTTCCAGAGCGAACTTATCTAGCTGCGAAGCTACCCAGACGCAGTCTACATGATTCCTCGGCGAATCTACATCCAAAGCAGGATTTAAAGCGAAGCTGAACTCAACCATTATGGCGACGTTCATACTCCACACACCACCGATCAAAGCAATTCAAAGTGTTTCGAAGCCTGAGTTATTGCAGACTCTCGAAAACTTTGAAGGGGGTCTTGTTGACACTTAAAAAAGACAAGATTCTTATTGGTCTAAACAATGTCTAAACTTGTTGACATTTACAAAAGATAAGTGACAGACGAGCTGAAGACCAGTTTTCCACCCATCTCCGAGGACAAGGAAGCAACTTAGACTCCACTGATCCAGCAAGCAGACAGTGAACCCGGATTGTTTCTAAATAGACCTCAGCAGGTCTAAGGTGCTAGCACTTAGCATCGCATGAGCCCAAAGGGATAGCCTCGCCTGAGAGGCTAACATCACTCGACTTCGCCTTGAAGCCATCCAAAGCCTCGCCAGGAAGCTAACTCGCAACTTTGCCAAAGAGGGCTTCCAGTTCCGCCAAAGGGTTTCTTTCGGACTTCGCCAGAAGCTGCCTCTAGCTCCGCTACGAACTCAATGCGGACGGCTCCGCTATGAATCTGCCACGGTCAACCTTTGACCAATCAAATCTCCGGATGAGATCGGATCTAATCAGATCAAATCCAATTAAGATCAAATCAGAGATCAAATTTGGCAGTTGATTGCCACAATCTCTTGACTCTTCTTAAACGAGTAAGAAGATCAGGGGAAATCCTCCAACGATATGGAAAGGATCAAAACAGATCGAGAAGGTCTACCGACCTGCCAATTCTAGCTTCGCAGAAGCTGATCCTAGCCTCGCAGCAAGGCTACTTTCCAGATTTAAACAGATTTGATTCAATCTGTTTCCATATCTTCAAGGGACGATTATACACTTGCTCTCCCTATAAATAGCCCATCAAGGGTACAAGGAGAGGGAGACATGTAGAGACGCATACGGATGCACGAGATATAGAAAGATCGATCGAAGACGAAAAGAGGACTCCACAAGCAGAGGCTTCTTCATAAGCACCGTGCGCTCTCGAATTCAGAGACCTTTTAGAGAATTGTTTTCTCTAACCAGGGTGTTGATGCCCTAACATCGTCCTTCTTCTCAAGGAATCTCCCGAACCAGGCGAGAAGGAATTCCTTATTGAAGGCGATTTTGAGAAGCAGCAAGAGGGTTCTACCAACCTTCTGCTCTCTGATTCCCCGAACCAGGCGAGAAGGAAATCTCATCGCTCGCATCGTCAAAGGACAAAGTGGTCGCGCGCTGACCAGACTCCTATCGGCACACTTCTCTAGAATCTCTGAGGAGATCTACTTGTATTCTTTTTAAGAATACTTGTAATTTAGCTCCTCAAACTTTTTATTGTAAGTTCCCCCCTTTGCAAACATAATGGAAAACAGAGTGTCCTCGCCTCCATTTGGGTATCCCTGCTTTGTCGGGTCGACATGTATTTTATTCCATGTCTAAATATATTTTGTATTGGGCTGAGTCCCTTTATTTGTGTATGGCCGAGTGCCAATGACTGGACATGTATTGCTCTGTGACGAATGCCTGTATTAGGATAGTTTAATTCTTGTACATATACCATGCCTGTGATGTAGTTTACTGCTTTATACCATGCGTGGCCGACCCTTCGTGGTCGTTGGACTCTAAGTTTCTGCCCACTCCTAGGATGGCTAGTAGCCACCGAGAGTGCGCTTAAACCCCGAGCGTTCTTGGCTTCCGGACCCTTCAGCCTCCGGTCTCTCACTATCTCGAAAGAGAAGTGAGTTGAGACCGTCAGGTTTCTCAGCCTCCGGTCTCTCACTATCTCGAAAGAGAAGTGAGTTGAGACGTCAGGTTTCTCAGCCTCCGGTCTCTCACTATCTCGAAAGAGAAGTGAGTTGAGACCGTCAGGTTTCTCAGCCTCCGGTCTCTCACTATCTCGAAGAGAAGTGAGTTGAGACCGTCAGGTCTCTCAGCTCTGCCTGGTTATCATGATCAGCGTTCAGCGCTTTACCACTAGATTCATCTAGGCGAGATGCTATCGGATTTTCTACTCGCACTTTAAGCCGAGTTGTCCCGGCAATCTTGTCAGACGCTCTAGTATTAAATACTGTTTGCTGTCTATGCCTCCAGCTTGCTCAGCTCCGCTTGGTTTGCTCAGCTACTACTTTATCACATGCCATGTACTTACCTGATATGTTAACACTTGACATGCCATTACTTCATACCTGTCAACTACATGCTACTATTTAACACCTGTTTGTATCACCTGATAACTGAGGTGTTATCACCTGACACCAAACATGCTACTACTTAGCAAGGCCCCTGTTATGACATGACTTGCCACCGGACTAATATCAATCTCTTGACATGATTGGTCACCTGCAAATATCATCCTCCTGTCATGCTATCACCTGACACCTGGCATGATATACTTGCCTCTTGACATATTATACTTGACCTGTGATTATCACATTTACGGGAATACTGTACTTGTTATCCTGCATTACATGCAGTGACTTGAATCTTGTACTTGTTATCTTGTATTATATATACAGTGACCTGAATCTGCAGTACTCATGTACTCCTGAATTCCTGATCATGTCCTGTTCTTTTTTTTTCCCGTAAATTGATAATTACATAACAAATTCTAATAAGACAACTTGCACCCGGTTTGGGGGAAACTGATGGGCCCTGATTAATCATGTTTATGGTGGTCTTATCGAGCAGCGCGTGGCCACATACTTGAGGGATCACCTGGCGGCCACCAGGGATCCCGTGGGGTGTGCTGGCACCCCTACTCCTGTTTATTCCTGCCGGGTATGCACACGCCCTAGGCCTATTTCTATGGGATCTGCGATACTCTATTCCTATTCAGGCGTAAATAAGTCTCGGTACCTAGCGGTACGTTCTGGCTCAGCACCGGATACTCCTGAACCGTTGTCCCGGGCATGTACGGGGCCCATCCGAAACATGATTCATCGATCTTTATCAGTTTCCAAATAACTTGCTCTATAAGTTGTGAGTGAAAGTATGTGGAATGGGACACATACTGAAACCTACAACTTAGACAGCCCAATTATAATAAGATGCTAATATACAATTTATTGCATTGTTTTGTAACCCGGTTGTACGCGCTCAGATTACAGTAACATGAGGTAAAAGTATATAGATGAGGGTTTCCTTGTTTGGATTATTCCTTCGAGGTACTAATCTCATGGAGCCGTGACCTAAACCGTACAATCGGATTTGCTCGTATTCAGTTTTACTTCGGATTTCCGATTTTATGATTATTATACTATACCCGTTCATATCCTGCCTTTTCACTTGTGTTCTATTCCACAAGTCTTCCCTGCTTGACATCATATGCTGTATATCTACTTGTTCCTGTATGCTGATACTCACGACACGGTTTTCAATACATATTTATGATTCGGTTTTATCGATACACATGTGCTTATTCATACTCGCCACTTGGCTTTCGCATCACCACTTGCCTGGGGAGTTCTATCTGACTCCCCTGGATCCTCATGTCCAGGTCATGGAGCTTGGAGCGTGTGGATTCCCCCAGTTGCTTATCAGAGTGGCGCAGCGGTAGCGTGGATTTCCAGCAGACCGTTCAGAGCCTATCCTTCCAGGCCCCCCTGTTCGGCTCTAGAGTTTTCCTGTTATGACTCTGAGCTCCATTTGTACTGTTCATACTTGTACATCATTTGTATCTCGCAATTGCGCCATATTGGTGATGTAATATTCTTGTAATATTTATCACTTCTGGTGATAACTTTGTAATTGTACTCATATGTTGGAATGTATAATGCACCACTTGCTTCCGTACTCTGATTCTTGCCTGTACTGATGCTTAGCGTATATACGTGATGGTATTTCTGACCTGCATATATACGTCGCAGTAACGTCTCCGTACCCGCGGATCGGGGCGTTACAGGAAGAGGGGTCGGAAAATTCGTGATAAGAAGAACTTCGGTTGTAAGCCGTAGAAGCACCAAGACCTTCAGCTGAAAAGAAAGAGAGAGTTATACTCTTCTAACAACTTGTTGTGTACAAGTTCGTTTTGCCTACAATCTCTTTGAGATCCTTGATGGACAGAAACTGTGTTACTTTGTCTACTATCCAAAGAGAGGATTCCCAAAGGACCTGACGTTCACACCGGTCAACGGAAAACAAGATTCACTTTCCATCGCCACATTAAGAACCCTGCTTTAAACAAAGAAGAGATTTAAGCTTGAAATATTTTCCCTCTCTTGTAAGTGGTTATTTATCCGCTGTATTTTCTTTACAATCAAACAAAGAAATTACTCCTCGATCTTCAATTTCCCCCCATCAAACAGTAGGGAGAGAGGAGATAAGAGGAGATAGAGGAAGATATCACAGAGATCGAAAGACAAAGAAGTAAGAACGGCGCATAGAAGTAGGCCAGGAAGATCCCGGTCGACCGGTGGACAGAGCACGGTCGACTGGGCAGTCGACCGATGTACACGGCATTGAGGGGCAACAATAATTAGACGTAATTAATCATAAATTTGATATAAAATTAATAATGCAAATGCAAGATTTCATATTTCACAACTTGGACAAGTATGGAAAGCTACACCATTGAGGGGCTTATGTGCGAATTTGCTTTTCTTGGCTACCAGGGCCCAAGCTTATAGCCTTACAAATAGGGTCTTGTGGGCTGTCTCCCTCCCTCAGACCCCCTAACCAAAATGTGAGAGATGCCATCATTTTAAGGTAAATTATAAACTTTTGATATTTACTTTTTGTCTAGTTTGTGTTCAGACTGAAACAATGAAGGATGGGAAAAAGGATGAAGAATGGGGGAAGTTATTTTCAGCCCCTCATCCAAACACAATTTATTTACGAGCCCAAAACTTTTGTAGATCAGCCTGTCTATATAGTGGACATAATTCCTACAAACAAGATGCAGTAAAGACCAAAACAAACAGATACCTGCAGAACTGACCCAAAGCAGTATGCATAAAATTTGCACAGAAGCCCCTCACCCAGTAGAATTTGCAATGAGACCAATTTTGACTTAAAATGGATATAAAAAAGTCCAGGGGAAAAAAGAAATATAAACATTTCTAAACATGTTAGGAAGTAGTGTGCACCCATTTTAGAAGCCTTGGCCTCCTTATCTATTCATGCATTGGAGGGGCTAAATGAGTAACATGTCGCAATTTTAAGTGAAGGGAACCTATAACAAGGTCAGGCAATCTACGAATTATTCAAATTCTACTAGGCACAATTTGCACATTCTCATGCTATTGGGCAATAATTCACAAGTTTAGGTTGACATAATTGTATGCGTCGGAAAAGAGGGGATCAAATTGTAAAATTCTTTTGATTAGATAGAAAATTACAACAGATCGGTCTTCCGATTACAAGGGAGGGAGGATGTTGAGTCTTGAATCCTCCCTTTGTTTAAGGCTGGGTTCTTCGTGTGGCGATGGAGAGTGAATCTTGTTCTCCGTTGACCGGTGAACGTCGAGATCTTCCGGGGCTTTTCTCTTCGGGTGGTTGACGGAGTAACACAGCTCTGTCTACCAAAACTCTCAAAGAGAAGGTAGGCAAAGAGCAACTTGAACACAGCAAGTTCTTTGAAGGGTTTCTCTCTTTTCTCTCAGAGTTCTTTTCTCCCAAAAATCCTCCGACTGAAAAATCCGACCCCTTCTTCAATAGCGACGGGGCTATTTATAGGGGTTTCAGGGGCGTACGTGCCTCCTAAAAACACTCCAAAATGGGGGCTAACCTTCCCCATTATATGGGCCGTGATTGGCCCTAAAACTGGGACGGTTACAACTGAGACGCGGGTGTCAACCCACGCGCCTTGGAGCTGTTGAGACGCGGGTTTCGGCCCTCGCGCCTTGATGCTGAGACGCGGTTTGGACCCTCGCGCCTTGGTGCTGAGACGCGGTTTGGACCCTCGCGCCTTGGTGCTGAGACGCGGCTTTGGACCCTCGCGCCTTGGTGCTGAGACGCAGGTTTCGACCCTCGCGCCTTGGAGCGGCTGAGACGCAGGTAAGATTAACCTTGCGTCTTGGAATTCTACTTTTCGATGGCTTGATTTTTAGACAGCCTACAGAACTCCCTCCAAAGTTTTCGACATTCCGCAGTTAAGTGGATGGATTTCGAAATACTTTGGACTCTAGCTGAGCTCACCCTTGTGACTGGACTGTCA
This sequence comes from Agave tequilana, assembly GCA_038442645.1. Taxonomy (NCBI): domain Eukaryota; kingdom Viridiplantae; phylum Streptophyta; class Magnoliopsida; order Asparagales; family Asparagaceae; genus Agave; species Agave tequilana. The sequence goes on along the minus strand of JAVJIF010032472.1, from coordinate 39,555 downwards.
ATGCTTCGGGTTTGATCTTGTCTGGAATATGGTCTTCGTGAGTGTACTGTAGAACTCTTTGAAGCTACCAAAGTTGATTGTGTTGAGTGTCTAGATGCACAGTCTAGACCTCCCGATTGCTTTAAGCCTGTCATGGGTGGACTTTAAGCCGTGAGTGGACGGTCGTCTGCTTGTGCCGGTGTACTGTTGAACTGTTCTGCAGAAACAAAGACTGAACGCCAGCTTTAAAGTTGCGACTTTTATAGGGCTGCATCTTTTGGGATGAGAACGCGACTGATATTCCACAAGACAGACGCGATTCTTAGGCCGATTGGAGAGACGCATCTTTTTGGAGTAAAGACGCGACTTTTTGGACGCAACAATGGCCTAGCTGAAGGGGTGCGTCCATTGAAGAGGCGCGGCTGTTGGGTACGAATCCGTGCCATGTCATGAGTGCACTGCCACGTGTCCTGTGGAGCCGAAGGGACGTCTTCTTTTTGGCGTGCGAACTTCGCGCTATATTAAATGCGCCGTCCACGCGTCGAAAGACGATTCGATGTCGAGTCTTTACTCCGTCAACCACCGTCTTGGAATTCTTCTTTTCGATGGCTGTGAACGCTGAACTTAGATAAAACTAAGTTCTTTTGCCGAAACGCGGCGTCGATTCATAAAGAGACGCGGCTCTGAGGCACGCGATTCTGACCTGCTAGTGAAGACGCGGTTCAAGTGGACGCGAAGGACGCAGCTTTGAGCGTGACTCACTGGCCGCAGTCTTTAACTTTATCCAGGCGCAGGAATCAGGATGCATCAAGAGTGTGGTCTCACAATTGACGCGGTCTGGGACGTGACGCTGAGACTCGGTGCAAGACCTCTCTTTATCCATACAGACGCAGCTCCAAGACACTTGTGAAAGTGATAGGCCTTCTCTGCTGAAGATATAAGCTTTGGGACGCAGCTCTATGTGCTTTCCCACTGAGACCCCCAGAATGAGTCCCTTTTGTTGATGGACGCAACCTTTAGTTGTCCGAGAGACGCGGAGCAACTTTGAGTCATCCAAGAGACGCGAAGGGTCTTCTAACTTGGAATGAAGGAGAACGCCACTTTTTGAAAAGGATGCGCGAGCCTCTAGACGCGGCTTTCACATCTGCGTTTGGCGCAACTTCCCAGGCGTTATGTGCAGCCTGTCATAAAGGTTTTGTGAGATTTTCAAACGACAAGTCTTCGTTGACGATTGGGAACTCGCCTCATCTGTTGTTTCCCGAAGCGGTTGTCCACGCGTCGGTTCTTCATTGGGCTTAGTCGTAATGCCTTTTAATGCCAAACCGGCGCTGGCGGTTGGAGACCAGCGTCTTTGATGTTTCCCGAAGCGACGCTCCACGCGTCAGCCTTCCATTGGGCTTTGACAGTCGTGCGGTCATTAAGGCCGACGGTTCTAATTGATGAACCATTAATTTTGGTTATCATTGGCTGCCTATAAATAGGGCTTACTCCCTTCCTTTAGCAGTCCCATACTTGGACTGTTTTCTTTTGACAGCGAGTGCAGTGAGGGACTCCATCTTCTCCTTCAAGGACTTTTCCAGGGGCTTGCCTCCATGGATGAAGATGACCCAGAGTTTTCATGCTTCTGTTTGGTCTCTTCAGAAGATTACCACTGTCAAGTGATTTCAATAACAGAAGCCGTCTCCTTAAGCACCTTTTATGTCCGCCCTTCGATGCAGAGAGTTCAACTCTTAGTGGAGGCTTCTGCGGGTACGCCTTCTTGGTTTGCCATGGCATTTTTAACCCGGCCAGGTTTGAAATGTGATATCTCTTAAGAGATATTATCACCTGGATGAAGTCTTAGTTGGTGCATTCCTTTTCTGGAATTTGCGCCATCGACTTAAACTTTTCTGGACGCCAGTATAGCAGATTTAGACACCTGGCCGCAGGCTCTGCATATGGAGCTCGCGTCTTGAGGCTGTCAACTTAGGAGAATCTCAATTCAGACTGGAGGTCTCAGGCCTGAGTCTTGCAACCCTGTTCATCCACAGGGAGATGGCAATTCTCGCGTCTGATTCTCTTCACGTCTCGTCCTTTAAGTGCGGATGTCAAATGAGACTACATCTGAATTCTGCGTATATCAGAATTTTGACCGCTTCTGTTTTGTTTCGCCGCAGATGTTCACTGCGCGGGTCATTCCCGCGTCTGAAATCCTTCGGCAATAGCTGCGTCTGTCACTTAGTTTTTCTGTTGAAGTATACTAAGCTTCAGATCTTCTAATTTCGTTGCTTCTTGCAGGTAAGCTTGATCATCCTTTTTCATGTTCGCTGGGCCCGTGGGAGAATATATCGGCCGGCGAACTTGTTCGATGTTCTTCCACAAGAGAAGAAATCATGGTCTCCGTCGTCCACAAGGAAGAAATCATGGTCCCTGACGGAGACTTAACCCTCGCCAAGATCTCTTTGAATTCGACGCACCAGTCATGCTTCTTGGCATGGCATGGTCAGAGTAAGGATGGCGGCGGGGTAGCGGTGGATATAGTGGTGGTTAGCATCCCCTGTGAGGTCTCAAAACCTCCTCTTTACCCCAGAAGTGACATCGAGGAAACTCCATGCTCACTGGACGACCTTCTGGCGAAGATATGTTCATCAACGAAGGATCACACCCCCACTTCGGATGGTCAGGTGGAGTCAGAAGACTCTGCTGCCTTTCGACCTCAAGAAACATTATTGTTCTCGATCAACCAAGGACCTCTTCGATGTTTACATCATGCATCGTAGTGCAACCAGCTTCTGATCATTGCCACGACGTCTGATCCTACTTTGATGCCCTTCTAAACATCTTGTACCTGGAATTGTATGCAGCTTTGAGGAGTGAGTGCAACCTCTGAGAGGGAGAGGGACTTCTTTATGTACTCCTTAATTGTAACACTCAATCTCATTGTATAAGAGAGCGTTTTGTATCACTTTCATATGCCTGGATATAAATAAAAGTGACACTTTTCTTTTTGTTTCATCTATTGTCTTGAACTCTCTTTTTTTTTTAGGTCAGACGAATAGAAACAAAGAATCTTTGGCTTGTCAAAATCATGATGAAAATTTTAACAAGTCAGATTTTGTGGAGAAAAGATCCTATCTGAGGAACCCCACAATGCTGTCAGAGGTGTGATATTAACTTGACAGAGATAAGGTAATTTTTGGTGGACCTGCTACTTTATAAAGAAAGTAACAGGTTGAATTGGTACCCCAAGGAAGATGAACTTTTATCAGAGGTCTGGGATTAACTTGATTAAGATTAGCTGGGGAGTTAATGAAAACACTGTTAATGGTGTAATATTAACCTAACAATATTTTTTTTGGTAGACTTGTTGTTCTGTTGAGGAGAATAACAAGTGAGGCTAGATTCGCGGGGATCTAGGGAAGTTTTTACCGTTAGAGGTGTGATATTAACTTAACGGGTTGAAAGTTGTCTTGTCAGAAGTGTGATGTTAACTTGACAAGAATGTGAGTCAGAGGTGTGATATTAACTTGACTTAGAAGCATTTCACCTTTCATTTGGGAAAACTGAAAGTGTCATTGTCATAGGTGTAGTGTTTAACTTGACAATGAGGGTAATGCTAGAGGTGTAATTTTGAACTTGGCATTAGTCATCTCGACTTCGACAAGGAAGTCCGAGGAAAGTCATGGCCGTAAGTGTATTGTTGAACTTGGCGATGACCTGGATGCTAGAGGTGTGGTGTTAAACTTAGCATCGTTCATTTCAGCTTGATATGGAGTTCTGAAGAAAGGTGACTGTCAGAGGTGTGATGTTAACTTGACAGAAACTCGATGTACTGTTTAGAAGTATAATGTTAACTTAACAGTAATTTGTCAGAGGTGTAGTATTAACTTGACAGAAATTGACTTGCGATATGAGCAGTTTGAGGACCTGTCATTCCATTGATGAGAATTGACAAGTGGAGTTTAAAAATGTCAGAGGTATAGTGTTAACTTGACAAATTTGGATTTGCGATATGAGCAATTTTGAAGACTTGTCATCCTATTGATGAGAATTGGCAAATGAAATTTGAAGTGCCAGAGGTATAGTGTTAACTTGGCAACGACTGTATTTTGTAGACCTACCATTCTGTGGATGAGAATTGGTAAGGGATTTTGGAGGGGAAAGTGGAGTCGAGTCCACTTAGGATTTTTAGCAAACCCTCAGCTATCAACGGGTTTGATACGCCTTTACCAACTACCGTTTGTGTTGGGCTAGCCATGCTATTCTCCTCAGCATGATGAGTTGTCGAAGACTTATGTTGGACTTTGAAGCCAACATTTTCCTCTATCCTTAGCCGTTGGAGGCGTCGGATCAAAGGGGAGCATGTCCCTTAGGATTTTTAGTAAATCCTCAGCTGTCAACGGGTTTGATATGCCTTTACCAACTACCGTTTGAGTTGGGCTAGCCATGCTATTCCCCTCAGCATGATGAGTTGTCGAAGACTTATGTTGGGCTTAAAACTAACATTTTCCTCTATCCTTAGCCGTCAGGGGCGTTGGATATTAATGAAGAGGCTCTTCTTGTTTTGATCAGAGGTGTACTTTTAACTTGATAGGGGGAGGAGTACTATTAAGGATAGTACTTCTTCAAGAATCTGCCATTGATTGGCACCATGAGTGTATCACCATTTGAAGTTATGAGGCGATACAATCCATTTGAGTAGACTGACTCTACTACAAATGGTCCTTCCCATTTGGGTTGGAATTTTACTTTTGTCTTGGGCGTCATCACCATGGGTCTTCTGACAGCTAAGACAAGGTCGCCTTTCTTGAAAGTTCGAACTTTAACTTTCTTGTTGAAGGCTCTGGTAATTCGAGCTTGGTAAAGCTCGATTTGTTGCTGGGCCTGCAGACACTTGTCATCTAAGGCTTCCAATTCTTGGAGTCACTGTCGATGCTTCTCCTCATTCGTCATCTCTGCTGTCAGGGTGTAACACCCCGCTCCCGGAATACGTACTTAGTTGCGTATTCAGATTTTTCGATCGTATTTTTCGATTTTCTTCCTGTATTTGTTTTGTATTATGAATTATTTATATGAACGTCTTGTCTTGGATTTGGATTCGTGGACTCGGAGTCAGCCCTAGTCTGAACCGAGGGCCCGATCCTAGAGTTTTGCTCGATTTGGTCATTCTGGTATTCCGATTTAACCGATTTCAGTTTTAAACATCGTTTTCCAATATTCTAGATTTTCTATAAATTTCTGGAATTTTCTTGGATTAAGTTGGAAATCTTCAAACCGGTGTCGGCCAATCTCGTTGACCGATACCCGGATTTTTAATTTACAAACAGTTTGGAATTACTAAAAGTGCCTTTTGATATTACTTCTTAAATCACATTTCCCATCTAAATACTTTTTTTGAGAATTTTCTGAATTTATTGAAAACCCGGCCAATCCGGTGTATACCGAGATTGACGGTTGACTTCAGGATTTTTAACTTGAAAATGAGATTGAATCTTTGAAAACTGATTTCACCAAAAATCATTTTATAATATTTATGATTTTTGAGAATTTTTGGTAAACTTTCCGAACTACTTTATTTTGGGCCTTTCCGGAGTTTTTGGTATTTTCCCAGTTACCGAGGAGATTGCCCCATGTATTCCACTTTGTCTTTTCCCCATTCTCTCTCCTTCCTCAAACGCGGATCTCACCTACCTGGGATTCTGCATTTATTGTGAAGATCCTCCCCATGTTGCATTTAATGCACTTCAGATCAAATCCCATCAAGTCAACATGACTTTCTCTCTCCTCTGTTAAACGCAGCCTTCATGTTTTCCCTGAACACGGCTTTAATCCCTGCGTTTGGCCCATTTTGGCCTAAACGCAGGTTAGGGGTGCTGCGTTTGAGTGGGAGAAACGCAAGTTCTCATCTTTGGTTCCTTTTGTTTTAAAAGGTGTGCTACATTATTATATTCTCCCTTCTCTCTCTTCATTAATTCCTTCTCTTCCAAAATGCCTTTCCAAGATATCCCCACTCCCCTCTCATCATCATAACCGGCCAAGTGGCCAAGAGAGACCCCTAATCCCCCCAATTTAAAAACCCCCTCTCTTTTATTTATTTGCATCACCTTCACTAATCCAAATCCTATAAATTCCTTTCCTTCTCCATTCCACTTCATTTTTTCTCTCTTCACCATTTCACTAAAGCCTTAACCTCCACCAACTCCTCCTCCATCTCCACCACCACCTACTCCTCCTTGGCCACCACCAAGTATACCATCTTCACCTCCACGGCAAGCCCCCTCTCTTTCTCTCTGCTGGAGGGGGGCAAGCCCCCTCCTGTGCTCTGTTTAGGGGCAGCCGCCCCCTCCTCTTCTGCCGGTGGCCGGCGCCGCCCGGCGCCGCCACCTGGCCGGCGGCCAGGCCGAGCGCCCCAAGGGGGGGCGCTGTGCGCGGGGACCAGAGGGGGGCAGCAGCCTCCCTTCCCTGTTCTTTTCCCTGTGGAACCCCCCTTCTCTCCCCTGCGTTTTCCCCTTCTCTCCCCTGCGTTTTCCCTCTCTCTCCTGTTGATTCTTTCTCTCTCTCTCTTTCCTGTTGATTCTCTCCCTCTCTCTCTCTCTCTTGGACCTCTCACTCTCTCTCCTGAGTCTCTCTCTCTTCCTGGTTCCTCTTCCTGTTCGTCTTCTCCATTTGGAAAATGACTCTTATCAGGGCCGGTACCCTCCTTTTGGATTGGGGGCCGCGTTCTCCTCCGTTGGCAAGACTTAGGGCCGGTACCCTCCTTTTGGATTGGGGCCGAACTTCCCTTCGTCGGGCGCGGCAAAGGAATCACCTTTTGTAGCACCCCGTACCCGGGATACGTACCCAGATACGTGTCCCAAAATTTTTTCGACCATATTGCTCAATTTCTTCCTGTATGTGTTCATGGGTTGTGATTTCTTAGTTTATTGAGTACTAGATCTGGATTTTCAGACCTAGAGTAAGCCCTGACCCGGACCGGGAACCCGATACAAGCCAATAGCCCGATTTGACTTTCTGGTAGTCCGAATAGACCATTTTTAGTTTCAGAGACTGTTTTCTAATATTTTAGATTTTCATGATTTTCTGGAATTTTCTGAAATTTTTCTACAAAATCTCCAAAACCGGTGTCGGTCGGCATCGCTGACTAATTCCTGGATTTTTAGTTTTCAAATGGGATTGAATTTTCAAAAACGGCTTTCACAGTATATCTTAGAATATTATTTTCTAGCTAAAAACATTTTTTGAGATTTTTCAAAATTTATCAAAATTTGACCGATCCTGGTGTCGGCTGGTATCGCCTGAAGATTCTAAGATTTTTATTTTGAAAACTACATTATATTTTTCGAATCCGATTTCACCAAACATCTTAGAATAATATTTGCTATTTTTGAGAATTTTTCGGAACGATTCTGAAACAGTCAAATTTTCGCCTTATTAAAATAATAATATAATTTGTCGTTCTTTCTTTTTCTTGCTTTTCCCTCTCAACTCCTCTACTTATTACTCCCAGAATATTTTATCAATTTTATTATTTAATAAAATATTTATTTATAAATTTTTAATTATTTCTTTTCATTTCTTTTTAATTTTTCCATTTTCTTTTCATTTTCTTTCTTTTTTCTTCCTTTCTTTTCTTCTCCTCCACGCCACCTCCTCTCCCACGCCACGCAAACGCAGCAGCGGCAGTAGCGCAGCAGGGCATGGGCTGAGTAATGAGCACCACCCTTTCACCATCCCCATTTACTCACCTCCATTCCTATTAAAACACTACCACTTCATACTTTCATTTTCAAACAAAAAAAAAAAAAATCCAAAGAAAAAGAAACCCACTTCATCTTCTCCAAACTCCACAACTCACGCACCCACTCGGCCGCCGCCTCCACCATCACCACCGCCACCTCCGGCGCCGCCCTAGCCGCCGCCACCGCGTCCCCCACCACCCCACAACCCTCCTCCACTCCCATCAACCCCCAATTCAACCTCATCCTCCTCAATTTCTCCCAAAACCCATCACAACCCACCTTCATCTTCTCCAAAATTCTCCCTCACCACCACCAATTCCACCACTCTAACAACTCCATCACCACCTCCTCCACCTCCTCTAACATCCCCACCACCACCACAACCACCACCACCATCCATCACCTCCATCAAAACAACAACAACAACAACAACAACATCAACAAAACCTCCACCCTCCTCTCCACCGCGCGCGGCGCCGCCCTCCACCCCGGCGGCGGCGCTGCCGCCGGCGCAAGTGGCCGGCCGGCCACCCCCCCTCCCTCCACCTTCCTTTTTCTTTCTTCTCTTTTCTTTTCTTTCTTTCTTTCTTTCTTTCCTTTCATTTCCCTCCCATTATTTCCCTAAAAACTAAAAATTCCCTCATTCCAAAAATACCCCCACCTCCTTTTTAAAACTACAACACTCTATTTACAACTCCTACCCCTCTCCTTTAAATCCTAAATTATTTCAAAATACACCTCATTTTCCCTCCCTTTTTCCTACAAATTTCTCTCTCCTCTCTCTCTCCTCTCTCATTCCCTCTTTAATATTTATATAAATATTTATAATTATATATTTTAATATATAAATTGTGGGCTAAAGGTTTACTTGGACGGTTCGCTGGTTACCCGAATTTAACCGGTATTTTACCCGGTTTCAGGCGAGTACAACTTTATTTTTGACATGCCTCTACTTTAATATTATGCGAGCATTTTTAATATATTTAAAAATAAATACTCTTGTATTTTAAGCATGGAATGGGGATGTGGATATGTTAGCATGCTTAGTATTTAATACCGAAAATTTGATACATGATATCATGCTATGTAAATGAATATATGATGTTGCACTCGGTATTTACCCGACCTTGGACATGTTATGCCTGATACGTGATTTGGGATACCGACACTTGGCATGTTACACTAGGGATATAATTTTTGTCACCGGCACTTGATATTTACACCGGCACACAATAGTTGACACGATATTGCCATGCTATATTTGACACCGACATCTTTCATGCTATATTTGGTACGGACGCTTGACATGACATATGTGATATGTGACCCTAATATTGATACTTGCTACCCTATGTTTGACATGTGATACCCGACCCCGATACTTGTCTTGCTACACTTATCACTTGACTTTGGACACTGATACTTGATACTTGACGCCTGTTATTGACATATGGTATATGCTATGTTTTCATGTGGTATAAATGCCTGGACCTGACATTATGACTCTTGATCGGACATTACCATCCCTGAGACCTGATTATATGACATATTCATGACTATACTGTTACGGGGACATGACATGATTATTATATTATTATTACCAGATATTTGGTACTCCTGAACTCCTGGACTCCTGTATACTTGAACCCCTGAAATAGGGAGGCTCCTGACATTACTCCTGTATTATACTCCTGTTGACCCCGTAATAGGATAACCATGGATATTGTACATTTGTGAACACCCCGTGAACATTATTATTTGAGACTCTGTCATATCTAAACAACTTACACCGGGATGGGGGAAATTGATGGGTATCGATATAGCTTCTGTGTTTATGGTGGCCATAATATGTTGTACAACTTCCTGTAGGATTCGACCTGGAGGGCCACCAGGCGCTTCCGAGGGGTGTACTGGCACCCCTACCCCCCTGCCTGCCTGTCCGGGTGTGCTATAATCCCCTAGGTATATCCTGTGGGGAACGGTGACACTCTACTCCTGTTCGGGTGTATTATAAGACCTTCGGGCATATAGTAAATCCCGGTGCCTAGCGGTACGTTCCGGTTCAGTACCGGATAATCCTGGACCGTTGTCCCGGGCATGCACGGGACCCATTATAAACATGGTTCGTCGCTCCCCATCAATTTCCAATAACCAACCTCGCTAGATTTGTATGCGGAAGTATATGGCACCGGTTATATACCAAACATACAAATTGAACGAGTTAATAATAATAACTTAATAAATTGACTTCGTGCATATTTGTGTCATTTCCATACTTGTCATTTATTGTAGTTACTCCATGATTTAACTTGATTACATGACATTTGGCCCGATATACATGCTTTTATTTCATGCCTTATAAATGTTAGTGTTATTTCCATATTCACTATTCATTGTGATTAATTCATGCTTATTGATTTGGGTCCATTATACTTGTCATGATGCACTTGCTATTATTTGTACTTACCGTTGGGTTTTCTTGTACTCGCTGGGTTTTTCCTAACAACCCTGGACTTGCATGTCCAGATCTAGCAGCTTGGACCGAGGTGGACCCATCGGCTGAGGATCAGGCCTACCTCGAGGAGCAGGCGGACCAGCAGTAGCTCCGTCCGGTCTTTTCTCCCCGCTCGCGAGATCCCCTTTCTACCTCGTGAGTTATTATCTGTTGTATCATGCGCAGTCTACTTTTGTATTATCTAGTGATGTAATATTGATGTAATATTATATCACTGTTTGTGATGACTCAGTACTTGTATCATTTTGGGTTGGAATGTATAATACCACGTATTTTCGCACTCTGATATATGTGTTGTGTTGTATTGATGCTTAGCGTACATACGTGATGGTACCATCGCCCTGCGTATGTACGTCGCAGTGGCGTCTCCGTACCCGCCGGGATCGGGGCGCCACAGGTTGGTATCAGAGCATAGGCTCTCACACCTTCAGTACAGCCAGTCTGCAAATTAATGTTGAATTAATTTGTGGCTGAGTCACACGAGTCTTTGTTATACATTCCAATCACAAGTACGAAGTTATCTATTCCATTCTTGAAATCCATCCCTTGATTCCTGAAATCTCATATTCTGTCATCTTTTCAGTCGGCTCGAATATGGAGAGACGGGGGACACGTAACGGTCCCGGCACTTCCCGTGAAGGTCCGAACGGGGAGAACGACATGATGAGGATACTCCAGGGGATGATCAATAGTCAGCAGCAGCAGACGGAGCTCTTGCGACAAGGATTGCTGACTGCACCCCGGGAACAGAGGCCGGGGACTATATCGGATTTCAGGAGGTTGCAGCCGGCAGAATTCTCGGGCACGGAGAAGCCCCTGGATGCAGAGCAGTGGTTGATCGACATGACCGATCTCCTGAAGGCGGCCAGAATTCCTGCTGAGAACCAAGTAGAAGTGGCCAAGATCCAGCTGAAGGATGTAGCGAGGACTTGGTGGCTAGCTGAAGAGGCGAGGCTGGAGAAGCCCATCTCTTGGGACCAGTTCTCGAAGGGCTTCTATGAGAGGTTTTTCCCTGCGACAGCTCAGAAGGAGATGGAGGAGCAGTTCATTAGACTACAGCAGTGGAATCGGTCAGTGGATGAATATGCCGCTGAATTTCTGAGGCTTAGTCGGTTTGCACCGTATATGGTGGCCGACGAGGAGAAGAGAGCTAGCAGATTTCAGCAAGGCCTGAGGGTGGACATCCAGATGTTGCTTATACCTCACCAGCTGAAGACATACTCCCAAGTTCTATCTATTGCTCATGTGGAGCAGGGATTGGAGAAGAAGAGGAGGGTTGAGCTGCAGCACAAGCCGATGAAGCGCCAGTTCCAGCAGGTGCACAGGGGGAATCAAGTCAGAGCTTTTGGTGCCCCAGTAGCCAAGCGACCTTTTCGGCCTCCTCCTCAGCAGCTTGTGTGTGGTTACTGCCAGAAACCCGGACACAACCAGCAGAACTGCCGTATGGCCAATGGACTGTGCTTGGCATGTGGATCCGGCAACCACTCGGTGGGAGAGTGTCCATTCAAGAGGAACTGGAATGCAGCTCCAGCACCACCAGCACTTCCAGCTCGAGTGGCACCATCAGTACCTCCAGCTCGAGCAGCTCCCCCAGCACTTTCAGCACCACCGATGAGGAGGAATCCAGGACCTGCAGGCAGAGGAGCTCCACTACCTCCCCAGCGTCGATTTTTGGGTCAGGCTCAGAGGGGACCCAGGACTGGAGTAGGCCGCGGGAGAGGCCAGGCCTACAATCTGACAGCAGAGGAAGCCGAGGCATCTGGAGAAGTGGTGGCAGGTACAATTTTGGTCCACTCAGTTCCAGTCTTATCACTTTTTGACTCCGGTGCATCACACTGCTTCATATCCAGTAGATTTACTGTCTTGCATTCTATACCCCTAGTCTGTATGAGTGACCAATGGGAAATTAGTACGGGGAATGGGGTAGTTATAACTAAAAAGATTTGCAAGGCGTGCAAGGTGGAGCTATGTGGTAGGAAGTTAGAAGCCGACATGTTCGTACTGGACACTGGAGGGTACGATGTGATCCTAGGCATGACTTGGCTCAGCAAGTATCATGCGGTGATCGACTGTCGGGGGAAGAAGGTGATCTTCAGGATTCCACACCAACCGGAGTTTCAGTTCTTTGGAGAACGCAAGTCCCTCCGGAAGGAAGATCAACTGGAGTGTGCCACTGCTGAAGAGAAGGAGACGGTGTCAGTGTGGAATGAATTCCCAGATGTTTTTGAGGAGATATCAGGACTTCCACCTGAGAGAGTTGTGGAGTTCTCTATTGACCTTATTCCAGGAGCGACTCCTATCTCTAAAGCACCGTACCGGATGGCGCCAACAGAATTAGCCATATTGAAGGAGCAGCTGCTGGAGTATTCGAGCAAGGGTCTGATTAGACCAAGTACTTCACCTTGGGGAGCACCAGTGCTGTTGGCAAATAAGAAGGATGGTGGCAAGAGGTTGTGCATTGATTACAGGGAGTTGAACAAAGTCACCATCAAGAACAAGTACCCTTTGCCGAGGATTGATGATCTCTTTGATCAACTTCATGGGGCCCAAGTGTTCTCGAAGTTAGATCTGCAGTCGGGGTACCATCAGTTGAAGGTGAAGAAGGAAGATATCCAGAAGACGGCGTTCAGGACTCGGTATGGTCATTACGAGTTCTTGGTTATGCCCTTTGGAGTTACAAATGCCCCAGCAGTCTTCATGGACTTGATGAATAGGATCTTCTCACCCTATCTGGACAAGTTTATTTTGGTGTTCATTGATGATATCCTGGTCTACTCCAAGAATGAAGAGGAGCATGCGGAGCATCTGAGGATTGTGCTACAGACTCTCCGACTTGAGCAGCTTCATGCCAAACTTAGCAAGTGTGAGTTCTGGTTGGAGAGTATAGCATTCTTGGGCCATATTGTTTCTAAGGAAGGAATCTCGGTGGATCCCAGCAAGATTCAAGCGGTGAAGGATTGGCCGACTCCGAAGTCCGTGACAGAGATCAGGAGCTTCATCGGACTAGCAGGATATTATCGGAGGTTCGTGCAGGACTTCTCAAAGATTGCAGCTCCATTGACCAAGCTGACCAGGAAGGGAGAGAAGTACATTTGGACTGAGGAGTGTGCGTCTGCTTTTGAGGAGTTGAAGAACAAGTTGATTTCGGCTCCAATCTTGAAGACACCCTCAGGGACAGGAGGTATGGTTGTGTATTGTGATGCCTCAGGGAAGGGCCTTGGATGCGTATTGATGCAGCATGGACATGTAGTGGCTTATGCATCCAGGCAGTTAAAGCCTCATGAGAAGAATTACCCAACGCATGATCTAGAGCTGGCAGCTGTGATCTTTGCGTTGAAGATATGGAGGCATTACCTGCTAGGTGACCGAGTGTTGATTTACACTGATCACAAGAGCCTGAAGTACATTTTCACTCAGAAGGAGTTGAACATGAGGCAGAGGCGATGGCTTGAGCTGATGGCAGATTATGACATAGACCTGCAGTACCATCCTGGCAAGGTTAATGTTGTGCCAGATGCCCTGAGTAGAAGACCTGAAGCCAACATGGTTATGATGCTCACTCAGCAGAAGGAGTTACTCAGGGAGATGGAGCGGCTAGATTTGATGGTGATCCGAAGGACAGTGGACCTGTGCAGTTGATGGCATTCCAGATCCAGCCGACACTGATGGAAGAGATCAGAGAAGCTCAGAGAGAAGATCCTAGATTGCTGAAGTTCAGAGAGCAAGTGGAGGCAGGGCTGAGGACTGATGTCTGCATACATCCTGATGGTGCACTCTATTTCAGGGGTAGAATTTGTGTGCCTCAAGGGGAGATTAGACAGAAGATCTTAGCTGAGGCCCACAGCTCAGCTTACTCTATACATCCTGGAGGAACTAAGATGTATCAGGATCTGAAGCAACATTTCTGGTGGAATGCGATGAAGAGGGAGATCGCACAATATGTGGCGAAGTGTCTAGTGTGTCAGCAAGTGAAGGCCGAACACCAGAGACCAGCTGGATTACTACAGCCTTTGCCAATACCAGAATGGAAGTGGGAGCATGTTACTATGGATTTTGTCACCGCTCTACCCCGCAGTCCAAAGGGGAACAATGCAGTATGGGTAGTTGTTGACCGTCTCACTAAGTCAGCACATTTCATACCTTTCAGAGTGGGACAATCTACGGAGCTTCTAGCAGACAAGTACATGAAGGAGATTGTTCGATTGCATGGAGTTCCTGTCAGTATCGTGTCGGACAGAGACACGAGGTTCAGATCTCACTTCTGGGAGAGTCTTCAAGAGAGTCTGGGGACCCGTCTGAAGTTCAGCACATCTTATCATCCTGAGACAGATGGGCAGTCCGAGCGGACCATTCAGATCCTAGAAGACATGTTGAGGGCTTGTATGATAGACTTCAAGGGATCGTGGGAAGACTATCTACATTTGGCAGAGTTTTCCTACAATAACAGCTATCAGGCGAGCATCAAGATGGCTCCTTTCGAAGCCCTGTACGGCAGGAGATGCAGATCACCATTGTGTTGGGATGAAGTTGGTGAGAGAAGGCATTTGGGACCAGATGTGATAGTACAGGCAGTGGACAAGATCAGGACTATCCAAGAGCACCTTCGTGCAGCCCAGGACAGACAGAAGAGTTGGGCAGATTCCAATAGAAGACCGTTGGAGTTCCAGGTGGGAGAGCATGTGTTTCTGAAGATATCTCCGACCAAGGGAGTGATCAGGTTTGGTGCACGTGGGAAGCTGAGTCCGAGGTATATAGGCCCGTTTGAGATATTGGATCGAGTGGGAGAAGTGGCCTACAGATTGGCACTACCACCATCACTGGAAGGAGTGCACAATGTGTTCCATGTGTCGCAGCTGAAAAGATACATCAGGGATGAGAGCCATGTGTTGGATTATTCAGAGTTGGAGTTGCAGCCGGATTTGTCATATATTGAGCAACCAATGGCTATTGTGGACAGAAGTGTCAAGACCCTGAAGAACCGGACCATCCCGTTGGTGCTTGTTTCATGGAACAGGCATAGTCCGGGAGAAGCAACTTGGGAGCGGGAGGACGTCATTCGTGACCGTTACCCGCAACTGTTCGAGCCTTGAGTGGTAATATTCTCTTGTACTCCATTCTTGTCTTATCAATTCATTATTTCCATGTTCATCTCTTTCCTTATAGAAATTTCGAGGACGAAATTTTTGTTAGGTGGGTAGATTGTAGCACCCCGTACCCGGGATACGTACCCAGATACGTGTCCCAAAATTTTTTCGACCATATTGCTCAATTTTCTTCCTGTATGTGTTCATGAGTTGTGATTTCTTAGTTTATTGAGTATAGATCTGGATTTTCAGACCTAGAGTAAGCCCTGACCCGGACCGGGGAACCCGATACAAGCCAATAGCCCGATTTGACTTTCTGGTAGTCCGAATGGACCGTTTTCAGTTTCAGAGACTGTTTTCTAATATTTTAGATTTTTCATGATTTTCTGGAATTTTCTGAAATTTTTCTACAAAATCTCCAAAACCGGTGTCGGTCGGCATCGCTGACTGATTCCTGGATTTTTAGTTTTCAAATGGGATTGAATTTTCAAAAACGGCTTTCACAGTATATCTTAGAATATATTTTCTAGCTAAAAATTTTTTTGAGATTTTTCAAAATTTATCAAAATTTGACCGATCCTGGTGTCGGCCGGTATCGCCTGAAGATTCTAAGATTTTTATTTTGAAAAATACATTATATTTTTCGAATCCGATTTCACCAAACATCTTAGAATAATATTTGCTATTTTTGAGAATTTTTCGGAACGATTCTGAAACAGTCAAATTTTCGCCTTATTAAAATAATAATATAATTTGTCGTTCTTTCTTTTTCTTGCTTTTCCCTCTCAACTCCTCTACTTATTACTCCCAGAATATTTTATCAATTTTATTATTTAATAAAATATTTATTTATAAAATTTTAATTATTTCTTTTCATTTCTTTTTAATTTTTCCATTTTCTTTTCATTTTCTTTCTTTTTTCTTCCTTTCTTTTCTTCTCCTCCACGCCACCTCCTCTCCCACGCCACGCAACGCAGCAGCGGCAGCAGCGCAGCAGGGCATGGGCTGAGTAATGAGCACCACCCTTTCACCATCCCATTTACTCACCTCCATTCCTATTAAAACACTACCACTTCATACTTTCATTTCCAAACAAAAAAAAAAATCCAAAGAAAAAGAAACCCACTTCATCTTCTCCAAACTCCACAACTCACGCACCCACTCGGCCGCCGCCTCCACCATCACCACCGCCACCTCGGCGCCGCCCTAGCCGCCGCCACCGCGTCCCCCACCACCCCACACCCTCCTCCACTCCCATCAACCCCCAATTCAACCTCATCCTCCTCAATTTCTCCCAAAACCCATCACAACCCACCTTCATCTTCTCCAAAATTCTCCCTCACCACCACCAATTCCACCACTCTAACAACTCCATCACCACCTCCTCCACCTCCTCTAACATCCCAACACCACCACCACAACCACCACCACCACAACCACCACCTCCATCACCTCCATCAAACAACAACAACAACAACAACAACATAACCTCCACCCTCCTCCTCCACCGCGCGCGCGCGCCGCCCCCCCCCCGGCGGCGCCGCCGCCGGCTGTCGCCGCCGCCGCCAGCCGGCCGGCCACCCCCCACCCCCCTCCTTCTTTTTCTTCTCTTTCTTTCTTCTTTCTTTCTTTCTTTCCTTTCATTTCCCTCTCATTATTTCCCTAAAAACTAAAATTCCCTCATTCCAAAAATACCCCCACCTCCTTTTTAAAACTACAACACTCTATTTACAACTCCTACCCCTCTCCTTTAAATCCTAAATTATTTCAAAATACACCTCATTTTCCCTCCCTTTTTCCTACAAATTTCTCTCTCCTCTCTCCCTCTCCTCTCTCATTCCCTCTTTAATATTTATATAAATATTTATAATTATATATTTTAATATATAAATTGTGGGCTAAAGGTTTACTTGGACGGTTCGCTGGTTACCCGGATTTAACCGGTATTTTACCCGGTTTCAGGCGAGTACAACTTTATTTTTGACATGCCTCTACTTTAATATTATGCGAGCATTTTTAATATATTTAAAAATAAATACTCTTGTATTTTAAGCATGGAATGGGGATGTGGATATGTTAGCATGCTTAGTATTTAATACCGAAAATTTAATACATGATATCATGCTATGTAAATGAATATATGATGTTGCACTCGGTATTTACCCGACCTTGGACATGTTATGCCTGATACGTGATTTGGGATACCGACACTTGGCATGTTACACTAGGGATATAATTTTTGTCACCGGAACTTGATATTTACACCGGCACACAATAGTTGACACCGATATTGCCATGCTGTATTTGACACCGACATCTTTCATGCTATATTTGGTACGGACGCTTGACATGACATATGTGATATGTGACCCTAATATTGATACTTGCTACCCTATGTTTGACATGTGATACCCGACCCCGATACTTGTCTTGCTACACTTATCACTTGACTTTGGACACTGATACTTGATACTTGACGCTGTTATTGACATATGGTATATGCTATGTTTTCATGTGGTATAAATGCCTGGACCTGACATTATGACTCTTGATCGGACATTACCACCCCTGAGACCTGATTATATGACATATTCATGACTATACTGTTACGGGGACATGACATGATTATTATATTATTATTACCAGATATTTGGTACTCCTGAACTCCTGGACTCCTGTATACTTGAACCCCTGAAATAGGGAGGCTCCTGACATTACTCCTGTATTATACTCCTGTTGACCCCCGTAATAGGATAACCATGGATATTGTACATTTGTGAACACCCCGTGAACATTATTATTTGAGACTCTGTCATATCTAAACAACTTACACCGGGATGGGGGAAATTGATGGGTATCGATATAGCTTCTGTGTTTATGGTGGCCATAATATGTTGTACAACTTCCTGTAGGATTCGACCTGGAGGGCCACCAGGCGCTTCCGAGGGGTGTACTGGCACCCTACCCCCCTGCCTGCCTGTCCGGGTGTGCTATAATCCCCTAGGTATATCCTGTGGGGAACGGTGACACTCTACTCCTGTTCGGGTGTATTATAAGACCTTCGGGCATATAGTAAATCCCGGTGCCTAGCGGTACGTTCCGGCTCAGTACCGGATAATCCTGGACCGTTGTCCCGGGCATGCACGGGACCCATTATAAACATGGTTCGTCGCTCCCCATCAATTTCCAATAACCAACCTCGCTAGATTTGTATGCGGAAGTATATGGCACCGGTTATATACCAAACATACAAATTGAACGAGTTAATAATAATAACTTAATAAATTGACTTCGTGCATATTTGTGTCATTTCCATACTTGTCATTTATTGTAGTTACTCCATGATTCTAACTTGATTACATGACATTTGGCCCGATATACATGCTTTTATTTCATGCCTTATAAATGTTAGTGTTATTTCCATATTCACTATTCATTGTGATTAATTCATGCTTATGATTTGGGTCCATTATACTTGTCATGATGCACTTGCTATTATTTGTACTTACCGTTGGGTTTTCTTGTACTCGCTGGGTTTTTCCTAACAACCCGGACTTGCATGTCCAGATCTAGCAGCTTGGACCGAGGTGGACCCATCGGCTGAGGATCAGGCCTACCTCGAGGAGCAGGCGGACCAGCAGTAGCTCCGTCCGGTCTTTTCTCCCCGCTCGCGAGATCCCCTTTCTACCTCGTGAGTTATTATCTGTTGTATCATGCGCAGTCTACTTTTGTATTATCTAGTGATGTAATATTGATGTAATATTATATCACTGTTTGTGATGACTCAGTACTTGTATCATTTGTTGGAATGTATAATACCACGTATTTCCGCACTCTGATATATGTGTTGTGTTGTATTGATGCTTAGCGTACATACGTGATGGTACCATCGCCCTGCGTATGTACGTCGCAGTGGCGTCTCCGTACCCGCCGGGATCGGGGCGCCACACAATTGATTTCAACGATCACACCACATCGAAATTGAGTTTGTCGTCCCTTCAGGCAATGCTCTCCAAACTCCATATCAATTGTAAGAATCCAAACTTCGGCTTAGTTATTCGAATGGAATCCACCATACATGCCTTCCCAACACTTCACCGAAGAGAAACAATACCATATGAGCCGACCAATGAATGTCTACAACTCAGCAATTGAATGGAACACCAATACAAATGACCTCAAGAAGAATCCAACATGAGTCAACACTGACTCTCCAACTGACTGGCACTCCAATCCAAGTGTCTTCAAGACGATCCAACCAAATGTGAGTAGAGGACATCAAATACCAACATCAGCTCAACAAATTAAATGCACGCCCCCTTATGGAAGCTCAACTATCTTCTCACTAGAAGATCAAATGTTCATTGAGATCACAACACTTCACCTCTACGTGAAGCTTAACTCTTCACCTCCACATGAAGTTCAAATGAGCTTCTCGAGGATCCAAATACACCAAATAACTTCATACAGGTTGCATCACCAAACGGCTGCGCCTTTACGGCTGCCTACGTATCTTGCCCAAAAGATCAAGCCATCCGTAGTTCATTCAAACGTGCTCCATCGAGCTCAAGCAACTGTGACTAAATCTTCAGTCGCGAATTGAATTGGCTGAGTCATAAGAAGCTCCTTACTAACATTGTCATGGAGAATAACGACCTTCAATTGGAGCTTGTCACGGTCACTAACTTGAGATTCATGTTTTTCACCCACTTTCGTAGTTTTATCTTGGCTCCATAAGCTGCAAATAATTCAACATTCTTATCAATGTCTTCAACCTGTTCAGCATCAAAACTGGCTACATGATCTCCACCGGTGTCATATCCGGTGAAGTCCTTATTGATACCGAACCAACTGGAGGTGGTTGAGTGGAATCAACCTCCACCCGCTGCGATGCATCCTTGGCCTTCAATCTCTCCACCTGCTGAGAGATGGTAGACTTCAATAGTGAAGTCTCATCAAACATGACATGCTAACTCAACACAAACTTCTTGTTTTCGGGGTCCCATAATTTGTAGTCTTTCATATTTCTTTTGACACCCAAAACACAAACTTCTTTACTCGCGGATTCACCTTGCCAACTTTGGCACTAAAGTAGGCCAGATTTTCAAATACCTATAGCAAATCATGATCTTGAGCAGCTTTCTCAGACCAAACTTCAAGAGAAGTTTTACCTCTTATCGCAGTCGATGACAATCTATTTATGAGATGGCTAGCATATATAATCGCCTCAGCCCAAAATGAGATCTAATCGTGCATTAGACAACAAACACCGAACCTTCTCCAGCAAGGAATGGTTAATCTCCTTAGCCGACCCATGCAATCCATTTGTGAAGTAAATACCAATATCAGTGTTCTTGCCAAATTGTAAGAATTTGTTCTTGTATCTTTCAACATTACCAATTTGAAGCTCCTTGATGTTCCTATCAGTCTGCTTCTCCATCATATCCTTCCACTTCATCAGCATACCTAGGGCTTCAAACCTTTGTGTCATGGGATATATCCAATAATGCCTAGATAAATTATCAATAAAAGAGACAAGTACCGATGACCTCCAAGCGATGCAGTCTCAGCATGTCCCCAAATACTTACGTGAACATAATCAAGAAGACCTTCCGAATGGCGAGTAGTGGTGTTGAATTTCACCTTTGTCTTCTTGTTCAGAATGCCATGTCCCCCAATTCCATGTTGCAGGTAGATGCACCTTCCAACGATTCCTTCTTTGTTGGAGCTTGCAAAGACTTTTCTCTTTCATGTCTGAGTCTCATCTGTCAGACCTGTGTACATACATCATCTGAAGAAATAGAAGTCTCCACTGACCTGTAGCTATACTATCCTTCAAGTAGTAGAGATTATTTCGACAGACGCCCTTCATAAGCACCATTGAGCCGTTGGTTATCTTGAGAATACCATCTCTTATAGATACCGCTAGACCCAATATTTCTAAAGCACCAATTGAAATAAGATTCCTTTTGAGTTGAGGTACAAACCTCACTTTCTTCAACTCCCGTACTATCCTATCAAACAACTTGATACGAACTGTACCTATCCCTTTCACTTTATACGGATGATCATCACTCATGACAGCGAAATATCTATCTAGCTTCTCAAAGCTAGAAAATCAATCCTTGTTCGAACACACATGATAGGTAGCTCCTGTATCTAATACCCACTCAGAATCACCTGAGTAACTAATAGTAGAAGTAGTAACGAAAAAAGAGAATCCCAATGAGTCTGAGTCTGATCCATCCGCCTGTGAAGTACTGGCGTGAGTACTGACCACCTGTGCGAGATTTGTCTCAGTCTTCGACTCTTTCTTCTTACTTTTGGTCTTTGGACAATCAACTTTTCAGTGCCCTAACTTTTTGCAGAAGGCGCAGTGGTTCTTCTTTAGATCTCTGAAACCTGGCATGGACTCAGATCACCTCTGCCCTTCCGATTAGAATTTCTGCCTCTTCACCACCAACGCCTCTGCTGATTTACTCGCAGAAGAAGACAATCTGTCCTGCCTCCTTACTTTATAATTTACAAGAGTAGCCGACCCCTCACTGTAGTTAAGTGTTTATCTACTTTTGATCAAAGTAAAAGTAAAGGTCTCATACTTTTTTCAGGAAGAGAATTTCATAGAATCACTGCCTTATTCACCTCATTGATCTTCACATCCATATTAATTAAGTCTGTAATAAGCTTCGTGTAGCTATTCATGTGTTCATCCATGGAGAGTCCTCTCTTCATCTGGAAGCGATAAAGCCTCCTCTTCAACTACAGCCGTGACTCATATTCTTCGTCAGATATTTTTTTTCTTCAGGATCTCCCACAGTTGCCTTGCAGATGTTTTATGCAACACATGATACTTGATATCTTATGTCAAACACGACCTTATCAAGTCACACGTCGTTTGATTCATCTTGTTTGAATCTTCTTCAGAAGTAGTCTCACGTTTTTTCTCTAACCGTATAGTATATTCAAGGTTTGATGCCACCAATGCATCCATCACCTCACATCGCCTCATACCAAAGTTGTTCTTGCCATTAAACTTTACTACATCAATCCTCAATGGATGTGGATTCACAAATTTCACTGTAGATGTACTATCTCCAGCCATCTTCTCAATTCATTCCCTCAAAATAATACGAAAACAAACAGAGTTAGATTAAAAAATTAGATAAAGATAGAATCTTTATCTCAAAGAGAAACCCTAGAAGAGTTTCTGAAATGATATACTCCATTAAATTTGATTCCTTGAGAAATGCAAATGTTGTTCTGAGATCGACACATGATCCCACAAACAGTCCCAATGCTGCTCAAGATCGACACATGATCTCCGCCAAACAGCCACCAATGCTCTTAGATCGATACATGATCCCACGAAGAACCTGAGATGCTCTGATACCACTTGATGTGACTCGCGACTGCTAGCAACAACCAACTGAGGAACCCCAAGCAACAGATAGAGATGCGCCGGAGAAGTACCCAATCGACAAGAAAAGAGAAACAAGAGAGAAAGACAAGCCAAACATGATATTTAACGAGGTTTGGCAATTTTCCTACGTCCTCGAGGCAAGGGAGAGAGAGATCTTATCGATTCAACAATCAATTATAAGTTGTTCCTTGAGGATTTCAGAGGGATACACAAGGGGATACAATTCATGAGGGCTCTAACCGTTATTTATAGATAGAGAGTCTCAGACTTTTAGGAAACCTCAATTGGATTCGACTTCAAATCAGAAACGAAGTCCAAATCTGAACAGAAGAGCAGGTTCGCCTGTAGATCGATGGGCCGGTCGACCGACCTTGTTCTACGGTCGACCGGTCAGCTGACTGGGACCAGCAAAAACCAAAGAGTGCCAGTAGGTCGACCACTCCGGTCGACCGTTCTCCTTGCCATGGTCGACCGGGCGGTCGACCGGGCTGCGTCTATATACCTTTTGCACGCCGTTTGACCGGGCAGTCGGCCGGCCGGCACCTATCCTGGCATGCTACGAACTGCGTTCTCGTTCCTTCTAGATTCCAATCTCTGTGCTATCTTTTTCAATGAGCTTTAAAAACTCTCCCGATGTATTTTATCTCCTCTCTTCTCCTCTCTCCTTACAGTAACCTCTACGGCGGGCACGAGCTCCAAACCAACACCGAGAATCTCAGCCAGGCCCTGACCCTTGTTGGAGCCCGAGAATCTGAAGTAGATGCCACAACAAACTTTTTGATTCATGTGTGCGGATAGAGTTTGCAACAGCTCAACGGCATGCTGCGTGCTACAAGGAAGGGTACAGTGATTTATTCGAAATTGAAGAATATAGCTTGTTTGCAGAAGAAGAGTAGCAAGGAACAGAAGAAGATGTAGCAGGTGATCACAACACAGTAATATGCTAGCAGTGGTGGTGGATTGGTGCCGAACTTGTGGAGGATCAAGGAAGCCATTCTTGGATCAAAGAGAAGAACACATTTGTATGCTTTCGTAGGCCACAAGCTCACACATAATCTTTCTGCAGAATTTGAAGCATGTAGACCTTTATATGCGTTTGTACTTGTTAACTGTTGTGCCTACGACAACAACCCTGAAGAGGATCCCCTGAATCTCCCAAGCACGAAGAACAATCCCAACAGCACAAAAAAATACCAAGAGAAGCACACGCGCAAACAAACAATTTAACGAGGTTCGGCCTCAATGTCTACGTCCTCGGGGTATTCAAAAAGAGAGATTAATTACTTGGAAGATTGATTACAATGCTTGCAGCCTCCCCTGATCTCCAGAAGCTCAAGAACTTTCAGCCTTCAAGATACTAACCCTAGAAACTAACAACAGCCCTTAAATACAACAGATTTCTGAATCAGCAGAAATTACCCGCACCTGACTGTCGGTCGACCGGCGGTCGACCGACCCCTCCACCACCGTCGACCGGTCGGTCGACCGGGTGCCCAACAGAGAGTTGGGTACTTTCAGTCGGTCGACCCGCCGGTCGACCGAGCTCCTTCCTTGTGCACGTTGTGCACATCGGTCGACCGGGCCGGTCGACCAATCTCCTTCTACTGCGGGCGGTCGACCGGGCCGGTCGACCGACCAACCTGTTTCCTGCTGCTGCTGATGTTTTCTGCTGTTGTTCCCCTCGTCTTTTCGTCGTCGACTTCCTCGGCAATCACTCGACGACCCCTCGACGATCCTTGTCAACTTCCTCAGCAATACTTCTCTCTTTCCAACAATTCTCCACCTCGGCGAAGATTTTTCCCAAAATCTGAGCCTATCTCCAACGAACCCTAGTTTATCACCTGGCGAAATCGACACACGATCTCGGCGAAATCGACACACGTCTCGGCTTGCGCGCACCGGACGAAATCGATACACGATCTCGGCGAGATCGACACACGATCTCGGCTTGGAATCTGTAGCTCAGCTATCCACTGGAAAACATCGAACATACCTTCCCTGTACTTCACCTTAGGAGAATTTTCATACATGCCGATCATCAAACTGTGACTTCTACTTCGTAACTTCACGACCTCACGAAGACTTCATCACGAGCCAACACTGACTCTCTAACTGACTAGCTCTATCTAGTCTTCCTGTCTTCCACTGACGGTCCACCAAGTCTATATAGAGCACACCAAAACATCTTCGACTTCAACTGGATGCACACCATTCCTTATGCAAGCTCAACATCTTCTCACCGGAAGATCAACATGTTCATCGAGATCACAACACCTCACCACCACGTGAAGTCCAACTGGCCACAACACTTCACCTCTACGTGAAACCTCTCCACCTCTACGTGAAGATCCATCGGCCGCAACTCTTCACCTCTACGTGAAGTTCCATAACAGCTTCTCGAGAACCCAAATAGCTTCATAAGAGTTGCATCAATTACAATGGCTGCGCCTTTATGGCTGCCTATGTACCTTTGCCCAAAAGGATCAAGCCAACCGTAGTTCATTGAGATGAGCTTCATCAAGCTCAAGCACTGGTACCTGTATTTGCAGCAGCGAACTTGTCAGACTGAGTCAAATGAACCTCCTCACGACCATCATGGAGAACAACGGCCTTCAGCTTCAGCTTATTGCGATCACAAGCTTGAGATTCATGCTTCTTTTCCCACAAGCATTGTAACGCCCCGATTCCACGGATACGGGGACGTCACTGCAACGTATATACGTAGGTCAGAGAGTGCCCCCACGTATATACGCTAAGCATAAAGTACAACAAGAAAGGATCAGAGTGCAACACAAAGCATGGTATACACACATATGCCAACATAAAGGTACAGATACAAAGTCATCACAGTATGATAAACATTACATATTACATATGTCTTTTATCATAACAAGTCCAAAAGTCAAATATACAATAAGAAGACAAAATGCTCACGAGTAGGATGAAGATCCCGTGAGTCAAAAGGAGCCTGACACAAGGATCTGGAGCTAGGCCGCCTGCTCAAAAGAAAGCTCGATCTATGGTGGATAACTCCACTTCAATCCAGCTTCAGAATCTGAATGTGCAAATCCAAGGAATCAAGACATACAACAGTAAATGAACTACAGCCAAGTGGCTAAGAGACATGAATAGGGGTTAGAACACAAGTATGGAATATAAGAACAGGTATTAACATAATCATAAAACGGAAAACACAAGTAAAGCTGATTACAAGCAAAAGTGATTGTATATACTTAGGTCACGGTCCCATGAGACTAGTACATCGAAGGAATAATCCAAACAAGGAAACCCTCATCTATATACCTCTATCTCATGCCACAGTAATCCAAGCATATAGAATCAGAGTTGCAAATCATACTAAAATCATAACGAGAATACATAACAAGAAGACATGAATCATAATGAGAAAGACGTAATCCAATAACCGGAATCATCACTGGAATCACGACAAGTAAATAAGAGTCGTAACAGGAACTAAGGCAGAAATCATAGCTGGTACACATAACGGTAACTATAACAGAGAACATAACTGGCATCTATTATTATTATTACTCGCCTAACCCATATATCTAGGTATGTGTCTCGGTATCGATCCCAACTCACATACATCCATATATAAGCTATTCGAGGTTTGTTAACGGAAGTAGATGGAGAACTGATATCACCTCTTATAGTGGCACTCATACACCGGGGACCAGTTTAGTGGCCCAACGGTTCCCACCACCTGGGACCGGTTTGGAGGCCAAAGTCCCCCTATAGGTAATCATGTGGGCCCTAAGTCCCACTACAACTTTCCGCCGCATATATCATATCCATCACTATAAGCAAGGTACCATTCCGGCATCCATCACTTCCTCCCATACCCATACAAGTGGTAGCTTATTAACATAATTATCTGGTTACGGGAATAAACAGTTATAACAGTGATAGCCCTACAGATTCAAGAGGTGGCCCCCATAGATTCAAGAGGTGGCCCCCACCGTGTGGTGTGGCACTTAGTTCCATAAACAAGACAGGGTTCCCGTAAACAAGACAACCATACGGTCAAGTGTGTCATGCTTGGTTTTAAAAGATAGCATGACGAGGTGGTGATGTATAACAAGAAATGAAACATAACAAAGAATTAATAATTGGCCGGGTCACTCATGACCTAACAAGAGGGTCTAACAAGGTAGTGGCATGTCAGTTGGTCAGGTGATAACATATTAGGTGTCATGTGATATACATGTGCTAAAAGGAAATAGATAACTGACAAGGCTGTATTAAGGTAAGGCAAGTGGAAACATAGAAACAACTTAGGGTTCAACGACCTCAAAGGGTCTGCCACGCATGCTATAAAACAAGGAAGCAATAGTATCACGGCAAGGTACAAGTATAAGAATGAAACAAGCAATTACAGGGTAATGCATAAACTTAGAATTATGGAGTAACTAGAAGTAATATACACCAAGTAACGAGTCATGAAGCACGGTATACAAATACCTGAACCAAGCATAAGATCCAAAGTTTAGATAGGAATCAACTATAACAATCAGACAAAGTTAGTCGACTAGGTCAAGAGAGTAGTCGACTAATAGAAGGGTTAGTCGACTAACAGTAGGGTACAGTCGACTAAAACTGTGTAACAGAGAGTTGGGTTTCTGATTCAGGAAATGTTAGTCGACTAGGGTCAAGGGTAGTAGTCGACTAATAGAAGAGTCAAGTCGACTAACAGATACTTAAGTCGACTAAGTCTGTGATACAGAAAGTTGGGGTTTTCTGGTTCAGGAAGGGTTAGTCGACTAGGTGGATTCAGGAGTCGACTAATAGTGATTTCCAGAGAGTTGAGATTTGTTTCCAGGGAAGATTAGTCGACTAATATTTGGGGTAAGTCGACTAATATACTGTGTTTTTCCAGAAAAGTTAAGTTTCAGCTAAGTGTTCTAGTCGACTAGCTCCTAGGTTAAGTCGACTAATAGAGGTCGGGGAGCAGTTTACAGAACAGAACTTGGGGTTGTTCTTGATGGTAAAAATGTGATTTTTATGACATGTGAGCACAAGATATGGGGATACATGTATATACTAGGAATGGAACATGTCTTGGTGAGTAAAGATACTCACTAGGAAAGGCTTGATTGAAGTTCTACGAGTCCGGGAGAGGTTGGTCGACGAATAGCTCCCAAGCGATCCTTGGCGACGAAGAGGGCTACGATCCGAGCTCAAAATCAGAAGCTTGAGCTGGTGGTGGAGATCTTGTGGAGTTCTTGGAGCTAGGGTTTAGGTTGAGGTGAAGGAGAGACTTGGAGATGGTTTTCTCTTTTGGTGAAGTGAGGAGAAGAGGGGAAAAATGTAAAGAGAAACTTATATAAGATTGGGATTTTGTGAAGGCAGTGGAAATAGGATAAATGCAAGGGGGCTTTGTGTGAAAGGGGAGGGATGAGGTGTCCCTAGGGTGGCCACTTGGCCGGCCATGGGTGAGAGAGAGAATGAGTGGGGTTAGGTGAGGGGGGAGTGGGAAATGAGGTGGCAATTTAGGTGGAAATAGGAATTGCAAAAATTGGAAAAAAAGCCCGAAATTCAAGTGCCTCGGAATGATCTGAAAATTTTTCCAAAAATCAAGAATTATAAAGGACCAATAGTGAAATCCGTTTGAAGAAATACTTTATAATTTTGAAATTAAAAATCCCGGAATCAGTTACCTACCGACTCCGTTGGAATTTTCATAAAATCCTAAAATTCTCAGAAAAAGAATGTAGGTAGGAAATGCAATTCTAAAAGATAAAGTCTAAAGGACCATCATGAAATTCCAAACAGTTTGAGAATTAAAAATCCGGGAATCGGTCAGCGACACTGGCCGACACCGTTTTGAAGATTTTCAACTTAATCACAGAAAATTCCAGAAAATCATAGAAAATCCAAAATATTGAAAAACGACGTTTTAAACTGAAATCGTTTGAATCGGATAACCAGAATGTCAAAAACAAGTAAAACTCTGAGATCGAGTCCCCGGCTCAGACTAAGGCTGACTCCGAATTCACCGATCCAAATTCAAGGCAAAACAATCATATAAGGAATTTATAATACGGAATAAATATAGGAAACAAATCGAAAAAATACGATCGGAAAATCTGAATACGCAACTAAGTACGTATTCCGGGAACGGGGTATTACAAGCATGGTTTTACCTTGGTTCCAATAGCTGTAAACAACTCGACATTCTTAGCAATGTCTTCAACCTGTTCAGCATCACCCTTGGTTTGATGATCTCCACCCGTGTCACATCTGGTGAAGTCTCCTCTAATGCCGAACCAACTGGAGATGATGGAGTAGCATCTACCTCCATCCGCTGCGATCCAACCTTGGTCTTCGTCCTCTCCACCTGCTGAGAGACGGTGGACTTCAACACTGAAGTCTCTCCAAAAGTGACATTCTTGCTCATCACACGATCTTCTTGTCTTCGGGGTCCCACAACCTGTAACTGTTTCCCTTGACGCCCAAATAGACAAACCTCTTTGCTCGCGGATTCACCTTGCCATTCTTGGCACTGAAGTAGGTCGGACTTCTAAACTCCCGCAGCACACCATGATCTTGAGCAGCTTTCCCAGACCAAATTTCTAATGGAGCTTTACCTCCTATCGCAGTCGATCTGTTCATGAGATGGCTAGCATACTCAGTCGCCTCAACCCAAAACGACTTGTCTAATCCTGCATTAGACAACAGCCGCCGAACCTCCTCCAGCAAGGAACGGACTACATCTTTAGCCAACCCATCTGTACCTGTTGTGAAGTGAGTAGCAATACCTGTGTTTTGGCCAAATCGTAGGAATTGGTGCATGTCCTTTCCAACATTATCAATATGAAGCTCCTTTATCTTCCTACCTATCTGCCTCTCCATTCTTCCTCTCCACTTCACCAACACATCTAGGGTTTCACCCTTTGTCTCATGGGATATATCCAACTTGCCTAGATGAACCATCAACAAAAGAGACAAAGTACTCGTGACCTCCAAGCGATGCCGTCTTAGCAGGTCCCCATACACTCATGTGAAACACATCAAGATGACCTTTATGGCGATGAGTACTGGTGCTGAATCTCACCTTTTCTTGTCCAGAACGTTGTGTCCACCTTCCAACTTGCAGGTAGTAGCACCTTCCAGCGATTCCATCTTTGCAGGAGCTAGCAAAGACTTTTCTTCTTTCTGTTCGACCTTTCCCTACCAGATCTCCGGGCCACTATCATCTGAGGAACTCGAAGTCTCCATCTGATCTGTAATCGTACTACCCTTCAAGTAGTAGAGGTTGCCTCGGCGGACGCCCTTCATCACCACCATCGAGCTCTTGATCATCCTGAGATCGCCATTTCGAACAGATATCACCATGCCCGATGCTTCCAAAATTTTCACGGAGATAAGGTTTCTCTTCAACTGAGGTACATACCTTACTCCCTTCAGCTCCCTTACAATCCCATCAAACATACTGATTCGGATTGTACCTACACCCTCCATGCTACATAGGTGATCATCGCCCATAACGACCGAACACCCCTCCAGCTTCTCAAAGCTGGAAAACCAGCCCCGATTAGGGCACGCATGGTATGTTATATCTATATCCAGAATCCACTCATCTTTTCATGAGTTACCAATGATGGGAGAACTGACTGAAAATGAGAAACCTAACGAGTCCGAATCTGATCCATCTGCCTATGAACTGCTCCTCTGAGTATTCGTCACCTTTGATAGATTTGCTTCAGCCTTCGACTCCTTCTTTTTTCCCTTGAACTTTGGACAGTCCACTTTCCAGTGCCCTATCTCTCTGCAGAAGGCACACTGGTTCTTCCTCAGATCCCTATAGCCCGACCTGGACTTTGATCTTCCTCTAACCTCCTTGCCCTTTCTCGATGAACCCCTGCCTCTTACTTCCAGTGCCTCCGTGATTGAGATTTTACCTGCACACAAAATGCAGAATTTCAAAACTTTAAAATAGAATGTGCAAGGTACTCAATTCTACCGCTATAGCAAGTGGCTATGCGGGTCGTGATCCACAGGGAGGGACTAGCGATGGAAGCTTTTTTAATAAGTTTTCTTTTATTTACAATGATATTTACAATAATATTTACAATGATATTTACAATGAAAAAGAGTGGAAGAGATTGGGAATATTGTGGTGTTGGTAATCTAAGCTAAAGAAATAAAAGAAAGAAAACTAAAAAACTAAAAAAAAAAAACATACTTACCTCTTCTGCGCCTGTTTACCTTTTACCCGTATCAACGATGTACCGTTACTTGAAGGCGAGCGAAGCATGGCATGAGATCTTCCCTATTCCTGATTTACACTATGAAATAAAAAGGGCGAGCTATACTACCATAGAAATAGATGTTCATCTTCATAAGTCATCAACGGCACTAGCAAGGAGAAGGTAACTTTGAGGCTATCAGTTTCATTTGGATCCACAAACACAAAAGAGGTAAACAAAAACAAAACAAGAATAGAAGAAACAGAAACTTCGATTTGATTCAATTAACAATAGAAGAAAAGATTTACTTACACCGATGTCACCTCAGTACAAGCTTGATCTCCTTCCTCCATGAAAGTATCCTCTCCTCTCAGTTACATAATAAAACAAAATTTACATGAAGAAAATAAAATAAAACCTAAGTTACAAACTACAAATTAGAGAGAAAACCTAAAGAAAAACCCTAAGCTCGTTTCTGCACTCGACGACCTTCTCTGTTGCTCTGCAAGGGTATTTATAGGAGCTGGAAGAAGTATAGTCCCCGGTACGACTCCTACACGAAAACGGAACGTCAACCTTATCTGTATTGCCGCGGAAACGCGGTTATGGCCGCGTTTTCGCGGCCATTGTGTGGTCCCTGGCCACGCGCTTTCGCGCGTGGCCTCCTCGGGTCCGTTAATCTGGGTATATTCTTTTTAGATCTGGCATACCGACTCTTTATTTTAGAAATTCGGGATAACTTGAGAAGCAAGTTACCCTAAATCCAAATCTTTCAAATCTTTTAAAACGATTTTGTTATCTTTTCACTCTTCTCCGCTTATCTCTAACCTTGTCCTGCAAGCAATTAGGGTTTAGTAGAAGTTCATCCCTTTTCTCTTCTTTTAGTAATTGCAAATTTTGCACATGGGCTTGCACATGGGCTTTTTAGGCTTCTGGGCTTCATTTAGGCTTTATTCTTTATTTAAATATTTACTCAAGGCCTGCACTCATTAAATAATTAAAACATTAGTAATAGTGCATAATTATAGAAATAAATAGGAAATATGATAGTATGTAGTGATAAATATGCATTTTATACTACCTATCACTCCGCCGATGAGCTCGACTGAGAAGGATATCTCTCCTTTCTCCTCGTCTCATAACTTGTCAGTGCAGATGACACCTCATGGTAGTCCAAAGTCTGCCTACCATTGATAAAGGTCATAGTGAATGTCTCATACTCCTTCGCCGGGAGTGAGTTCAGGAGGATGATCGTCTTGTCTTCCTCTTCTACCACGACATCCACGTTTATCAAATCTGTAAGAAGCTTCGTGTATCAGTTGATGTGCTCATTCATTGTGCTCCTCTTCTTCATCATCCGAAACTGGTACAGCTTACTCTTAAGCTGCAATCTGGACTCAACACTCTTCGTCAGGTATTTCTTTTCAAGGGTTTCCCACAGATGCCACGCCGACGTCTCTTGTTGTGCAAGATATTTTATGTCTTGCGACAAACATGAACGTATCAACCCACACGCTGACCTGTTCTCATCTTTGCCCACTCTTCATCAGTGGTCGTGCTCCTCTTCTTTTCCAATAGGAGTGTATCTTCAAGTTCGATGCATTCAGGGCATCTATAACCTCACATCTCCACATCCCGAAGTTATTTGTGCCATTAAACTTAATGACATCAATCCTCGGATGAGAATTCATGGTCTTAACCGAAGCAATTTCTTCTGCCATTGAGATTGCTTGATCCTCTATCTATCTATGCGAAAAATCAACCAACTGGAAATAGATCACTACTTCGATAAAAATTAAATTTTTACCTTTTTCCTGAAACCCTAAATTGAGCTTCTCACCGGATCTACTCCACCACAGATTCCACGAGCCCTTCCTTGCGTCCTCCTGAGATTGACACATGATCCCACGAACACCAATACCTCTGATCTGAGATCGACACACGATCTCCACCGAATCAGATCTCGAGCCCTCCGAATCTCCAGAAATCCCAAACAAAACCTGAAAGCTCTGATACCACTTGTTGTGCCTACGAAAACAACCCTGAAGAGGATCCCAGAATCTCCCAAGAACGAAGAACAATCCCAAACAGCACAAAAAACACCAAAGAAAGCACACGCGCAAACAAACAATTTAACGAGGTTCGGCCTCAATGCCTATGTCCTCTGGGCAATCAAAAAGAGAGATTAATTATTTGGAAGATTGATTACAATGCTTGCAGCCTCCCTGATCTCCAGAGAGCTCAAGAACTTCTAGCCTTCAAGATACTAACTCTAGAAACTGACAACAACCCTTAAATACAACAGATTTCCGAATCAGCAGAAATTACCCGCACCCGACTATCGGTCGACCGGGCGGTCGATCGACCCCTTCCACCGGTCGACTGGTCGGTCGACCGGTGCCTAATAGAGAGTTGGGTACTTTCAGTCGGTCGACCGGCCGGTCGATCGAGCTCCTTCCTTGTGCACGTTGTGCACGTCGGTCGACCGGGCCGGTCGACCGATCTCCTTCTACTGCGGGAGGTCGACCGGGCCGGTCGACCGCCCAACCTGTTTCCTGTTGCTGCTGCTGTTTTCTGTTGTTGTTCCCTTCATCTTTTCGTCGTCGACTTCCTCGGTGATCACTCGACGACCCCTCGACGATCCTTGTCGACGTCCTCAGTAATACTTCTCTCTTTCCAACATTAACTGCGTCAAATACCAGGCTCAAATTCAGTTGGATTATTTGTATTTGATTGTACCCTTTTACACTGCACAGTTTGTAAGAAAAAAAAAGAATCCATGCAGAGAAGCAAATCTCACAAAATACAGTTTACGGTCCATAATACAAACATATTTCAATCCTCTCCTTTGGTACGCTGTGATACAAAACCGATTAAACTATAAAAAGCATCTAAATATACAAACTATTTACAAAAAGTTTGCAATCACCTGTAATACAAAACACTGAGAAAGCGATGATGAGAGAGAACTAAGTAGATGTCAGATAAAATCAGAGACGAGCAACACCAGTGGTATCTCAATATGTGATGCAAACGGAACTTCCAAGTTCACAGTGCCCAGCTTCACAAGATTGCAGTTACAAATAAATATCGATGTGTATGAAAGGAGAAAGCCTAGGAGAGCTTGAGTGTCATTTCCTGAATCAGAGCTCGCTTCTGAGAGGCGGTAATGATTTGGTTGGTTTCTGCGCTTTCAAGCACATCTGTGATTATGGTAGCAGCGTGACCCAAAGGCTCCTCTGCTGCTCTATTCAACATGAATGCCTACATATAACCAACAAGACAAAAATAAAAATAAAAATAACCACCTAAATTACCCTGAACTCAAAAGCAGGGGTCCGAGAGAGGGAACTGGAACCTGGCCATGATGAGATATTAGTAGAGTGCAAGGTTTCTGAGACCAAGGCTCTCCATCCACTTGGACAGGAAATGGAGCAAGTAGATGAACCTTGATAGATTACCCTTGAGCCAACCTCCGAGCTCGAGAGAGCCCAACCTAGAACCCAAGGAAAGGTCATCAAACCAAGTTTTAGTATGTAGTGTCAGAGAACGATTTAATAAAATTAAATGAAATCCATCCATATGATCTCAAATATCAAAAGTTAGAGTTTCAGTTGCTTCATAAAGTTAGCAATATCTGAAAACCGTGGAGGACTACCTGAAGCTTCCCCAGACAAAATTGCCGTACTTCTCATCCTCATTTTGCCATAGTTCAACCCCTCCCATGTAGCTTCCAATGTTGGCAACAGCACACCTTCAGCATCCTGTGAAAGTTTAATACTTAATTGAGTGCATAATGGGAACCCAACAAGTAGTGTCCACAAGGAATCAACAATGAACAGACTTTGCCCCATCAATATGGGACTATGGCTCAAGAAATATTCTGGACTGCTGTTACTCAAGGTTACATGAATGGATTATGAAAAAATTACTGAATGATCACTGACATCTCAGCCAACCTGATCATCAGAAAAACAAGTTAACTTGGATCCCAAATTCAACCTCTTTATAGTTTAGAGTTGGATATAGCGAAATTCAGACCTGATAAGTAACTGGCTATTTAGATAATACATAATAAATTATGCCAAATTGTCATATATATCTCATACATTAATACACCATCTCAGTAAACAGAGTAACAAGATGGACTCCAATAACAGCCTTTATCCCATAATAACAATAATTTCTTAACAAAAACAACAACAACAACAAGATCTGGACTGACTAAATCGAATTCTAGATCAGATCCTTGACATGCTAATCAAGACGGTTTCCATTACATACAAAAGACCGCAACCCTAACAGCAATGGTTTGAAAATGTGAAGCTTCTTGTACAAGACCAAATAATTTGGGTATATATATGCATGTTCCTATTCTTGTATGTAGAACTTAATATAAATATTGGGGGGGTGGGGGGTTGGAGGGTGGGGTGGAAACTAAAAAGGAAAAGTTTAGAAGATCTGGATCGACTATTCATTTCACTTTATTATGTACTATTGAGTGCAGAGGTAATAAACTTTATTATGTACTATTGAGTGCAGAGGTAATAAGAAGGAACAAGGACGAATAACTCTGAACCCAAATCAATTTGGCATTCTTATTCCACTTGGTTTCACGAGTTCTTTGGACCTGATCTGAATCCCTTCATAACCACAGTCCACTCTTCCAGACCACTATGGAAACGGAGGGATTTTTCATGGAACCTTAAAATTATAGTCAATAGACTAACAAATTGTCATAAAATTAAATGTCTTGTTGTAGGGAATAAAGTTATGGACACCATTGAAGGTGGTTGCCTTCATGATTCAGCATTTGGTAGGGGGTTTAAGAACGGGAAACAACATACCCATACTGTGGTCTTTAACATGGGCATTCTGTTGGAAAGTAAACAAAATCCTCAACCTATTACCTAATCTATTTATCAGAATTCCCAGAGATGGATCTGGAAACTGGACAGACAAGCTTAAACTGATGAACTAGGGTGCTTGCTATGACAAACTAGCCCTAAACCAATAGCAATAAAAAGAACAGACACAGAGATTGTGACATAACTAACATTAAAGAATCAATTACAACTTTTCCCACATTCAAACCAAAAGGGCCTAATACCATAATGACTCACCTCGCTGAACTTCTATGTCAACACAATCAACTTCCAGTCTAACTTGCCATGGAAAGTCTGCAAACGTCCTGGCCATGACTCCTTTTGTTCCTTCTCTAGCATATAGCACTTTATTAAAAAAACTGCATAGGCAATACCAGCTATTAGCTCGGGATATGAACCCAAAGCAGGAGGCAAATGATAACATCTGAAACGCAGCACCCCCCCCCCCCCCCCCCCCCCCCCCCCCCGCGCGCGGGGGTGTGTGTGAGAGAGAGAGAGAGAGCGCTAATATAATGGAACTACAGATATCCATGGTAAGGTGATTAAGACTCTGATGCGGACATCCAACCACGGTCACGTTTACTAGCGACGAAGAAGATGTGTCACATCCCTGTGATTCGAGTAGTCTATGATAGTTGTGTAGTTGAAGAGGACATCACCGGTTGTCATTTGTTTTTTCATGCCTTAGTTTATTTTTTAGTTATTGTCTTTTTTTATGTGGGTGTTTAGTACTACATCGATTATCCCCTAAAAATGCTCTTCTGTAAAATCCTATAAATGGGGCATCAGACTTCTTTTATTCAGTAGAAAATGATTAAATGAAAATTATTAGTTAAATTTCAAAGTTGTTGAGTTTTGAGATTGGGGTATGAAACCCGTGGTGTAAGGAGTGTGAAGCCCGCGCTGGGGTATGAAGTCCTCACAAGAGGTGCGAAGTCCAAATCTATCCAGTTCTATCTCTAAACACTAATTTCTCTTTTCCTTGTTCTTATCAAAATCTTAATTTTCATTTCTTAATTGAAGGTGATTGCGATCTTAACCCTTATATCAGTTTGGTTCTTATCAAAATCTTTTCTCCATTTCCATCTCCTCTAAACCCTAAATCTAGTTACCTCGATCTAGTCAAGAAAAAAAAATACTGTTACAAATTCGGTCACATATTTAGGCAAAAATCGAAACCAATTCCAAATTGCACTGTAGCCAAATTCCCTTTGAAAATTCCAAAAAATAAAAAAAGAAAAAAGAAGAAAATCCATTCTCTTGTTCATCTTCTGCCTCTGCCTCTTCCTCTTCTCCTCTCCCCTCAGATCCCAACCCGAACCCATCATCATCCTCACAAAATCTAAGCTCCCCAGCTCCATCACCATCATCGTCGTCACCAATCCTCACCAACTTCATCTCTTCACCATCAACTTCAATCTCAACCCATCTTCATCAACTCTTATCCAACACCATCATCTCCCAGATCCTCCTCTCCGCCGTTGATTGTCGTTACCCTTGACTACGGAGCAAGCCAAGACCACCTCCTTCTCTTTCATCGTCGGTTGCACAACTTCCTCCTTCAAGATCTCCTCCACTGCCACCCAATAACCACCTCCACCTTCTAACCCCTCAGGACTCGCCCACCTCGCTAACAGCAACGTCATCACTGACCTCTTCCTCTCACCCCTTCGTCGTCAATGCTGGGACATCGCCGCCATCGGACCAACGCCAAACCGTCATCGCCACCAGATTGAGAGAACCCTAGGTGTTTGGGTTCGACTCAGATCTGATTAGAGTCGACTGAGTTTGAAATTGGGTTTAAAAGAAGGGATGAAGTAATCGTATCTCACCCCAATATATATCCGACCCAATTTCCATCCAACCCAACACGTTCACACTCAGATCTGAGTCAACTCACTGAGTCGACTAAGGCATCTCAATAACAGCAGCACAGTCTCATTACAGAGCCCGTTTCTCGCCCATTTGAAGCCTGTTTCGAGCTCTGATCAAAGTGTTGGGTTCGTGACTGAGCCACAGATCCACTGAAGAGAACACATAACACTTGAGCAGTAGATCCGATCTTAGCGAGCCCGTATTTGGTGCCAGCACTGTCCCAGCTGCAGAAAAATAACGTTTCAGGCCACATTTTCAGCCTGATTTGAGTCCAGTTCGAGCAACTGAGATTCTTAAATAACCTATGATCTTTATGCACTGAGTTTTATTCATAGAGTTTTACTTTTATAGTAAATACATATATACTGATGGTGATGAGAAGGAGGTTGAAAGGAACATGTATGCAGCTTTCCCATATTTTCAGGATTTTAATGATCGGGATGGGTATAAAAAGTGAGAAAATCAAGTTGAAGATTTCTTTAAATATTTCTCCTTGACACCCGCGCAGAAGTGCCACTATACCCAAATAAAGCTAGTTAGAGAAGCTTATTGGTGATGGGAAGACAGTGGAACTCATGTGGTCAGTGTAGATCTGCACTCTCTCGCCTAATAAATAATGCCTCCAATCTTTAGAGTGAAAATCACCATGTCAGCTCAAGATCATGCGTAGGATAATTCTTTTAATGAGGTTTCAGCTATCTGGACGCATAAGCTATTACGTGCCCATTTTGCATCAGCACACACCCCAATCTGAGTCATGACGTATCACTATATATAACCATATCTCCGTTCCGATAGGCATCTTCAAAATTGGAGTTGAGATCAATATGTTCTTCAACTCTTCAAAAGCAGTAGAACAATCATCTATCCAGCATATTTTTCTCCCTTCATGCTGAGTTTGGTAAAAACGTCCTGCAATTTTAGAGAAGTCTTGTGCAAATTTTTGGTAGCATCCAGCCAATCCAATAAAATTTTTGATTTCTGCCATCGACTTCGGGAAAGAGGGGTCAGTCCCGAGAACCAAAATCGAGAAAATGTGTATTGGAAAAATTGGAATCGAGAAGAAAATCCAGATTACTCTGGAAGAAAAATTGATATCAGGTAAATCTTAAGATTTTCACTGAATCGATTTTCAAAATGAAGAATATATTCAATACTTGTAGTTGAAATTCCAAAACTCAGATCCAAATTATTTCTTATAATCTTATAACTAGGTAGTACCGTTGATAAGAGCCTGACTAATAACCTGAGTGATAACCTATTATTTTTTTGTAACCTTACTATGTTACCAAGATAACCCTGTGACGCCCCGCTAACAAAAATATACTAGTACGGATATATGATGAGAGTTAGCGCCATATTTTTTTTGTAGAAGAAGCAAAAAGTTCTCACGAGCTGGAAAGATAGTAAGCCCACTACTAGAGCTCAGCAATGCATTCAAGAACTCCTTATCTTGCGGAGTCTTTGAACTTAAATCTGAGTACGCAAACTCAAGATCGTAAGTAAGCAACCTAGTGAGTGATAAAATGAGGGAAATATTCGTATAATATAATATAATAACAATCATTACATTATAATTATATTACAAATATAATAACATACAATACATAACTAAATAGCAAAATAGTCAATATGTGATAGTATCATAGGTTAGGAGTTCATCATTTGTATGTCTGTTGATAAAGTGTGTTGTTATTTGAGATTAATTGGTGAAAATATTATCGATATTTTAAGTGAGTTTCGTACATATCCTAAACTATAGCCTAGACTACTTGCGGTGAACCAGGATGTACCACTAGGTACTCATGATATAAGCAGTATAACAACATTGGATGCTAGTCATGCTCAGGAGCCCCGCAGTGGAACCC